>VDFB02000013.1:183691614-183830439 GCA_007258455.2 Sequoia sempervirens
GAGAGGGAGGGAGTGGGAGAGAGATAGAGGGTATAAGGGTTAAGGGTAGAGGGTAGAGGGGAGAGAGATATAATTAGGGTATAAGGGTAGAGGGAAGAGAGATAGAATTAGGGTATATAGCGTATAGAAAAAGAGAGAAAAGAAATCTATTAAAAAAGAAACTTTCTCATAACACGAGCTCATTTTGAAGAAGTAGAGATATGGTTGTTTTAGGAAGAAATAATGTGAGTGTGTTATAACATGAGTGCATTATAACATGAGTGCATTATAACGTGAGTGCGTTATAATTCAAGCACATTATAGCGTGAGTGCATTATAATGTGAGCGCGTTATAACGTGAGAACATTATAAGGTGAGCATGTTATAACGTGAGTGTGTTATAACGTGAGTGTGTTATAACATGAGCATGTTATAATGTGAGCACGTTATAACGCGAGTGTGTAATAACGTGAGTGCATTTTGTGTTACACTAAAAATGGTAAAAAACCTCAATATACCCATGATCTCAAGGCCCACATTCTACATATTCTCCTGGTTCTACACATGCTCTGCCAAAAAGTAGCTTTTTGATTATGTTGTGAAGTGTGCATGCATGTTTTTCACATTCCACCACCTTTTTCATGATCTTTCTACCACCTTTGCATGAAATAGCAGAGTTTTCACATTGAAAGACATATAATATCAATTCAAGTTTAAATTCCATTGAAAATTGATATACAATTGAAGTTTGGAGGGGAACAAGCTTTTGAAAAAGTCAAATTGTTGAGGAGTTTGAAGAAAGAAGAAGCTAAGGCTACATAATTGGGTTGAACTCCTCCATTTGAAACTCTGGTTTTTTAGGTGTGTGCATGTTTTTTACATTCCACCACCTTTTTCATGATCTTTCTACCACCTTTGCATGAAATAGCAGAGTTTTCACATTGAGAGACATATAATATCAATTCAAGTTTAAATTCCATTGAAAATTGATATACAATTGAAGTTTGGAGGGGAACAAGCTTTTGAAAAAGTCAAATTTTTGAGGAGTTTGAAGAAAGAAGAAGCTAAGGCTACATAATTGGGTTGAACTCCTCCATTTGAAACTCTAGTTTTTTAGGTGTGTGAAGTCTTTACAAATTTTCTTTCATTCTATTATGGCTTTCTTTCATTTTTGTTATTTTTCATATTCCTTGTTGATCATTGTTTGTTTGTCATTATAACCTTAGGTTGTCAATGCACATTTTAAATTACACAATTCTATACACTTGCCAATTACATTTTTAAACCACATCTCTTTGAGGCATTTTGTTATTTAACAATTAACTTACCTTGTGTATGCTTCCACATTTTGTATACACATATATATGACATACGTTTTAAGGAAGTAAAATAAAACATCATCTCTCAATCCCTTATTATGGAAGTGCATACCACTCTCTGAAGCTTTCATTGAGGTATTTTGTCGAACAATTATATTCCATGTTGATCATTGCTTGTTTGTCATTATAACCTTAGGTTGTCATCAAAATGGAAGCATGGAAAAAGAATTTAAATTGTGATGCAAACAAGGGAGGTCTTGCAACACAACTAAACACAAAAAATCAATCAACAATAATAATTCACAAGTCACAATTCTCAAAACTCTTCACTTTTCACCAAATCAACACTCTTCCTTGTACCATTGCTAACTCATTCAATCGGGTATTTCTTCTCGATAAAATTATTTCAAACCAAGAATTTAAAAATTTCAAGGACCCTTCAGGGTACAAAATCACATGTCAACAAACCACTATAGGTTACTTTCTAACAACTTTCTCAAATCAGGCTTTCTACGCCAACTAGGCCTCAAATTAGGACACTTTAGCAAAGAAACTTATCTTGAAACTTGACCAAAACCTCCAAACACATGTGGGTGGAAATTTATATGTATTAAAACCAAATAATTCACAATTACTTCTCATAAATTCATCCACCAAGATGCCAAAACCAAAAACCCTTTTTTAAAGGCAAATAACCTAGGGCTTATTGGAAAACACACTTCCCAACCCTATCAAAACATGCCACCACCTCAAACAGGTCTAAAATCGCCTGTATAGACTCAATCCAACAAGAAACAATGCTTTCCTAACACAATACTAACTTTATCATGACAAAACCTCTCAAATTCACATGGAAAACACCAAATTTCACTCTAGGGCTTCATGCCCAACTCAACTCTTGACCTCCCTTATACACACTCAACATTCCCACACCTTTTTAGTGATGTTTCAGATCCATTCCTTGAGTTAGAGTGGCCATAGTGAGAGGAATGGGTCAATAAACCATTTTAAATGAATTTCAAACCTTAAAATTGTGTGTTTAGGTTGGTCTCAGAAATGGTTGACATGGTAGGGGCAGTGTATGCCTTGTAGAAATGGGGTGTCACAATGATTACATCACCATGACACCCCATTTATATGAGGCATACATTTCCCATAACTTCTCAACCCTACTATCACCATGACACCCCATTTCTATGAGGCATACATTGCCCCTACCTTCTCAACCCTACCGCATTGGCAAGCTAATGAGTGAGCTAGCTTGCCAATGCTCCACTAGCTTACCAATGCTCCACTAGCTTTCCAATAGAGTAGGGTTGAGAAGGTAGGGGCAGTGTTGTAGAAACCTATGTGGTGAAGACCCCAACCAACTCAAAATGATCAAACTGAAACAACAAACCAACCCCTTAAACACTATACACTCAACTTATCTCAAACACACACCTAAAGGCTTGTAGCCCTCCAACACTAATTTTTCTCAATATCTTTTAGAGAAGGCCATAAAAATACCTAACACACATCATCTAAGACACACTTCAACTCCTAACACAACATACCAAAAGGTTTGAAGAGGTTTCTTTGCAATAATATTGAAAACCCATAGGCTACCCTACCTTGTAGGCCACCAAATAGCCCACTTTTACAAAGGAGGTACCTCCAAAACTCTTTGTTTTCACCAAATCTCAAATAAAATTCACTAATTGTGTTATAAAAAAAAAAATTCAACCATTATTTCTTAGAGCCTTGATCTCTAAAATGTTGTACCACCAAACCCTCAACTTTCATGCAAATAACCTAGGGTTTATTGAAAGTCTTGACAACCGGGTTTATCAGACCTCACCAATACCAACAACACTTCAAAAATGCCTTGAAAAAGATCAAACAACCATTACATGGAAGTTTCCTTCAACATTTCATCAAAACCCTTCTTTAACACCTCATTTACACAAGGAAAACAATGCAATTATGCCTATCTTGTAATCATGGCATGCACCTACACCACCTTTATCTATGCTAGAAATAGTCTTGTACAAGATGATGTAAATATTTTTTATGAAGCCTTGAATGAAATATATTTAATTTATTTGAATGGATAAATATTTTAGGAACTAATATTCATCTCTTTGCCATGCTATAGGTAAAATTATCCGCCATGCCGAAGAAACAAAGAAGGAATAAACTAACAGACGAAAAGTATGAAACCTTCAAATCAAAGGAGAGAGAACAATTGAGGGAATATCATGAAAATAAGAAATTGGGTACTATTGAAAAAAAAAATCCAACTGAAAAGGAACCTCAATCGTCAAAAAGAGTACAAGATCTGGAAAAACAAAGGGCACGAATGTGAAAGCATCGTGGTAAGAAAAATTCAGATACCGTAGTTGGAGACACACCCTCTATGGAAAGTGAATATGAAGGGACACCATTAATCACAAGCGAATATGAAGGGACACTAGCTACCATAATTGAATATGGATGGACACCATCTATTGCAAGTGAATATGGTTGGACACCATCCAACGCACCTCAAGTTGAGAGTACATCATCACTCGGATTTGATGAAGAAGGTATGCCATCATCCCCATGAGAACGTCAAGGTATGTCTTCTACTCCACCATTGATCAAAGGTATGTAATCTAGCCCACCTCAATTAAATATTGATGAAATTCCTAATGTTGAGATGTATGTACCTAGGAGAACACCACCTATAATTTTGTGTAGAAATCCAAAGTATTTGATTAATATTCATGAGGATATTTTGCAGCACATGGAAGGCAAGATTCCAGCACACACTTGTAGAAGATATGCTGATAAGATTTGGAAATTCTACTTTGAAAGGCTAAATGTGACCATAAGATGTCAACTATTTGTTGAAATGATGTAGGGTATAAAGTATAGAGACATCATGAAGACTCTTGGGTTGATAAAATTGAATGCATCAAGTGAAAACACTATTATGAAGAATCTAATGGATGCATATGAGAGTGTAGGTAAGACTCCATGCTCAAAGGATCTAGTAATGTCACATGACCTGTCATTACATTGACTTTGGTAAGTAGTCAAACAAAGAGAGCTCGTCTCATTAGAAATACGAGTGAAAAAATGAGAATTATTAGAAAAACTTTATCGAAAGCCGTTCAAAGGCGACAAAGAATTGATGGCACCGATTCACATGAATTGTGGGCATTCTCAGGGAGACTGCCACAAAAAGATAAAAAAAGTTGTTGAAGCAATGAGAACACTAATTGAAGAGTATTGGAATAATAACACAAGGCCATCTCCAAATCAAAGGGATGTGGTAAGAAGGAGAATTAGTAGTTGGAACCATGAGCCACATCCAAAGTATTTTTTGGATTGACTCAAACCCAATTTTTTCATAAATTTCAAATGGATTATCCTCAAATTAGTATTTTTCAAAGAATTTTTGAAATGCTTAAACCTTTTTATGTCAAGATAAATCACACATGCACTACTTGTTGTTGTGGACTACATATTGAATTCTCTAACCATTATGATGTTTATCGTTCTATATGTTGTGATTTGCATACTAACAATGTTTTGTAGGATTGTGGCATAGAAACTCCACCAAAATATTCATGAGAGTTCTTATCAAAAAAATAATGTGAAATAGAGGATGGCAAAATATTCTACAGGACAGCATGCTTGGATGGTTCATGTGACCATTGCAGTGGCTTGCAGTGTATGCCAGTATGTCAACATATGGAAAGCACAAATGAGGTGGGGCATAAACTAGTAGAGTTCAAGAATTATAAAATGATGGAATACACTACAAAAGATGGGTCTCAAGCAAAAAGGTTTGATTTGGTTATTCAGAAGATTCTAGTGTATTAGTTTACGTCCATATTTCATGACAATATAGTGTATGAGTATGCAAGGCATACCCATAGAGCCCGATGGATGGACACTTAATTCAAGCTATGCAAGGACACCTTTCTAGTTGGTACCATAGTATCAGTGGTTGAATTTGTAGAGAACTACACTCTACAACCATAGTGTGAGGTGCAGTCATAGTATTACAACTCAACACAAGTTTCGATAGTTGTGGAAATAGCATTCATTCATGCAGCTGATAGTATAGAGGAACAAAGGAAGGTATTGAGGGTGTATCAATTTTATATTAGTGATGATCACACAAATTCTCTAGAGTTTGTGCAAGGTTGCTTCCATATGTTTTATAGTGATTTGGCTCAGAGGGGCATAGCATAAAATCAACATATAATATGGTCGAATAACTGTGCAACACAGTTCAAGAACTTGCACATGTTCTACTGGTTGAGCATGATGCATGGCATTATAGGTGTATAACATATGTGGAAATTTTGTGAGGCTTGACATTTTAAGGGGGAGCATGATGGTGTAGGAGCATGAGTGAATAGAGCATTGGCACAAGAAGAGTTAAAGTATAAAGACAATGCAAAGTTGACAGATGCAAGATCAATTGTCGAGTGGTGTAATGCTTCAATGGATCTAGGTAATGAAGGTACGTCTTCAGTTCGTAGGTATTTTTGGTTGATGGATGATACTAACATTGCACCATATGAGGATTGTTGTACACTATCAGGATCGAGTGAGCTACACTCTTTCCTTAGCTCAAATGCAGGTTCATCGAGTATTGATACACGAAAGATGGCATACTTTTGTTCTTCATGTACAATGCAAGCCTGGAATGATTGTGAGTCAGGGGAGCAGGTTGAAAAATAGTTGACAAGTTATCTCAGCTGACTTCACACGTATCACCCTTTGATGACATTGGAACTAACATAGATGGAATCATCGGTCAACTTTGACCACATATCAGATCTAGTTCAACCAGGTAATATATCTACTTGCTTATTTTTTGAAATTCCATATTGTTATATTACTTTGTAGTGTATTCGTAATGTTGACTAATTTCAAGAGATTTGTTGCACATATCAATGCAGGGAAAGTTTATGCAATTATTGAAGATGAAGACAACAAAGAGGGAACAAAATATTACTTGTGTCATTGTGTTGAGGCCAAAAAGAAATTGGAGGCCCCAGTTATAGATGGAGAAAACATTGAATACCCTATAGGCTCAGTTGTTGTTACTAGAACGTGGCTTAGAAGGTACCCACATAAGAGTGTTAAACATTGTCTATTTTAGGACTTTGACACACATCGTAAGATTCTTCATTACTCAAACTTTGTCATGGCATCCATTGTTCATTTGACCAAATATGGGGGTAGACCTTTGAACAAGGTCTTGTGGAAGGTCCGTGAGTTTGACCACAAAGCAATACTTGACACAATAAAGAGTAGAGCAGAACTGGATGGTTTGTTGGATCAATTTGTAAGTATGCACATCAAATCTTATTAATTTACACTTGTTTGCACATTAATTTGTTTGATGGAAATACTATCATCTTATTTTACTTTTCCTATTTGTAAGTAACCTACTACAAATTGCTTGCAGAAAATGTAGATTTATGAGCCACCCAAGAGAATGTCAACTAGAAAAGTAATGCAACCTCCTTATTTTGATGATCTTGAAAAATATCAATCATGATTTTAAGCCATTACAAAAGTGCGTGCAAATTTTGGTGAGAGAATATCAAGTTATTCATTTGAACTTAACCTTATCATGAGAAGCTATGATGTAGACATTATAAGAGAATCTCAAATTTCAACTTACTCTATTCATGAGAGGTGTTGCGTGCAATAGGCATCTTGGAACTCCTAGTGAAGATGTATGACCAGGAGTGACTAAGTTGTGAGACTGGCATGCCTATTTTTAAGTGTCTTCCATCTATTTTCATTTCATTTCCATTTTGGATGCTCTTTATTTTTCTCTTTTACTTTGCATATTTGTAAGTAAACTACTAAAAATTGATTGGTCTCTCATTGTAGAAAATGATAATTTATGAGCCATCAAAGAGAATCTCAGCCAAAAAAGAAATGCAACATCCTTATTTTGATGATCTTGAAAAATCTCAATTTTGATTTGAATCCATTATAAAAGAGTGTGTGAAGCTTAGCGAGGGAATCTCAAGTTACTCAGTTGAAGTTAACCTCATAATGAACACCTATGATGTAGACATTGAAAGACAATCTCGAGTGTATGAGTGACATTGTAAAAGATATGTGAGAACAAAGTACCTAAGGCATTGTAATGAGATTTACTCAAATACTGTAATTTTGGAGTTCATGTTTGGTGCAGTAGCACCTTGTTCCCCAAATGCCTTCAATAGGAAAATTTGGAAAATTTGAATTTTGAAATTTAACCAATGTGAAAAAGGTCATGTGAAGGTCATATGTAATGTATTCAAAGTCTCAAAGAGGTCATTATATGATTAGAGAAGTGATATAAAGCATGTAAGGTCGAGCAAAACATAGATCTCTTATATTCTTGAAGATTTACAATCAATAAATTCCCTGTTTTAGTGATTTTTTGAGTTTTTCCAGTTGTTCATTAACTTGCATAGCCTATACATTAGTTTAAGGCCTTCAATATTATTTTTTAAGGTAGACTAGTGAAGTAGCTTTCATTTGAATCTATTTAGGAGGGTATCCATTGATTTTATCATTAGTTTGAATTATTTTTTCTCAACTCAGTCTGTAAACCCTCAAGATTGGGGTTTTGAGAGTCTAGATAACCAATAATGACTACTCCACTTAATTTGATAGTTTAGATCACTGGATTAGGTTAGTCTTAGGATTTTTTAGGTGTGTGTGTGTGTTTATTTGTGTAGGGGAATTCAAAAAACAAAGGTGGAGTTGTTGCTATAGTGTTTTGTGATGAATTTCAAAGTAAAAAGTGTGGCTCCAAGTGGTGTTTTGAGGAAAAATTCTCAAATTAATTCACAAAAAAATGACTGATCTAGATAGATATTATTGAGTTACAACACATATTTCAAAATCAATAGTGACTGTCTTGGAACATGTGCATCAAAAATGACCTTCACTGTCCTCATTAGGCTAACTAGGCCTAATTTACAAAGGAACATACCTTTAAACATTCAAAAACCCCCTGAACATGTTGGGGTAGTAATCCTCATGTGTCCAAACCCGAAGATCCACAATTTTTCTTTGGAGAAACTCACTCCACCATGCCAAACCACAAAATCTTTATTTTATGCTACTGTGAGGAGGGTCTATTGAAAGGAATGGTTCCACACCTTACCAAAACATGCCACCACCTTAGACCTTCTTAAAATCACCTGCACAAACTCAAAATACAATCACCCAACCTCTACATGCAATATTTTATGAAACCCTAGGGTGAAACCTCATTTTTCATGCCCTTTTCCATCAAAATTTACAGGGGCAGCAACACAAACCCCATAAAACTTATTCCCTTTCACCAAATAAGCACCCTAACATCAAAATGGGTTTCTAAATATGTATTGGGTCTGTGGAAACACAAAGAGATTAGAAAAGAGAAGACAATCACCCTATACAGAACCCTACAGTTCAAGGAAACATTAGATTTCTGGTAAAAATATAGAAAAATGCAAGGAAACAATGAATTTTATTGATCTTCTTCTAAGTACATGGTACATTTATGCTAGGAATGGCACATTTACGCTAGGAATGGTCCTCTTTAGCACCCAAACATGCGGAATCACTCTGAGCTATGTTCAACCAACTCGATCCCTTAAGGGTCCAAAGTGCAAAAGGGCAACAATCTTTGACAGGATATTACTTAGAAACCATGGTGCTTATGAAATCTTTGTCTAAGCCTATGAGATCACGTTGGGCCCCTCTACAAAAACCTCTCTCATTTTTCGCTATCTCGGAGTGGTTTTCTTGTGGTGTTTAGTTTTCACTTGATGAAAAAAGAGTTGAATGCAATTAGTGAAAAGTTTCAAAGTGGTCCTCTTTCGCACCCAAACATGCAGAATCACTCTGAGATACGTTCAACCGGATCGATCCATTAAGAGTTCAAAGTGCTAAATGGCTGCAAACTTCAGCATGTTGTTACTTGGATACCATAACACTTAGAAACTTCTTGTCTAATCCTAAAATATTGCATTGGGCCCCTCTACAAAAACCTCTCTCGGTTTTGGCTATCTCAAAGTGGTTTTCCCATGGCAGCGGATTTTCACTTGATGGAAAAAGTGTCAAATGCAAGCAGTGCAAAGTTGCAAAGTGGTCCAACTTTCGTTCTGCAACTCGTGTGACCAAGTGGACTATTCCAACGTGTCCAAATAGGTATCTTTACACTAGGCATGGTCCTCTTTCACACCCAAACATGCAGAATTGCTCTGAGCTATGTTTAATCGAATCGATCCCTTAAGAGTCCAAAGTGCTAAATGGTTGCCAACTTCAGCATGTTGTTACTCAAATACCATGATGCTTAGAAACTTCTCATCTAATCCTATAGGATCATATTGGGCCTCTCTAGAAAAACCTATCTTGGTTTTGGCTATCTAGAAGTGGTTTTCCCGTGGCGACATATTTTCACTTGATGGAAAAAGAGTTGAATGCAAGTAGTGCAAAGTTGCAAAGTGGTGTAACTTTCATTTTGCAACTCGTGTGACCAAGCAGACTATTCCAATGTGTCCAAATAGGTATTTTTATACTAGGCATGGTCCTCTTTTACATCCAAACACCCAGAATCGCTTCGAGCTATGTTTAACCGAATCGATCCCTTACAAGTCCAAAGTGCAAAATGGCTACAAACTTTAGCATGTTGTTACTCAGATGCTGTGATGCTTAGAAAATTCTTGTCTGATCCTACAAGATTACATTGGGCCCCTCTAAAAAAATGTCTCTCAGTTTTGGCTATCTCGGAGTGGTTTTTCCCATGGCGGCAGATTTTCACTTAAAGGAAAAAGTGTTAAATGCAAGCAGTGCAAAGTTGCAAAGTGGTGCAACTTTCATTCTGCAACTCATGTGACCAAACAAACTATTCCAACATGTCTGAATAGGTATTTTTATGCTAGGAATGGTATTCTTTAGCACCCAAACACACGGAATCGCTCCGAGCTACATTCAACTAAATTGATCCCTTAAGGGTCCAAAGTGCAAAATGGCTGCAAACTTTAACATGTTTTTACTTAGATACCATGGTGCTTAGAAATTTCTTGTCTGATCATACAGGATAACATTAGGCCGCTCTACAAAATGTCTCTCGATTTTGGCTATCTCAAAGTGCTTTTCCCGTGGCAGTGGATTTTCACTTAATGAAAAAAGTGTTAAATGCAAGTAGTGCAAAGTTGCAAAGTGGTGTAACTTTTTTTTTGCAACTCATGTGACCAAAAAAATTGTTCCAACATGTTTGAATATGTATTTTTATGCGAGGAATGGTCCTCTTTTGCACCCAAATACGTGGAATCGCTCTGAACTACATTCAACTGGATCGATCCCTTAAGAGTTTAAAGTGCAAAATGGCTGCAAAATTTAGCATGTTGTTACTTGGATACCATGACGCTTAGAAACTTCTCATCTAATCCTATTCGATCATGTTGGGACCCTCTACAAAAACCTCTCTCGGTTTTAGCTATCTCATAGTGGTTTTCTCGTGGCGGCAGATTTTCACTTGATGGAAAAAGTGTCAAATGCAAGCAATGCAAAGATATAAAGTGGTGCAACTTTCATTTTGCAACTCGTGTTATCAAACAGATTGTTCCAACACATCTAAATATGTATTTTTACTCTAGGAATGGTCCTCTTTCACACCAAAACACGTGGAATTGCTTCAAGCTACATTCAACCGAATTGATCCCTTAAGGGTCTAAAGTGTAAAAGGGAAGCAAACTTTGACGGGCTATTACTTAGAAATCGTAATGCTTACAAACTCTTTGTTTGAGCCTACGGGATCATGTTGGGCCCCTCTACAATAACCTCTCTCGATTTTTGTTATCTTAGAGTTGTTTTCTTGTGGTGTCCAGTTTTCACTTGATGAAAAAAAGTGTCAAATGGAAGCAGTGTAAAGTTATAAAGTGGTGCAACTTTTGTTTTGCAATTTTTGTGACCAAACTAACTACTCCAATGCATCCCAATAGGTAGGTTTACACTAGACATGGTCCTATTTCACACCCAAACATGCAGAATTGATCTGAGATGTGTTCAACTAGCTTGATCCCTTATCATGGCTACAAAACAATGGAAAATAGAAACATACATAGGACGGTTGAGAAGTCCGAGTAATCCACACAAAAAGCATATGATCATTAGTATAGAGTACCTTGTTCCTCCATTTAATGAAGAAGGTCTAGTTCAATGGTTTTAGTCATTATAATTTCAAATAAGGCCATGATAGGCCATTTTGTAATCTTGCTTTTAGTTTTTAGTTAGTGTGGGGTAATTTGAGTCAATTATGTAAGTGTAAATAAGAAAATAGCATTGGTAAAGGAATTGGAAGAGATTACTAATGCTGCCCGTATTCAAAATTCAAAATTTAGGCCTTAAAAGCAAGGCTAGATGAGGTGAAAAGAAAAAATTGCTTGAGAATAAGTTAGAATAGGTTGGAAATAGGGTGAGGTTGTGGAGTTTGATGTGTTCAAATGGTCTGCAAGGACAAGGAAGTTCAAAATTATGTTATGAAATAATTCCCTAATTGGGAATAGAGGGGTTTTGAATGAAAAAGAGAGGTTTGAGGGAGTAAAAGTGGGTAAAGTCAAGGGGCAACATAGTTTGGTGGTCAATTAAGTTTGTGCAGGTAGAATGAAGAGTGTTGGAAGAGGTTTTTGAGGTTGTATGACATCTGGATATGGGGTTTTCAATATACCCTAGTGACATTTAAGAAAAGTGATGGTTTGGAGGATAGTGGGGTTAGAGGGCCAATCACGGCCTAAAAATTGTGGATTTGTAGACTGGTAAATGTTGCCAAATGGTGTTTTGCAATCAGAAGAGTGATTGAGAGCGTGTTGCTTTGTTAAATAGACCTATTTGGGGGTCTAGGATAGTGTTGAGTCCATTTCTTATTTGTATTATAAATTATAACTCACTTTCTCCTGAGTCCATTTCGTATACAAGAAATAATATTGCAAAAAGTTGACATATAAATCTTTCAATGCATTTATATGGTGACGCATCAAGAATATATTGGAATCATTTTATGAATCATTTCATGGAATACAAATTGAAAATGTGTTTTTTACTTTTAGATAAAGTTGTTTATCATCAATCAATTAATATTCAAGACAAAACATGAAGGACAACAATGATCAATGCTAGGGCTAACCAATTAATAAGTATACACGTGAATAAGTCAAGCATTTACATGTGAATAAGGGAAATAAAAGTACTCAAAAAAATGTAAGCCTTGAAGTATACACACGAATACATAGTATACACAAATTAATACAAAGTATACGCACAAATACAAGGTATGCGCATGAAAAAACATAAGTCACAAAGTATACACATAAGTTGTAAAGTATACACTTGAATACAAGTAACTCATATCTATTGAACCATCAATTTAGAATGCAAATATGGACCCCATCAATAAAAAAGATTTGTATTAACCAAATAGCCATGTAGGAATACATCAATATATGTTGATATAAGTATGAAATATATGTACAAAATAGCCATATAGGCTTACAAGAATGCCATATAGGCATACAATGTCAAATATATCCAATACAAAATATGTACAAAACTGCCATGTAGGCATACAACAAAGGGCTCTGGAATCAAAAGTCATTGCTCTCCATGCTATGGAAATAAATTATTTCCCTTTACTTGTCAATCGGATGGTGATAGGTTTGTCACTCATTTTTGCTATGCTCGAGGAGTGCTCTTGTTGCTCTTCCTACTATTTAGTTCATGGTGAAGTTTTAATTGTTACAATAAGAAGTATAGACATGAATATAAGGAAATTACATTATAAAAAATGATATATTTAACAAAATAATCACTTACCACCATCTCATGAGGGAAATATTCACACGCCCATGCTCAGGCATGCTCAATCCCTATATAAACCATCCAAATAGAAATTAAACTATGAATCAATAATGGTTTTATTTTTCACTAACTAACATCTATAACAATGAATGTAAATTGAAATTTACTAATTTGGCTCATACCTCCCATGTCAAAGCCATCAAGGATTGTATAGCAGATGAAACATCAATCTCCATTGCCCTCGTCACATTCGAGGGTGTTTCAGCTTGCAACATCTGAAAATAAAACAACAAATTATTCAATCATAAAAAATACAATAGTGATCCATGACATGACTTATAATGTATGAGATAATGATCAAAATTTGGAGTACTTATTAAACTATATATTTATGATTATCATGCTTACTATTTTCCCTATCCATATCTTGTTCGAAAGGACATGTTTTTAGGCTTTTACCCATAGCAGCAAGCTGGTGAACCATTTGATCAAATGCTTTCATAGACATGTACGATAATTGTGGTGACATAGAGAAGGTAGTGAACTATTTGAAAAAATGTCTCAAATAAATGGGGTCTCATGGTGATGGAATGCCATTACAAACAAATGCACATCATGGCATTCCATCACCATAAGACTACATTGCTTTTAGGAATTTTTTCAGAAAGTTCATTGCCTTCTCTATGGTATTATTGCTTACTATATATTATGCTTTGATAGATATTTTTCCAAGCATCCATAGTTTGTTGGAAAGCACCTATTTACGCTTTTAGCCATAGCTGCAAGGAAGTGAGTAGTTTGACAAAATGCTTTGGTACACATGTATGGAAAATGTGGTATCATAGAAAAGGTGGTGAGTTGTTTGAAGAAATGCCTTGAAGAAACGTGGTCTCATGGTGATGGAATGGAATTCCATCACCATGAGACCACATTTCTTCGAGGCATTTTTTTAAACTACTAACTGCCTTGTCTATGCTATTGCTTACTATTATGCTTTGATAGATTTTTTTCAAGCATCCATAGTTTGTTGTGTAGGTGCACCTTTGCAAGCACATGCCTCCATGAGGAAAATTTAGGAGTTTGAAATGGTTAAGGTGTTTTGATGATGTAATAAGGCTTAAATAGCCATTTTGGAGGTTGTAATAGGCTTAGTTAGTTAATTTAGGCATAAAGTGCAAAATTGCAAAATATTGACAAAGTTGTTAATTTCAAATGTTGTAAAAATGCAAAAAAGGTGTAAAGGAATGGAATGCCAAGGGTCAAAGTAGTTGTAAAGGTTATTGAGTAATTGTAGGAAGTTGGAAAGTTTGGGAAATTTTTAAAAATGATATGATCTATCAATCTAAGTTGTTGTTGGAGAGATTGAAGGAGAAAACTAATAAAATATCACTGATCCAAAGGAGTTGTTATTGAGTTTTTGATATGTGAAAGTAGTCCGTGATGGGTTCCTAATTTGGGGATTTGTTGAGAAGGTTGTTTGAAAAAATTGAAAGTTTTGATAGGAAAAGTGGGTTGGCTGACCTAGTAGGAAGACTAGGTAGAAGTTTGAAAACAAAGAAATAATTGAGTTTTTGAGTTGCAAAGTGGATTGAATCCTTTTGAATGATGAAGTTAAGTTATTTGACTGCCCTGCATTGAAACAGTTTGTTGGAAAGCACATTTTTTAAGCTTTTAGCCATAGCAGTGAGGAAATGAACTATTTGATAAAATGCTTTGGTAGACATGTATGGAAAATGTGGTAGCATAGAAAAGGCAGTGAGCTATTTGAAAAAGTGCCTCAAATAAATTAGGTATCATGGTGATGGAAATCACCATGAGACCACATTTCTTTGAGGAATATTTTCAAAAAACTCATTGCCTTGTCTATGATATTGCTTACTAATGTTCTTTGATATATTTCTTCCAAACATCCATAACATAGACAAGGAAGTGAACTGTTTGAAAATATTTTGAGCAGTAAAAAGTGGTCTCATGGAATGCCATGACAAGAAAATGCAATTGGAAGCTACTCCTAGACTTATTAATTATGATATGTGAAGTAATTGCATCACTGCTTATGTTAACTTTCTAAACAACTATATTGTAGTTGAAATTTTGTCATCTATCAACATCTAGTTATTAGTTATGGAATGTGAAGTAATGCTTTGAGTTTGAATGATGTGCAATGCAACGTAATCGATGATATGAATATTTCTACACAAATCTATTTACAATTCATTACTTAAACTCTTTATTCTATTACCTATGTGTAGGTCTGAGTAACTCCACTAGCACTTGGAGGTGTTCCCTCAAAACCTTCAATATTAGCCTATTCGACATCTAAAATCACATATTAAAATACAATTCGTAAAACAATGCTATTAACATGTAATAAATTTATAATTTTTTACTAGTTACATACCCCACCAATAGGTGTACTGTAGAAATAAGTAGGTGGAGATCTGGTGCATCCAATCTCGACACTGTGACCTTGCAATTTTATTAAAATCATAAAACTAAATTAGTTAATCTTGCATTTCAAAATTGAAATCTAATAAATTAAATTCAATGAATGTGCTAACTTTTACCTGACTATCAATGCCATACACTTCATGAAAAATGTCAGCTGCCCTCTCCACCTCCATATTTGTAGACAAATCCTATGTGGCAGCCTCTTGAGTGTCGATGGGGTCATATGAACAAGTCGCCCCGCAAGATTGACACACATGGGTTTGAAGGCCACCACTCAAAGGCCCCCCTGGATGGCACTATAGAATAGGGCTTGTATGATGCTTGTATGATGGATGACACTCTAGGTAAAAGTTTTGATTGACTACAATGTCCCTACATCGGCACTCTCCTTCACGACAAAAGGCATAACAATGTGCTCACGAGACGGCCTAGTGAGAGCTCGTCTCCCTTTCCGCATAGGATCTGGCTGTGCACCGGGTCTATCCTGAGCTGACCCCCCACCTCTCCCCTAGAAGTCCCTCATATCAAAATAATTTGGGATTTTTTTCAATATGAACTCACTATATAGTTTCCTAAGGAAATATTGTAGGAATTCACAATTGTTCCACACTATGTAATCAAAGACCATATACCACCTATCATAAAATAAGTTCCTAATCTATTGGTGGTGGCACCAATGAATAAGAAACTTATTTGCATTGAGGGTAAGATTTTCATTTGTGTGTGGGTTAGTGAATAATGAGCACAAATTACCTTTTGTAATTTTTAAACGTCTTTATATGATAGTTTATCTACATAACAAGCCCTAGTTGCCTGCCTTCTATCTTTCCATCCAGTTATTTGTTTGCTAGTTGAATCTACATTTTTAACATATCTTTCAATGAACTTTGAAGGGTCATTCTTTCTATGGTTGAACCATTTGGATCACTCAACCTACTGATTAAATCCTCAATTTTCTTTTTGTTTCTCTCAATTTCATTCATTAAATTTTGTTGAGTGCCAAGAGGGTGTTGAGTGATTGGTGGAGGAGGTTGTTGTGGTTGATTTTGTTCTTGAGGATTTGGTTGCTCTTCTTGTTGAGGATTTTGAGGGTTTTCAGGTTGATTTTCATCTCCTACAAATTCAAAAAAAAAAAATCAAATACAACCTAAAACTAACAAATTAAAAACAAAAAGCAAACAATCCTTATCTCTCACACCTCCTCATCGTCATGGCGCCATCCTTGCGAAGAAATAGCAACCATTGGTGAATATTTTTGCACAATACCTCCTAGAATGTGAGCATGAAAAATGAGGGTTTTGGCTGCAGGCACAACAAAAAACATATTCAAAATGAAGAATGGATGAGTTTCACTTTTTTTTTCTTTTAACATGTCATATCGCGAGTGTGTTATAACGCGCTCACATTATAATGCACTCATGTTATGGGCTCGTTGTGGCCAAGCCTCAGGCTTGGCCCACTAAGCCATAATGTGAGCGCATTATAACATGCTCATGTTATGACTTTTCAAAAAACAAAAATGAAAGTGGCCACAAATTGGTTACCCATCTCCATGCACCCACCCTGCTAAAATATCTATTGTAGGATAGTCAGAGAAAAGGAATTTCTAGTAAGGCTACCCCAAGCTAGATGCCAAGATATATGATATGCTTGACACCAAGACATAGTGACAACTATAAGATAAAAAATTGTTGCCACTAGGGTTTTAGGACCTTGGGCAACAAGTTTCCTAGGATTTACATTCAAGGATGCCTTAGAGATCTCAATCAAATGAGGATAATGGGAGAAAGAGATCTACTAAAGGACTATCCTAGGGTGTGTTTAGAGATTAATGAGGGGTTCATCACCAAGCTAGGGCTTGGAAAAATAAATGATGTGCAAGATCTAATGAAAAAACCTAGTGATGCATGGAATTTGAATGAATGGCCTAGGAATGCATATAAATTAGAACATAAAGCTATAAAATAAAAACTATGCACTTGGAAACTTTTAGAGGCTTCAATGAAGACTAGAAATTTTGGAAATCCTAAAAATTAGGCCTACTGGGAATCATTCACCAATCTGGGTGAATTAGTCCCAAAACTGGGTTTTTGCATAGGAACATGTTTCTAGGAAAAGGGTATCTAAATGTACAAAAATCTTGAAAAACACCTACAGTGGTACCCATTTGCCACTTTTGGTGAATCAATCCCATTTCACTTTTTTGGGAATTCAAATTTTAAATATCCACTTCAACACCTGCTCTTTTCTCCCAAATTGATTTCTGGATCTAAAACTGCTAATTTCGGACCTGTAGATGACATTTTGTGAAGATGACAACCTTGTGATGGCTTGAAAACTTCCCTCAAACTTATAGCCTAATCTTCAAATGATCTTTTAGTATTCAAAGAACCTAAATCTGCAATCACACAAAGAGAGAGAAAGAGAGAGAGAGAGAGAGAGAGAAAGTGTTGTTTGTTAGGGAATAGGGGTTTGCCTTGGTCAAACTCCTTTAAGGTAATTAAAAAAATGATGAAACAATGAAACAAGGACATGAAACATGAAACATGAATATTGATACCTTGAATGATGTCTTGTAAATCTGCAAGTCAACACCAAATGGCCATGAAGGATGTAGATCTTGATCTTGAGATAGGTGTAGAACAATGCTTGATCTTGGATCTTTAATGCCACATCACAAAACTATCTCAATAAAATGCTTGATGCTTGAAATCCTTGACATGATGATGGATCTTGGATTGTTGCAATAATTGATGAAGAAATTTTCCCTTAAATTCTGTAGAAACAATCTTGAATGCTCTCTTGATGATCTTGTAAAGTATTGGAATGCCAAACTCTTGAGTGATTGACTTGATATCATGAATTCTTGATAAAATAATGATTTAATATCTCATTTATATAGGCAATCCATATAATATCCCATTAATTGGATCCCACAAGATGACCTTCAAAAAATTTGAATTTAAAACCCAATTTTCCTACTCAAAACCTTGAAAAGGCCCCAAATGGGACTTATTTGCCCAAGGTGGGAAATGGGTCCACCTAGGGAGGCTCATTCACCAAGGTGGTGAATGGGTCCACCTAGGGAGACTCATTGGCCAAGGTGGCGAATGAGTCCCACCCTAGATTTTTGGGGTGCATTTTTGGAATTCTTTATGTTTTAGGTGATTTAGTTAGGTTTTTGATTAAAATATGCCTTCGGATGCACAATATAGGGTCATAGTGTTCTATTAATGATGATATAAAGGTAATAAATGCAATAGGGCCATAAATCCAATGTGAAAGTGTAAATAAATACATTTTGCAACATTAAATTAAGGAAAAATTGGGCCTATTAGCTTAGAAGGGCTCAAAAACCCATGTGAATGTGTAAACCACATTAAAACACTAGATTAGGTCCATTTAGTTTACAATCCTCCCAAATTTAATGTGGAGGTGTGAATAAATACACTTTACAACATTAAATTAGGGCAGAGTTAGGTTTTTTAAGCTTAAGAAGTGTTGAAGACCTAATATGGATGTGTAAAACTCATCACAACACTAGATCAAGGTCATATCAAGCCCAATTTATCATTAATTATTCCAAAATTAAGCAAGGAAAAGGTGTAACCTATTTTCATCATTACAAATAGCCCCCACTTTAGTGAGAGGATGAACTTGCTTCAAACTCACACTAAAGTAGACATTCAAGAGGGGTCCAAGTTTACCAATGTAGATGGTCTAGGATAAAAAAGATCAAGGAGGCAATCAAGCCCCCAAGATCCAATATCCTAAGTCAAACTGACATAAGAAAAAGAGGACACACAAAAGGTGTATGATATGCAGAAAAACAAGATATGCAAACCTGCAATGTCAATGAATAAAAGAAGATAGAAAAATAAAAAAGAATAAGCAAAAATAAAAAGAGGTGGATCAAGCCTCGACCTTTTTTCCAACACGACATTGATCAGATCTAAGTTGTTTGTCCAAAAATACATGCTCAGTCTAAGGTGACAAAATTATTGGTTGTCTGTTGGGTGAGTAATCGAAGAAGGTGAGACACATACAGTCGATATGCACTCACACACACACCCGAGTGGCTAAGGGAAAGTCATGCATCCATTTGGCTACCATACAACCAAACCAAAGCTATACCTCCTATTAACTTTGATAGGCCACCACACAATAATGATCTTTGAGATTCATGAGACAAGTAAAACTCTGTATGCTTGGAGCTCATGAAAAAACAATGAACTTCAAGCTTCATGAGGCAAGCAAAACTTCATATGCTTGGAGCTCATAAACAAACAAGATGGCTCCAAAGGCATGCAAAGTGTTTTATGCATGGTGGCCATATAATCAATGTTATAAATAGTGTAAGGAATTTTCAAAGGGATTTCAATTAATTTGTGCAAGGTATCTTCTTAGGGAACATTGTGCCTAATGTCTCCAAGAGAGGATAGGTCAAAGAAATATCACACTCTCAGAGGAAATCAAGCCCAATTAGATGCATCAAAAGAAGAAAGAAAATCACACCATGAAACATGAGTGTGTATGTATGCTCCCACTTTATAGCATTTTATAACTCCATTGTTGTGATCAATTTCTTTAAATTATGAGAAGACATGAGAGGTTTATTCGAAAAGCCTATGCCAAGTCATATGTTTCTGAATTGAACTACATCATGAATAAGTATGTCACCTGTGAGCCAACTTAGGGTATGTCGTCCACATCCCAAGCTTGTTATTATATGTACATGAAAGGTGGTCAACAAACCAAAAGAGACAATGACAAGTGACATACGAGGACAAGGCTAACTAACCCCTTGCCCCCACTTAGTGCAGGACAAGGATGAGATGAATAACATGATAATAAGTATAAATTAGAGGAACTAGGTGCTTCAAAACAAGGAAGAGCACCATGATCCTTAAGATGTTTAATTCTATTACTTAAAGCCTTACATTCATTAGTAGCATGACCATGAACTCTTGTAGTAAAATTTATTTCACACTCTTGGAGGGATGGATATTTGTTGGCATATACTTGTCATTGATGTCAAAAGGGGATTAGATGGAGAGGATGGATCTGATCCTAAGTAGTTTGTTGGAATTAACGGAAAGTTTCATTGATTTCAAGGAGAGATAAAGTTTGTAGTGAATATAGAAGAATGGGTACTAGTTGCTAGTAAATGCATATGCTACAATGTTATCATGGAATTACAAGAGATTCTTGAATGCATTTACTACGATGTTTTCTTTGATGTCAAAATTTTATTTGATATCAACGGAGTGTGGAATTGATCTTGCAAGGGAGATGTTGGCATGTTTAGTGGTGTTCTTAAATGCTATGAATCTCATAGGATAAATGTGAGAGCAGTGAACTTGGTCTGGAAGTGTGTGTGGATAGTTGATGATGCTAAAGTGCATATCTTTCAAATATTGTCATGAAGATGTAAAGAATCTTCCATACAATAGAAGAGGAAACAAGTGGAACATTCTATATTTTTTCTTTGAGAGAATTCTAGTGATGTGCTCTATAGGTCAAGAGGATGTATAATACCTTCATAAATGAATTATGTCTCCTCTTAATTAGAATTAGGGTTTATTGGTTAAACCCTAGGGTTGTAGTCATGGCATCATGAACAAAAATTCTATTTAGTTGTTAACTATGTATCAGCAATTGTAGGTCACATAAGTTAAAACTTATGTCCTTGAAGTCATGGGTATGATTGACCCATTTGCCTTATGTTTATTGGCCTGATATATATTCAATAGCTATAATATTTCTTAAGTTGTGGGATTCCAAGTTTTTCTAACCTATGCCGCATGATTCTATAGTTTCCTAACCTCTCGACTTAGTGACTTAGCTAATGGAGTGATAAGGAGGAAGGAAGAAGGTTCTCTTTGTTATCTACAAGTCACAGGTTTTCATAATTTCATAACATCTGACATGAGGTTCTTAACTTCATATTTTCAGTGACTTAGTCATTGTACGATAAGGAGTAAGAAAGAACTCCATGTGGGACCCATCCATAATGGTGATGCAAACATGTGGCATGACTAGATTGAGTAAATGGTATTCCACATCCTCATTGTGTAGTATGGAACTGTGACATGGAAGTGAGACCCAATAAGGTGAAGTCAACAAAGTTGGTGGACAATGATGTTTGGTGACATTAGAAGGTGTATACATGGCATTAGCCTACATACCTCATTGAGAATTCAATGGGACCCGTTCAAGACCCACGAGGCTAGTAGGGAATGGTGAAGATTGATAAAGGATGATTGAATAGTGCATGATGCATAAATGGTGGGACCTATGAAGGCTGCACAAGAGGACGTATGCCATGAATGGTAGAGATTGAACAAGAAGGATCTAACAGTGCCTGTAGTGTATTTGGTGGAACCTGGTGAAGAAAGAAGTGAAGGTGAAAATAGTGAATGGTGACATGTGACAACAAGTGGCAGAAGAATATTTGCTTGATATATCAACTCACATCATTTTTGTGAGCTATGTGGTGATGATGTGGATGACAATTAGCAGCAACCTGTAAACCTCACAAGGTTTGTGTGGGCCTTATGTCAGAGTTCGTGAGGATAGCAGACTTTGGATGTGTGTCTTGGTGGACCCCACATATGGAAAATTGTGTATGAAGGAGATTTTTTGTGGAGATTTAAAAGACCATTCATATAATGGTCAAGATTGAAGGATTTGAAGAAGGTTGATTCAACGACACATGTTTAAAGGAAATCGATTGGATGGTGATCACCACATCATGGAAATGGATGTGATTGTTCTAAATTTTTTTATATGATGATTATGAAGGATATGATCAATGGAGGAGATTTAAATGACTTCTTATCCAATGGTCAGAGTTTAAAGGCATGAAGATGAACAAAGATCATTAGATTATGTCATGAAGAAAAAGATTGATGACCTAGATTCAAAGATGAAGATCTACAATAGTTACAATAGTGTGAATAAAGGTTTTGATTGGTAACCAACACAAGAGATAATTAATTGGTCCAGCTACACCTATGACCAATTTTGGTGAATATTTGATCTTCAAGGCAGCTATGCAGACTATAGAAGTGATTAAGATCGAATTTGATCATACTTACAAAGAGAGTACATTTAATGCATATCAGATTCTAGGGTTGACAAAGAGCTAAATTGGGAAATTTCTCTGTATCCAAATTAAATGTTGTGAGGATTGATGATGAGTTTGGGTAAGAAAGGTTTCTAGAAACCCTAGCAGGTGATCAAGATTGAATTTGATCAAATGAACAGGAGAATGCATTATATGCATAATTAGATTTTAGGGTTTGATAGGAAGAGAATGAAGAAAAAATATCTGCACCAGATTTAATGTTGGGTAGCTTGATGCAGGATATGGTGATATCTAATAAAATGTTTTTATGATGAGCTGGATAGTGATGATGGCATGTAGATCGAGGTACAAGTAGCTTTCCGATAAAGTTTGCAATCTAAGGAAACTCTAGTAGGAGATTTGAGAAGATCTTGATGGTGGAGAGAATTTCGAGGAAAAGATTACAGATTGGTGGAGTTAAGCAAAAAGAAGACAATCTGAGAATTGTAAAAGCATTTGTATTTGTTGTATGTGTGTGATGACTACTAGTACATAGAGTGTTGAATAGATTTATTGTTGAGTGTGTAGTAGTGGTATAAAGGGAGAGTGCATAGCAAAAAAATATTGATCGTAAAATTTTCTAAGTGCAAAGGAAGAAAAGAGAGTGCAGAGCAGAGGGGATATGTTGTTGAGAGTGTAGCTTCAACACCAAAGTGTAAGTTGCAGTGTGTGCAACAATGTACTGAATGTAATGATGCATTATAGGTTAGGTAGAACCAATCTATGCATAGTTGAGCTTTAATTATTGTAAGAGGTAGTAGCCTCATTGTAGTAGGTTCTAGCTCAGGTTAGGCAATCGTAGTCTCCTTGGAGTTGTAGCTCCTAAACCAGGGTGTTGTAGAATCCTTGAAGTTGTAGCTTCTAAAGTAGGAATTTGTTGCTTCCTTGGAGTTGTGGCTCCTAAATCAAGGTGTTGAAGCATCCTTGGGTTGTATCCCTAAACATTTTAACAAAGATTTGTATTGTTAGGATAGATTTGAGTAGTAGACTCAAGCAACATTTCTCACTGTGGTTTTTCCCATATTAGGTTTTCCACGTACATTTGGTGTTGTGGGCATGTGTGTGTTGATTTTCTATCTGAATGTTTATTCCTGCATCTTTAGTTTTCAATCTACCCATTAAGATTTTGAGAAACAAATCTACACAAAGTATTTGGAGCTAAGAAAATAATTGGCATAAAGTTTTTAAGGGATAGATTTTTGGTATCCACTGATTCAACCCCCTCTCAGTAGATCATTTTGTTCCAATAATCAAATGATCTTGGAGGAGTCTCGATGAGATACTTTCTTGATTGAAAGAAGCTATTCCTTTATTTTGTGACAAAGATGTCTCTTGCTTAGTACAAGATGTCATACTTACACAAGACTCTTTAGATTGCAAGATTGTGTACTCTCCTTTATAAGAGGGTGTAAAATCTAATGAATTCAAATCATTTGTGTTTTGCATGATGACAATAATGTTAAGTGAGGATTTCTTTGCTTCTTTAATGTCTTTCAAAGGATGATAATCAAGAGCATTGATGTCTATCAGTTCAGGATGCACTACTATTAAAGTTGGATTAGAAGGATCTTTTGTAATAGTGTTGATATTAAGTGAAGGCTTGCTTGTTTCTTGCGAGGGACAATAACCAAGACCACTAGTCATTTCTTGCATGTGAGGCTCTATAAGGACACAAATACCTTTTTCTCAAATACCTTTTTCTCTAGCACCACATCATTTTCCACTATAACTAAGTTGTTTCATCATTTCATAACCTTTTCAATAAATATTCATCTCTTTTGGATTTGGTGGTTGCTTATAATTAAGTTCATCAAAGTTTGTTGTGTAATTTGTTGTTTTTTGTTGTAAAGTGGTTGAGGTGGATGCTTTCAAAGGGTCATCCAAATTTTGTGTTGACATTGCCACTTTTTCTTTTCCCTTTTTAGACTCTTTTTTTATGATCTTGTATTGTCCCATGAACGTAGGTTTAAAATCCAAGGAACCCCAATCATATTCTAATAGCTTTGTGACTTCTTATATGTGTTTTTCATTGTATTTTTGTTGTACATGTTCTACTTTTGTAGTTGGTGTTAATTTTTTCAAAGGATTATCCTTATGTTTTTCTCAATGTTCAAACAATTGTTTGGTTTAGGATCAGCTTTAAGTAAGTGCACTTTGTTGTTGTAGATATATTTCATGATACGATGCAAATTAGAAGGCACACCATTCATTTTGTGAATACATGGTCTACCTAAAAGGAGGTTATATGAAAGATCGTCAAGCATAACATGGATCGGTGTTTCTAATGTGGCCTCTCCAACTGTAATAGATAAAGTTATCACACCAAGCAGTCATTTTCCCATGTTATCAAACCTACTAATAGATAAATAAGTGGGCTGAATTTTTGACCTATCCACACCAAGCCTATCCAAAAGGGTCACACTACACACATTAAGGGCTGAGCAATTATCAACAAGGGTTCACTTTATACCTCCTCCCTTATAGTGAACTATTACCATGAAAGCATCATTTTGTTTTTGCACTTCCAAAGGAGGTAGCTCACTTTGGTGGAAAACAATCTTAGCATTTATTCCTTGAATCATGGCTGCTATGTAATTCGGTTGCACATTAGAAGGGATAGGAACTTGTTTTAAGGAATTTTGAATCATGTTACGATAGTGAGGGGAGGCTTGAATAAGGTCCTATAATGATATCTTAGCAAGAGTATTCTTTATTTTTTCAACAAGATCATACTCCTTTTCATGAGGACCCAATAAGATAGGGTTAGGTAGGATAGGATTAGCCAATGGGAAGGATGTTTAAGGTGTTTTTCTTGGTTTCAAATTGTTTCTTGTGTTATATGTAAGAGAAATGATGTTCATCTTAGATCGATAAAGGATAAGTTCAGGTTTGTTTTGCATTTGTGGTTTGTGTAAAGGTGGGTAAAGAATTAAAGGATTCTTAGGATGTCCCACAAGGTATGTAGGAGGACCAATAGTCAAGGGGGATCTAATGGAAACATGTGCATTCATAGCCTTAGTGGTCTTGATTTGATGTATTTCTAATAAAGGGTAGTTTAGAACCACCTTTTTATCATCACCTAAGGAAGCTACATTACTATTGTTGTCATTTTCTTGCACCATGATATCCTCCCTAGGAAGAGAGTTTTTATGAGAACTACAAACCAAATGTTATTGACATTCAAGAATTGGTTCTTCCAAAATGACTTCATCACAAGTAGGGGAATGATCAATGGTTGAATTTTCTTTTGCAATAATGGTTTCCATAGATGGGAGGGACAACTAATATTCTCATGACTTTCATTGATCAAATTATCTTCTTCAAAACTAGGATAGATACTAGGAGAAGAACAAGTATGATTGTCATGACCATTTATGATTTCATTCCTTTGTTCCCTAGTGTCTTCCAAAATAGGATAGGTAGGGGAAGGATCATAAATAGGGTTGTTATAACCTTAAAGATTTTATCATGTAATAGTTCAACATATCCTCATCATTTACAATCTCATCCTCTTCTACTATTAAATCATTCTCACAAGCAAAGGAAGAATGGAAATTAGGTACGCTGATGTTTAGGAATGTGTCTATGATTTCATTCACTTGTGCTAAAATATCTTCCAATTTATGAGAGTTTATAGAACATGATCTTTCAATAATGTCATGATTCTCAATGAGTACATCTTCTAACACCGAAATACCTTTGACACATGTAGGAGAGGTATTAGGAGAAGAGCAACAATGATCATCAAGATTGTCTATATTTTCATCTTCTTCTATGACATCATTCTCAAAAATAGGAGAGATAAGAGGGGGTGTAGGTTTATGGAAAATGTCAACATTTTCTCTCTCTTGCACTAAGAGACTCTCATAACTAGGGAATGCATTGAATGAATGACTAACATGCTTATTGACTAACTTTTTCTTTGTAAATTTGGAAAAGATAGATGATAACATTTTGTGAGAAGCAATCTATGCAAAAATGGAAAGAGACTTAAAATGAAATGTAAAGAACTAGAATGAAATGAAATTTTTATATTTTAAGCAAGGTAATTTCTTGAATAGACTATGTAATGATATAAAAAATGAACTATTGTGAATGATGATTTGGAATTAGGTAGTGCATGAAATGGACCAATTTAAGCTATATTTATTCAAATGTACATGTAGTAGAAAGTTAACCCACTGAAACATATAACCAATCGCAAAAAACATAAGTTCAAAAATAAGGTTTTAAATATTGTAAAAGGTAGTTTTAGATGTGTAATGGGACATATCTACCCAGAGGGGAAAATGAGTCCTAGTGAGGGGTTTTTGCATAATTTTCAATAAATTTTAAGTGACTTTTATTATTTTTAGTTTATATGACCTTAAGACTAAATGCAAATGAAAAATTCAATTGTTTTTTTATGATTGAAGATGCAAAAAAGTAACTTGTATGCACTTTCACTAATGCAAAAATTAAAAACCCTAGAATGCCAATTGACTAATGCAATCCCTAATGCAAAGTTAATGCGGGATAGATCTAGGATGATTATGGACTCCAAATTAGTAAATAAGGTATTCTAAATGTAGGTTCACCAAAATATCAGATAGAAAATTGTCGCCACTAGGGTTTTATGACCTAGGGCAACAAGTTTCCTAAGCTCTACATTCAAGGATGCCCTAGAGATCTCAATCAAATGAGGATAATGGGAGAAAGATATCTACTAAGGGACAATCTTAGGGTATGTTTAGAGATTAATGAGGGGTTCACTACCAAGCTAGGGCTTGGGAAAACAAATGAAATTCAAGATCTAATGACAAAACCTAGTGATGCATGAAATTTGAATGAATTTCCTTAGAATTCATATAAATTAGAACTGAAAGCTGTGAAATCAGAATTGTGCACTTGGAAAATTGTAGATGTTTGAATCAAGACTAGAAATGCTAACAGCCCTAAAATTTAAGCCTACTAGGACTCATTCACCAATCTAGGTGAATAAGTGTGGGGTTCTGCATAAGAACGGGTTTCTAGAAAAAGGGTATCTAAATCTAAAAGAACTCTGAAAAACACATGTAGTGGGACTCAATCGCCACTTTTGGTGAATAATTCTTGTTATACATTTTCAAGAATTCAAAGTTTAGATCTGCACTTCAACAATTGCTCTTTTCTCCCAAATTGATTTATGGATCTGAAACTGTTGATTTTAGACTTGTAGATGACTTTTTGTGAAGATGAAAACCTTGTGATGGCTTGACAACTTCTCTCAACCTTGCAATTTAATCTTCAAATGATCTTCAAATCTTCAAAGCACCTAAATCTTCAATCACACAAAGAGAGATAAAAAGTGTTGGTTGTTAGGGAATAGGGGTTTTCCTTGGTCAAACCCCTTTCAGGTAATTAAACCAAATGATGAAACAATGAAACAAGGACATGAAAGATGAAACATGAACAATGATACCTTGAATTATGTCTTGTAAATGATGTCTTGTCAATCATGTCTTGTAAATCTGCAACTCAACATCAAATGGACATGAAGGATGTAGATCTTGATCTTGAGATAGGTGTAGAACAATGCTTGATCTTGGATCTTCAATGCTACATCACAACACTAGCTTAATAACATGTTTGATGCTTGAAATCCCTGACATGATGATGGATCTTGGATTTCTTTAATAATTGATGAAGAAATCTGCCTTTGAATGCTTTAGAAATGATCTTGAATGCTCTCTTGATGATCTTGTAAAGTCTTGGAATGCCAAACTCTTGAGTGCTTGACTTGATATCATGAATTCTTGATGAAATAATGATTTGAGACCTCATTTATATAGGCAATCCATCTAATATCCCATTAATTGGATCCCACAGGCTAACATTCATAAAATTTGAACTTAAAACCCAACTTTCTTGCTCAAAACCTTGAAAAGGCCCCAAATGGGACTAATTCACCCAAGGTGGCCAATGGGTCCCACCTAGGGGGACTCATTCACCCAAAGTGGCGAATGAGTCCCACCCTAGATTTTTGGGGTGGGTTTCTAGATTTTTTTATGTTTTAGGTGATTTTGTCTAGTTTTTGATTAAAATATGCCTTGGGATTTACAATAATGGGTCTATTAATTATGATATAAAGGTCATAAATGCAATAGGACCCAAAATCGAATGTGAAAGTGTAAATAATTACATTTTACAACATTAATTTAAGGAAAAATTGGGTCTATTCAGCTTAGAAGGTCCCAAAATCCCATGTGAATGTGTACAAAACATTACAACACTAGATTATGTCCATTTAGTTTATAAGCCTCCCAAATTTAATGTGAAGGTGTGAATAAATACACTTTACAACATTAAATTAGGGAAGATTTTGGTTTATTTAGCTTAGAAAGGGCCCAAGACCTAATGTGAATGTGTACAACTCATCACAACACTAGATCAAGGCGATATCAAGCCAAATTTGTCATTAATTATTCCCAAATTAAGAAAGGAAAAGGCATACCCTTTTTCCATCATTACAACATTGAATATCAGATAAAAGACACAATTTGTAGGACATAAAAGAAGGGTAAGTGCACCAAGATGGTTCCCAAAAAGGGGGCTTAAGTGGCCATTTTTTTTTTTGAAATCAGGAAATGTTGACCTTGGACGTGAAATTGAGGATAGTTACACTCAAAATTTTGAGATGGAACAAAAACAAGGATCGAAGTGCTCTGATTCTAATTTCTAAACTACTAATTTATTTTGAAAATGGTTGAGTTTAAGGGGTTCAAAAGAGGCACGTACACAAATTGGTGTTGTTTTTGTCAAAAAAACATAGCATAGCAACTCTTGTACGACCCTAGCATGGTGAACTTTTTTGTGGTATTTTTAAAATCGCTACCAAAAGTTTGCTAACAGATCTAGTTGATGCACAATTTTTTTGATATTTTTTTAATGAATATTTGATTTTTTACTAATTTTTTCATGGGCACTTATCGAAAAGCAAATTTTGGTCGTGCTCCCCTACAAATTTTGGAAAATAATTGATTTTTTTTTTTTAATTTTTAGAATGGAGTCTAGTTTCTAAAAATGTAATTTATTTGAAATTTTGATGAACGGTTAATTTATAATAAAAAAACACCAAACACTGCTTTTTAGCAAAAAACAGACATACAAAAAAAAGAAAATATGGATGAAAGGCTTAACATTGTTAGAAAGTGAAAAAAATTACATTGTTGGATAACTAAGAAATAACCTAACATTACCCATGTGTTCAATTTTGTCAATATTCAACCAGATGCAATCTTGATGGTGAGCACAAACCCGATTATGTGAAAAATTGTAGAATTTGCAAAAAAATGTCTCTCGCCTCGTTGGGAATGCCCTCCAAGCCTTTGGGTTGGTATTCCAAGGAAAATAATTTTACTTTTTTCTTTGCTTTTAACGTGAAATAATGTGAGCGTGTTATAACGCAAGCGCATTTTTTAAAACTTTTTTTCAAAAGTGGCCATGAAATTGCTACCCAACTTCATGCACCCGCCCAAAATTAATTTGAGAAGAATGCTTCCAAAAGGTGGTCCTTTGGCTGAGATCCCTTCAAGAGACCAAGGGGTCCATTTAAAGGGACACTCCAATTGAAAGACACAACATTTTCCACAAGCAGTTTTATCATCAATGAATCCTTTTGAAAGATCTTTCATCAAGGAATCTAGTGGAAAGAATTCTCTTTTTTCAACTTAGGAAAGTTTTTAAACTCTTTCATTTTAGGAAAATTACTCCATTTTTAAAGGAAATTTTTTGGACTCTTTTCCCATAAAATCATTTTCAAAAGAGAAATTCATCAAGGAGTCCCCATTGAGAGAATGCATTAGTTTGGAAAGTGAGATATTTTCAATAGGGGGTTCCTTCATCAAGGAATTCATTTTAAATAATTTTGACATCATGGATTTTTTTTGAAAGAAATCACCTTATTGAAAAATAGAAAGAATGATATCCCCCCCTTAGGGTGGTGTGTGTTATGTAGAGGAGAACATGGCATCCTAAGGAGAGAAAGGAGAGGTAGAGATGTTATGGAATGCAACACATAATGAGATGTATCCATTGTATGTTGTCACACATGCAAGGCACAACACATAAGAACCACAACATCACAAGCCAAGTAGATAGAGACGAAGTAATCAATCTAGAAAGGGGGATCTGAGAACTCAGGGTCAGAACTTTCCATAGATGTAAATAGATAAATATAATATAATATATGTATGATTTGTCATCAATCCCCAAAGTTCTCAAATCGTGAAGAAGAGCACATGAAGACAAAGTGAAAAATAAAAATCAGGTCAATATGGAAGAAGTCCTAAATGCCCCCAACACTTTGTATTGTCCCAAATATTGAAAATAAAAATCATGATACATAAAAAAACAATGCTACAAATAGAAGAAGTGCACGATAGATTCTTCATGCATGTATCCAAGTACCTACAAGGGCAGCAAGGGTCCTCCAGGTAGGATCACAAACACAAATAGAGAAGAACAAGAGAACATGAACATGCAAATAAATCCAACCTACAGATAAAGAAGAGCTACAACCCTAGTCCTCATTGATTAGTAGGTCATCTTGCTCCCAATCTAGATCATTATAAGGGGAGGGGAGCTAGGCCCACAAGGGCAAGATAGCAAGGGTGGTACCCTCTAAATCACCTACAACAAGAGCCAAGGAAGAAGGCCCCTCAAGGTATTCTTCACCAAGCTCTAGTGAAGAAAAATTCATTGATCTTGCAAAGATTGAGGAAAAAGTTGGGATATCATCCACCAAATTGAACATGCACTTTATAGGAGTATCATGTTTCAACTGGGTGGGAGAAGGGTGAGCTTCTCGAGAGTCATTTCTAACCTAATCAAGAGGGGAAATGACAAACTCTAGGGATATAGAGGCCACCTCTATCATGAGGATGGTGCAGGACAAAACAAAACTAACTTTTGAAGAAGGTGAACCCTTTTTCTATCCATCACTTACAATGAGGTCATCCTCTAGCTTGCACTTCAATGGAGGATGTGGAATCCCCATGGAAGATGTGGAAGCAAAGAAGGAAGAAGACAAATCTGCAACATGCATTTCCATCGTATTTTGCATGTTAATGGGCTGAGAGAAAAGAGGGATGTCCGAGAGGGACATCAAAAGAGGGGGCTCCATGGAGGGAGTGATGAAACTTACACCCTTTTGGGGTGAGTGTCATCAGGACCCACTTACGGAGCTAAAAGTATAACAATGGAAATGGGAACCAAGGTAGAAACAACATAAGAAAGTGGAAGAGAAGAAGAGGATGTAGAAATAGATGCACCTAGATCCCCTTTCATCTTCTACAAGGAAACATGTTCGACAACCAGAGCCTTTTGCATGTTCTTGCACTTGCATGCAAGCTAGTTATGTAGGTTATGGGAACTAGAAGACACGACTTGAGAAGAGATAGGATGTTATTTCTCAACCATAGGAGTATCCTTTGCAACCATCTCTAGTGGAAGAGTAGTCTCTTAGGCAGGAGCAGGGGGAGGAAGCATAGAAGCAAAAATAAATTTAGGAGGAGAAATAGGCACATGAGCCTCAATGGTGGGCTTCTTCCCATTTACTACCTCACGAAAAGATGGAAGAGTAGTAGGAGGCCACAAAGGATAAGACACAAGATCAACCCCATGAGAAATCTTCCCATTGTTGAAGAAAATGGGTTGAGGAACCATGGGAAAAATAGGAAGCTCAAAAACATGGCACTTCACTTTCCTCCATGTAGGAACCATCAAACTTCTAAAGCAAGGCATGGGAGAAGGAGCCAAAGGTGTCATAGTAGGGTGGGAAGAAGAAGAAGGTGTAGCAGAAGATGTAGAAGGAGAAGGCTCTTGAGTGCGAGCAAGCTTCCCCTTCCCCTTTGGAAAGGTAGAGGAGGTAGCTTACTATTGCACTATAATAGAGTCTTTTAGGAGATGGAATAAGGATAAAATGGATAACTAGCTTTCAGTGATGTTCCCCTAGTCTTATATAGAACATAAGTTTTGTATAATAGATCTCCCCTAGAAGGGAGAGGTCCAAGTGGAGTAGCCCAAAAGTGATCCAATGAGAAGCCCCCATGCAACACTAGTAGTTTATAGCTAGTGTCATGCACTATGTGTATAGCACCTTTGTGAGGGAATTTTAGGAATTTGTTGATAACAGAGGCAACACCATTCATAGAGTCCAACCATGAAATGCCCAACATTACTCTAAAAAGGTTGAACTCTAGCATCATGACAAATGGAACATCAATAGATTTGGGTCCAATAGAGACTGACAAAGAAATAGAGTGTATAGAGGCAATAGAAAGTCCATTTTGGGTACAGAGAGTGGTCTACACCTCTTTATATCTATCCTTGTGTAATTTGTCTATAAATAGAGTTTCCTCTATTATGACATTAACCTGAATCATCAGATCAACTAAGACACCAATTATGGTGTTTCCATTGATCCAGGTAGGAATGAATAGTGGGGAAGAATCCTTAGTAATAGGTACATCATGTGAGGTATGTTGCAAGTATGAGCAATTTTGATGGTGTTTTCATTAATGTTGTCATTGATGTCAACACAGTTCAGAATGTTGAAGATTGTGGATGTATAGTTGAGATGCTATTGAGATATTGTGAGTACATGGAGCTATCCTTATGATGTTGTAGATGTGTTGAAATGATGAGCTACCAAGTTCTTTTGAGAAATTTAATAAAGAGTGAAGTTAGAGTTATGTATGTGTTCAAAATGTGCTTCAATATGTGCTCTACATTTCTTCTGTGTTGATCATATGCTTGTGTGGATCTGAAGGGTTGTTGATTGGGATATGTTAGTGACATCTCCTAATTTCTAGCTTCTACTTTGATGGAGTGTGAAAGTTGTGTCCATCGGTGTGTGAACTGGTTTGGTAGAGTTTCTTGTCTATGGATTGGAAGAAATGTTTATACTCCTTAGTCCTCTTCTAATTTGTTTCAGGTCTTGTGGATCTAGAATATGTCTTGAAATAGTGTTCTATGGGTTTTGGTAGAGGTGTTCATGGTTTGGTGCTTTGGAAGTTGAGTTTCAAAGTTGTTTTGTGTGTTTACATAGTCTAGATGGACTGTTGGAAGCTGTTTTGTGTTCGAAGGTTGTTGCACTTGTTGTAGATGTATCTGGAAGTATCTGAGATGTGTCCTCATGAATGATAAAGCATGTTATGTCATCCATGTGTTATATTTTTGCTGGGAAGTGTGTACTTCAATGTTCATTTGTGTTTTCATTAGGTTTGGATGACCTAGTGCACTTCATATGAAGAATTAAAAATTTAATTAAGGAAGAGTGTGGTTGATTTGAGATGTTGCTTTTTTTCTTGGTTAAGTGTTTAATTGATCCAAACTCATTCCTTTCCACCACGAGAATGTTGAGTTGCCGACCTAATTTGAATTTATGAAATGAAGCATATGTAGCTAACCTTGGAGAAAGTTTCTAAGGTTGAAGATGGTATAAATGTAAGTCGAGATGTGAATGATTAAATCATACAAAGTAATGAAGTAAGCCACAAGTGAAGAGCAATTTTTTTTGAAAGTAAGTTGAGGTAACATTTATTGTGTTAGATTCCTGAAAGTAGTGAGCTGAAGGTTTCTACAATATTCTAATCTAGGCTGCATATGTGTGTAAATTGTTGTGGTGGATCTTTCTGTTATCTTTTGTATTTGTAGGCAGTGAGCCTCCCTATTAGATAGTGAGTCCTTTCTGTAGGCAGTGAGCCTTGTGTATTCAGTCTTTCTACTACTTTATATTGTGCGTTAATCCTCACCATGGTTTTTCCCTTATTGGGTTTTCCACATAAAATATGTTGTTCATTGTGTTGATTTTTCTTTCTGTAATATGCATTTCATGTTTATACTTAATAACATAATAGTGTGGTTCTGAAGTTGATAAAAGTGTGAATTTTTGTGTTTGAACTTGGTGACAACTGATTCAGCCCCCCTCTTAGTTGTCCTACACCTTTTAACAATTGGTATCAAAGCTTTGGTTCCTTGGTGAAGAGCTTAACCACTTAAGGTAGATACGATGGTGCATACCTTGGCGATCCCTATGTTTGATGGATCTAATTATAGTGATTGGAAAGTGAAAATGAGAGGTTATATTATCTCTCTTGGTTACAAGACCTAGAAGGCTATTGAGACCAAGTATATTGCAATGACAAGTGGTCCTACTACTACAAATGAGGTTTCTGCTTATGAGGAGAATGAAAAAGTGAGGTATGTGATTTACAATGCTTTATCCAAGATTGAGTGAACTAAAGTTATTTCATTGGGCCCTACTTATGAAGTTTGGAAGAAGTTGGAAGATCTTTATGAAGGAAATGATAGAGTGAAATTGACAAAGAAGCTGACGAAGAAGTTTAGATATGAGAATTTGAAAATGGAAGGAGGTGAAGATATTGCAAGCTATTTCTAGAGGGTTGATCTAGCAGCAAATGAAGTTAGGAATCAAGGGGTAACTCTGGCTAAATAAGATATAATAGAAAATATTCTAATGACCTTATTAGAGTGTTACAGTGACAAGGTTTCAATCATTGAGGAAACGTACGATCCTAAGAAATATACTAAAGAACAACTATTTGGCACCTTGAGTGCATTTGAGATGAGAAAGTTTGGAAAGAAAGAAGAAAAGACAGAAACAACATTTAAAGAAACAAAGATTGAAGATCATCTGGACAGTGATGGCTTGGATGAGTTGGAAGTGAACTTTACAAGGAAGTATAAGAAAGGTACTGGTAAGTATAAAGGTATGTTTCCCTTTAAATGTTTCAGTTGTGGTAATATTGGTCATTATTCCTTAAGATGTCAAAATAAATATGTACATAAGAAGAAAAAAGATCATAAAGATAGAAAGCATAAGAAATTAAAAAAGTTGTATTATGTTAGAGAAGAAGCTAGAATCTCTGATGATGAATCCGATTATGAGGATGATGATAGTGAATGCTTTTTCTTAGCTTTGGAGAATAAATTTTTGTCTGCTAACTCTAGAAAATGTGTAAGAAAAAGTGATTCAAAGAACAAGAAGGATGAGATGGAAGGTACTTTGGTCACCACCTTTCATGCTAGATGGGATGAAGACTATTGGGTGATTGATAGTGGATTTTATAATCACATGACCAGATATAAAAGTAAGTTCACTAAACTTGAAGAGTATAATGGTGGTTTGGTCATGTTTGGTGATGATTTTGGAGAAAAGATTATTGGGAAAGGTATAATTAGTTTTGATGGAATACACAACACTGATGATGTATATTATGTAAGGGTATGTGTAGGATCATCATGGAAAAATAGGCCCTTAAGCGTCAAAAATTCAAAAAAATCAGAGTTAGGCAACTTGATGTAAAAATTTGAATAAGTTATCTATATTATTTCAAAAATATGTAAGAATAAATTTTTAGCAAATTGAATGTAGTTTCTAAACTACTAGGTTTATTTTGAAAAAAAAAAAATCTATTTGGTGAAAATTTGAAATTTCAATGTAGTAGTACTTAAATTTCGGGAAAAATAAAAAGTAGGTGTCTGTTTGACCAAACTAACCACAATAAAATGATAATATTTTTTTATAATATTTTAGATATAAGTAGAGGACTCATGTTTGGATGTGATGCATATTTTTTGTAATTTTTTCAAGTAAATAATTAATTATGAATTTTTTATTACAACTTTTAAAAAATATAAAACTTGTATGTTTGACCACCTTAACTGGTCAAAACTCATGAAATTCAATTTTTCTTTTTTAATCCTATAGTATATGAAGCATAGAATGTGACACATGTTTCGGATTTAAAAAATGTGATATCATTTGAAATCTATAGATGTTTTTCAATAAGCCTATCAATCAGGACTTTAGTCATAATTCAAATAAAAAATGAATAATAATTATTTATTAAATTCAAAGTAAAGAATAATTTATATTGGTGGAAAGCTGAGAATCTCCTTTAAAAACCTTGCTCATTTCATCAATTTTGGGTAAAAAAAAAGTCATCGGCCACATGGACCATCATATCACTTACATATTGCCACTTTTTGGCCCATCATGACCCTGCACATACCCGTAAAGGGCCTAAGGCATAGCCTTTTGAGTGTTGGACAGATGTCTAGCAAAGGTTTCAAACTTGTGTTTTAGGATAATACCTGTGAGATCAAAAAAGGATCCAGAGCTATGGTTGCTACAAGAAGGATAACTCATGGAAACATCTATCAGCTTAAGGGTGCTGATGGTCAGTGCCTTGTATCTCAAGTTAATGAAATTCGGTTTTGGCACTGGAGAATGGGACATGTAAAATTTGATAATCTGGTCAGGATTAGTTCAAGAGATTTTGTTTGAGGTCTGGCTAAAATTATAAAGCCTACTAATATTGTTTTCAAAAGTTGTCAATTAGGGAAACAAACAAGATGCAAGTTCAAAGGAAAAGAGAAATCTACTATCATAATGTTGGAATTAATTCATACAAACCTCTGTGGTCCTACTAGAACATGAAGCCTAAATGGTGACAACTATTTCATGCTCCTTATTGATGGCTATTCTTGAATGACATTGGTATCTTTTCTTAGAGAGAAGACTCAAGCTCTGGATAGGTTTAAAGTGTTCAAAGAAAGAGTAGAAAATGAAGTAAACCTAAGAATCAAATGTTTGAGATCTAATAAAGGTGAAGAATTCAATTCTAGTGAGTTTAATGCATTTTGTGAAGAGCGTGGCATAAAGAGACACTTTTCTACTCCTATAACCCCTCAGCAGAATGGAGTGGTTGAGAGAAAGAACTAGAACATATAGGAAGCTACACGAGCCATGATGAAAGAAGCAAATGTACTCGATGTGTACTAGAGAGAGGCAATACACATTATTGTTTATGTTCTTAATATAGTTCAAATTAGAGGCAATAGCACAAAGACTCCTTATAATTTATGGATTGGTAAGGCTCCTACTGTGAAATACTTTAAGGTGTTTGGAAGCAGATGTTACATTAAAAGAGATGATGAGAATATTGGGAAGTTTGATGCTAGATGTGACGAAGTGATTTTCCTTAGATACTCAACTATCGGCAAGGCATATAGATGCCTTGATAAAAGATTGAGGAAGAATGTTGAGAGTGTTGATGTGAAAGTTAATCATGATATGCATAGACCTATTGAGATAAGTGAAGTTGAACCACATGATCCTATTACCGCACCAATACCTAAAGAGAATAAGGAAGAGGAAAAAGAAAATGAACCGAAACTTGTTCCTAAGACTCCTAAGTATGTCTAGAATAATCATTCAGAGGAACTGATAATTGGAGATAAGAGTGAAGGTGTGAAGACAAGAAGTAAAGTAGCAGTTGAGGTAAATCTATGTTTACTTTCTAAAATAGAACCTAAGTTTGTGTGTGAAGCATGTGAAGATGAGAGTTGGGTTAGAGCTATGAAAGAATAGTTGTAGCAAATAGAGAAGAATAAAACATGGGAACTAGTTCCTAGACCTGTGAATAAAAATGTAATTGGTTCAAAATGGGTGTTTAGGAATAAGTTGAATGAAAATAGTGAAGTTATAAGAAACAAAGCAAGACTTGTATGCAAGGGATACTCACAAGTTGAAGGCATAGACTTTGAAGAGACATTTTCTCCAGTGGCAAGAATGGAAGCTATTAGGATGTTTTTGGCATTTTCTACCCACAAGGATTTTAAAGTATAGATCAGATGGATGTCAAGTCTACATTCCTAAATGGTGAACTAGAAGAAAAAGTATACATGGAACAACCTTAAGAATTTTAGTTATTAGACAAATCAGATATGGTTTGTAAGTTGAAAAAGGCATTGTATGGACTGAAACAAGCTCCTAGAGCATGGTATGCAAGATTGGATAGATACCTGACACAACAAGGATTTAGCAAAGGCTCTGTTGACAGTAATCTTTACTTCAAAGTGCAAGGTAAAAAAATGTTAATAGTGGTAGTATATGTTGATGATATCATCTTTGGAGGAAATGAAGGTATGTGTAAGAGATTTGCAAAGGAAATGCAAAAAGAATTTGTAATGTCAATGATTGGTGAGTTGAATTTCTTTCTTAGTCTTCAAGTAAATCAAATTGATAAGGGGATATTCATTTCACAATCAAAATATGTGAAAGATTTGTTAAAGAAGTTTGGAATGGATGACTCCAAACTAGTTAGTACTCCTATGGTGACCGGATGTAAGTTGAGTAAAGACAATGAATTTGATAAAGTTGATCAGAGAAAATACATATCTATGATTGGTGGAATATTGTATCTTATTGTTACCAGACTAGATATCATACATGAAATATGTTTAGTTGCCAGATTTCAGATATCTCAAAGGTACACTAGATTATGGCTTATGGTATCCTAAGGATACTGATTTCACTTTAAGTGCTTATATCGATGCAGATTGGGCTAGTTGTGTGGATGACAAAAAGAGTACCAGTGGAGGTACTTTCTTTCTTGGTGGAAGATTGGTTTCATGGTTAAGTAAGAAACAAGACTTGATTTGCTTATCCACTGTAAAAGTAGAGTATATTGGTGCAGCATCTTGTTGCATGTAGGTTTTGTGGATGAAGAAAACATTGAAAGATATAGGAGTGATATGTGATGAGCCTATTTCTATCTTTTGTGACAATAATAGTGCTATAAACATTTCAAAGAATCTAGTAATGCATTCAAGAAAAAAACATATATCTATCAGATATCATTTCCTGAGAGAGAAGGTATTGGAGAATAAAGTCAAGTTGGAGTATGTGTCTACAAAGGAATAGATTGAAGATGTATTTACTAAGGCTCTTCTGAAGGATACTTTTTAGTATCTCAGGGAGAGGTTGGGGGTCACTATCCCTCCAAACTAGGTGCACATGAAGGTGCATCAGTCTAATGGATCCACATATTCTTCATTTATTTGGACTGATGAATGGGTCTAGTTTGGAGGGGGAGTAAAAAATGTTCATTGTTGGAGTATGAGTTACATGGGTGCACTCCTAAGGGTGAGTGATCAGAGCTTTTGATATTTTCCATTGATGTCAAAGTGGAAGAGAGAGTCATGTGAAAAATAGTAGTAGAAGAAGAGAAGATATTTTCTTGGATTATTGAGAATGCTTGTCTAATATGAAGATAAAGGAGAGTTTTGTCCTTGATGGTTTTTCACATAATGTGTTGCCATCAATGACAAAGGGGGAGATTGTTGCAAGCATGAAAAAGTTTGGTGGTGTTGTCACTAATGTCAACATGGTTCAGAATGTTTTAGATTGTGCATGTATAGTTGAGATGATGTTGAGATGTTTTGAATACGTTGAGCTATCCTTGTGGTGTTGTAGATGTGTTGAAATGATGAGCTACCAAGTGCTTTTGAGAATATTAATAAAGAGTGAAGTCAGAGTTATATATGTGTTCAAAATGTGCTCTGGTATGTGCTTCACATTTCTTTTGTGTTGATCCTATGCTTGTGCATATATGAAGGGTTGTTGATTGGGATATGTTGGTGGCATCTCCTGATTTGTAGCTTCTAGTTTGATGGAGTATGAAATTTGTGTTCACCAATGTGTGAATTGGTTTGGAAGAGTTACTTGTCAATGGACTGGGATAAATGTTTTTGCTCCACAAGCCTCTGATGATTTGTTTCAAGTCTTGCAGATTTGGAATATGTCTTGAAATAGTGTTCTTTGGGTTCTGATAGAGGTGTCCGTGGTTTGGTGCGCCAGAAGTTGAGTTTCAAAGTTGTGTGTGTTTACACTATCTTGATGGATTGTTGGAAGGTTTTCTATGTTTGAAGGTTGTTGCACTTTTTTGTGGATGTATCTAAAAGTATCTGAGATGTGTTCTTGTGTGTGATAAAGCATGTTATGTTGTTTGCTTGTTATCTTCTTGCTAGGAAGTGTGCACTTCAATGTTCATTTATGTTTTCATTAGGTTTTTCCAACCTGGTGTTTACACTTAATAAGAGGGTATGTGCAAGATCATGATGTGTCAAAAAGTGGCAATATGATGGGTATGTGGCTGATGACTATTTTTTTACCCAAAATTGATGAAACGAAAAGGGTTTTTAAAGGAGATTCTCAGCTTTCCACCGATATAAATTATGCTTTACTTTGAATTTAATAAGTAATTATTATTAATTTTCTATTCAAATTATGACTAAAGTCTTGATTGATAGGTTGATTGAAAAATATCTATAGCTTTCAAATGGTATCACATTTTTGAATCCAAAACATACGTACATTCTATGCTTTGCATACTATAGGATTAAAAAAAAAGAAAAAATGAATTTCATGAAGTTTTGACCAATAGTGGTCAGACATCTGAGTTTTTATATTTTTAAAAAAAGTTTTAATAAAAAATTCATAATTAATTATTTACTTGGAAAAAAATTACAAAAAAATATGCATCACATCAGGCATAAGTCCTCTACTTATATCTAAAATATTATAAAAAAATATTATCATTTTATTGTGGTTAGGGATGGTTACATACCTACTTATTTTTTCCCTGAAATTTAAGTACCACCGCATTGAAATTTCAAATTTTCACCAAATAGATTTTTTTTTTAAACAAACCTAGTAGTTTAGAAACTACATTCAATATGCTATAGATTCTATTCTTACATATTTTTGAAATAGTATAGATAACTTATTCAATTTTTTAAGTCAAGTTGCCTAACTCTGATTTTTCTTAATTTTTTGCCACTTAAGGGCCTGATTTTTCCATGATGATCTTGCACATACCCATGAAGAATTAAAAATTTAATTAAAGAAGCATGTGGTTGATCCAATATGTTGCTTTTGGTGTTGGTTAAGTGTTTGATTGGTCCACTCTCATTCCTTTCCATAGTGGGAATGTTGAGTTGTTGACCTAATTTGAATTTATGAAATGAAGTGTATGTAGCCAACCTTGGAAAAATTTTCTAAGGTTGGGTGATCCCACAAAGCTGATTTACAATTTTTTGGGAGATTCTAATTTTTATTGAAATCACATATTTTTAGAAAATATAATGATTTAAACCTTAAAAAGTTTCATTTAAAGAATTCCTATTGAATATGGTTTGATCAAACTACCTTATATCAAACCCCCTTGGATAGACCCCCGCTATTTTTAAACCATACCTATAACAGAGTCTCCTTTACACCTATCAAAATGTTGATAAAAAACCACTTTTGATTTACCTTTTGGGGGATCAAATGAATTCATTTAATTTTTTATTTTTTTTAAGTATGTAGTCCTTATTATAAGCTTCCCAAAATGTATAATTTTAAATAAATTTAATTTTATTATTATATTTATTTTTTATTTCTTGTGAATGTAGGTTTTTCACCGAAAATCAAGATCTCTATTATGCACATATGGAAAAATTTAAGATTATCAAAAAAAAAATTGAAAAATATGAGTGCAATAGATATTGAAGTCCTTGATCCAGCAAAAAGAAAAAAAAAGAATTTCGATACATACAAAAAAAGTTGTGTTATACGGTTCGCCTCCATCTGAATTGTAATTAGTTTGACTTTGAAACTTGATTAAGGAAAAAATATTTAATAAAACATTATGAAAGTAATTGGAAGCACTAGATATCATAGTTACAAATCTAAATTCAAAAAAATTACAATTTTATCCTTCATGGAAAAAAATTTGTGTTATACGGTGAGTGTCACTCCTTAAAAATGGTGTTTACTGAATAAAAACTAGTTTTCAAAGGAGGTGGAAAAAGAAGTGCAATCTGATTCCAAAATTTTTGAAAAAAATATATTTAGAATCTACAAACAAAATTCCACAAATCACTAGTTTGCATCATCTTCAAATTCCTCACGGTTTAGTCGCTATAGGTGATCGAAAGTGAAGATTTAGTTAGAAAAAATCATATCAGTGTCCAGTTTGGCCAAAAATTGTAAAGCAATATTGTGGGATCACCTTTGAAGATGTTATAAATGCAAGCTCGGATGTGAAGGATTAAATCATACAAACTAACGAAGTAAGCCACAAGTGAAGAGAAAAGTTGTGTGAAAGTAAGTTGAGGAAGCAATACTTTATTGTGCTAGATTCCTAAAAGCAGTGAGCTAAAGGTTTTTGCAATCTTCTAATCTAGGCTATAGATGTGTGTAAATTGTTGTGGTGGATCTTTCTATTATCTTTTGTATCTGTAGGTAGTAAGCCTCCTTGTTGGACTTTGAGTCCTTTCTGTAGGCAATGAGCCTTTATATTTGGGTAGTGAGCCCTTGGTAGTGAGCCTCTTGTATTTAGTTTTGCTACTACTTTATATTGTGAGTTAATTCTCACCATGGTTTTTCCCTTATTGAGTTTTCCATGTAAAATCTGGTGTTCATTGTGTTGATTTTTCTTTCTATTATATGCATGTCATGTTTATAATTAATAATAGAATAGTGTGGTTGTGAAGTTGATAAGAGTGTGAAGTTTTGTGTTTGAATTTGGTGACAACTGATTCACCCCCCTCTCAATTGTCCTATGCCTTTTATCAAGGTAAAGATTATATCAGGTGATGCACTCGCATTTTCAAAAGGAGGGATATGCATGAATGAGACCATGTTCATGTATTCTACTGGAACTATCTTGAAATATGTAGAAGATTGTGTAACTATATTCACTAAGTGGGAGAGAAATGGATCAGTGTAAATTTACAATTCATTGTTAGCCTTAGCCATAGATTTGTTAGAATTTTATTTCTTCCCATCCAGACAAACAGTCTAGTCATCGATGCGATCATGAATCTTGTGATGCAGGGGCATGCATCACTCGGTGTCATGTCCATGTACTTGGTGGAATTGGAAAAATGTATGTGCATCATACCACTTGGGATAAGGCTCAGATAGAGGATGGGATTTTGACAATGTTAGAAATTTATCTTTTAACAATTTATTTAGAATAGTAGTATATGATTTAGATAATTTTGTGAAATGTTTATTGCACCCTAGGCCATTTTCCTTGGACATAGAGACTATGTTCACAATAACTTTATTCTTCCCAGAAACTAACACTGCAGACCAATTATTAGAATGAGAACATGAGGATGAACCCCCAAACTATGAAAAAGAAGGATATTTCATTAAGGAAAAAATTTCTTGCCATGATTTCTATAAGTTGCCAACAAAAAATTTTCCACATCTAAGTCTGATAAAGGATAAGAAATTTGAGATAACAATGCTTGATACAAGCAATAAAATCAATCACCTTTACCTCATCCCCTTTCTGACACTAGACAAGATCTGAAAAGGTCATTTTTGGTCTGATGTTAGCTTGGAAGTACCTTAGGAATTGGTTTACCAACTGATCAAGTGAGAAGATAGAGTTATCCAGTCAGGAACAGTAACACTCAAGGGTAGTGTCCTTAAGGAATCTTGGAAAGAGCTTAGCCATTAGAGCATCATGATAGAAGAAATCAGTTCACATAGCATTGGATGTCAAAATGTGTCTCTAAGAATCTCCATGACCACCATAATTTTCCAATTTTGGGATCTCCATCCCCTAAGAGATAGGAGTGTTTAGAATAGTAATGGGTAGAGGTCTATGATGGAAGAAAGGTTGAAAGATAGGTTTAGAGGATGAGGTGGAAAGGTTCACCACTTGGTTTTTAATTTGTCCCATATTATGCAATAAACCATTTAAGACATGGTTAGAAGATGAAATAGGATGAATGAAACCACCACCAGAGCCTCCAGAGCTACTAGCGCCCTTACTGGCAGAAACCCCGCCACTAAGACTAGTATGAGCTCCAATATTACCACCAAAAGCATTAAGAGTAGAGGAGCTGAAACCCAATGATACCTTGTTTACCTTAATGATGGGGGTCAAATGAGGACCAAAGGTGGTGTCAACAAAAGGGCCAACCTCAGTCATACACACTGATACCCTTGGCATCAAGACTTCTAGTTGTCTTTCAACGACCTTAAAAACAAGGTCTCAGGAAGAACCCTATCTAGGATTGTATGATGGGATGTTATTTTCCACAATATTAGCAACACCCCAGCGAAATCCTAGACCTCTTCAGTCCTTATCCAACATAGCTCTTAGTTTGTTAACAATAGTAGTGGATTTGGTAAGACTTTTGTCTTTCTCGAGATACTTCTCAATCTCTTCTATTATTTGGTTTAGGGTAAGAATTTTCTATATGGGGACCTTGAGAGCATCATCTTCCTCCACAAACAAAATGAAAGGAGAGGCAGGAGGGGTAGGGACATGCATAGTGGCTTCTCCAAAAGCATTGGAAAAACTAGCATGCATTCTCAAGACTATTTCCTCAAAGGTAGGACCAATAGTGGCCTCCTTAGAATCCATCTCTATATTTTACAAGTTCCTTCTAAAAAATTTCCCCAAATTTATAGATTGAGTCGTAAAGCTCATAAATCTTCATGACACACATGTCTGTAATGCACCCAAGACATGAGTGAAAGGTTCTTGATATGAACAAACAAAAAAAAGGCTTTCACTAAGGTTCACAAAAAATATAGAGTAGGGGGATTCGTCATCCACAAGGCTCTAGGTCACATGAGATATCTAAGGAATGAATTACCCTAAACTGCCTTAGATTGTTTGATAGGTTAGAGAAAGAGACCAAAAAGAAAGGGAAAATAGAGGATTGGTTCCCTTCTACTAATGATAGGTGTTTTTAGAAATGGGTTATCCAACCATAGAGGTTTTAGACTGTAGACTAGACAACTCACTTTCTTAGGATGGAAGTGTGAGAACTAAGCTCTAACATTTAGTGCTAGTGTCTTAAGGATGTGTTGGTGTCTTGTATGGATAGAAGGTTAGATAAACAATCTAAAACACATAGGGCCTACTTTTGACCCAAATACTTAGGTTCACAGTTTTAACCAAAAAAATAGAAATAAACATTATAACAAGAAGAATACTTTAAAGCTACTCTAATAGCAAAAATGACAAGGAAAGAGTAGGAAAGCTACCATTCCATGCATAGTCCAATTCTCCAGACAGCTTTGAATGGATGAACTTGCGCCTACACACATGGAAATAGGAAAAATGTTAGGTTGTATTTTGAGGTCTTCCTTAGTCAAACACCAATTTTGGTGCCTCCACCTCCATGGATAGCCAAGATACAATGATATAGAGAAATTGATAAATGAAATAAAGGAAAAGACAATATCAAATAGAGAGAAAATACATCCTAAATTCTTCTCTATAAGAATGTAATGATGTAAATAAATGAAGAGGAGCAATATCACCTTCCCTTCTACTAGCACTAAAGGACGAGAGAGAAATATGATGAGAGATGACACCTTTCCTAGATAATGGAGCTTCATAAACCCAAAAAGATGATGGTGTTGTAGTAAGAGAGTGTTGTCTAGAGTCCAAGTAGAATTCAGGTAGCATCTAGCAAGAATGGAGAAACATGAGAATGATCAATAAGAGTTAAGAGAGTTTGAGTAGTGAATTAACAAGAGAGATCAAGAGATACAAAAAGAATGAATTTTGAATAGATAAATGGAGTAAAATAGACATTTTGTTGTCAGTCAAGAGTCAATAGAGAATGTTACATTCATGACCAACAAGGAAACATAATGCTTCTGCAGATTCTAGAGGTAGGAATCTTATTAGGATGATAGTATGACATGTGGATGTCTATGTGGCATGCACACATCCTTGAAAAAAATTCCTCCACCGATGCAAAAAGATAAGGCTACATGGAAGTAACAAGATGACGACAATAGTTTTGCATCATTGGACTTATAAATTCTAAAGTAAGGGTAAATAAATGTGAAATTTTCCTAGGGTGAAAATTTATTCCATTACATGTAGTCAATTATTACCCTTAACAATTTCACACTATATTTAACACTTTATTATTGATAAAAAATAATTATATTAATAATTTATCCATTTTGAGGCTAGATTGATAAAATATATTTAATTCTCCCTAGTTTTTAGGCCAAAAAGTCTTGAACATGGGTGTTAGATGCCCTAGTTATAGGAATTGGATTTTAAATTATTACCACCTTTAGTGTTGGCCTTTAGTATTTTAAAAATAATCCCTCAAGTTGGCCTCAATCCAAAAATTAAATTGGGATACATTTATAAATAACCTTTCCCTCTCATTTGCACAATTTACACTCTATGATGAGTGATGAAGAATTATTATGCGTAAATTGTGAAGATGCATGCAACCTTTTCTCTACATGCTTACTATAGCTCTCTATTATGTTATATGGAATAACCCTTGTATGTATTCAAGTCAACTCAATCATTCTTCATCAAATATGTGTGGGAACCTATGGTGCAACATCATTTCAACAAGGGTTACATGCCTAAGGTAACACTATCTTATGTTATTCATTTATTGCGATCATTATTATTTACTTTTCCTCTACCCCAATGATGGAACACAATTTATACCATCATCATCATTGTTGTTATGGAGGTGGGAACACAAACGGGTATGTGTAGGATCATCATGGAAAAAATAGGCCCTTAAGTGGCAAAAAATTCAAAAAAATTAGAGTTAGGCAACTTGACGTAGAAATATGAATAAGTTATCTATATTATTTCAAAAATATGTAAGAATAGAATATGTAGAAAATTGATGATGGTATGCATATTTTTTTGTAATTTTTTTCCAAGTAAACAATTAATTATGAATTTTTTATTACAACTTTTTTAAAAATATAAAAACTCGTATGTTTGACCACCTTAACTTGGTCAAAACTTCATGAAATTCAATTTTTATTTTTTTAATCCTATAGTATGTGAAGCAGAGAATGTGACGCATGTTGTGGATTCAAAAAATGTGATACCGTTTGAAAGCTATAGATGTTTTTCAATTAGCCTATCAATCAGGACTTTAGTCGTAATTTGAATAGAAAATGAATAATAATTACTTATTACATTAAAAGTAAAGCATAATTTATATCGGTGGAAAGCTGAGAATCTCCTTTAAAAACCCTTTTTGTTTCATCAATTTTGGGTAAAAAAATAGTCATCAGCCACATACCCATCATATTGCCACTTTTTGGCCCATCATGATCCTGCACATACCCCAACATAGGGGTTTTATTAAGGAAAAATCCTATACGACACAACCATGCCTTTCTTTTTGTGTGTACAGGTCCAGATCCAAAACTTTCATTAGCAATAGGTTGTACAATAAGACAAAACAAACTTTACTAAAGTGGTCTAACTATTAACAAGACAAAACCCTTGGACTAGGGCACCCACACCCCTATCCATACAATTTAGGATCAAATTTCAACCACAAGTGCCCCTTTATTTGCACATCTTAGATTTGTACTTAATTTTATAATTTTACTTTTTTTTTTGTGTGATAATTCAACTTTCTATATTAGGGCTTGCATGAATTAGGCTAATTTTACTCATAAAACATACCTTCTTTGCAACAAACGAATATAGCATAGGAAGATTGGATCTCCTTTGGGGTAGTTAGGTAATCCTAAAACCCTAGGATGTTCATTTTATAATGTTAAGAAAAGGGAAAGGTAGATACAAACCATTTTTCTTGTTTAGATCTAGGATCACTTTTCCCACTAACATTATGGTGAACCCATCTCTTATGCTTGAATTTTTTCTAATTTATCAGCATATATTATGAAATATGAATCTAAATATTAGGTTATTTGGGATTTCTTTTGTTCATATACACTCATCTTATGTTTAAAATTTGAAAATAAAGCATTGCACCTCTTTGATCATTAAACACTAAGTATTTTGATGAGCTCAATTTAGGCTATATTTTAAATAATTTTCTGATTTAAAGTGCATAGTTTTATATCTAGTTTACTTGTTTAGGGAATTACATTTAAATATTTACATTTGGAAATATTTTATCTTTTCTTTAGAAAGGTAAAACATTTAAAGAACTTTTGTTCTTTGTAGAAACACAAACAAAAATATATTCTTCTAGTATTTCATGAGCATACCCATCTTGTCACCACCTTCTTCCATATTATTCTTCCTAGGAGCACACATATGTGACTTTTATTTGATCTATCAACTCCTTTTAATGCTTAAAATCCCCAATTCATGCTTTCATGTGATTCTATTCAACAAATTAGGGCATATTGATCAGAGCTTTGACATACTTCAGATCTGGGTTTTCATAGAAAAGAAAATAGAAACATTTTTTCTTTTCAAAAATCTAATCTTGTCATAGAAAAATATTTATTTTCTATAAAGAATTTATGATGTCAAAAGGGATATATAGTAGTCTTCAACCGATCAAGATTTTTCCTACTCATGAGGATATCTTGGTAAGGAGGATATAATCATTGACACCTTTCTTAATTCAAATTATCTTCTTTCTAGTAAGGTGGTAGACATAGACAAGGATTCCAATCTCACAATGGATCCTCCATCAATAGAATATTGTCAATAAATATTCAACTCAATTGAAGCTATAAAGAAAAAAATTGAGGTACATCTTCATTCTAATGATCCTCAACCAAAAACTTGGATACAATAAAAACATGTTACAATTAGTTAAGGTTCTTGTGAAGCTTACACTAAACCTTTCTAAAATGGGTTTAGGTTTCCAACCTTCTCCTTCGTATACATCTCCTCATGCATTCTTTACTATATCTATATATTACTCTTATGAGTAGTCAAAATTTTCTTCACAAGAAGACAGATTTCTTCCTATTCCTCATCCTCTATCAAAGCAAGATAATATTTTTTCAAGGTTTCTCAACTCCCAATTGATTACTCTTCCTCCTCCAACATGTAAGAAATTTCATAAACACAATAAAACAAATATTTTTGTTTGTGTATATCATTGAGTGCTTGGTCATTCTACCAATAAGTGTCAGGCCTTGGGAAATAAAATAAAACTTATTGATGCTGGTGCTATTAATCTTCCATGTGCTAATACACGCATTTATTGTAAATAATACTCCATTTTATTATGTTCCTCCTCACTATGTGGAATTCATAGATCTATGTGTTAAGTCATTTCCATTCATAGTGGTACAATATCACATGCGAACATAATTCATCAATTATAAAAAAACAATGGTCTCTAACATGGTTTTCTTCACCTATACACTTTGGGGGGCAAGGATAATTGGTTTTGGAGGTGTGCATATTTTTTCTTGAGGATCCCCTCTATTCTTTCTCTCCACTTTCATTTCCTTAAAATATTGACATAGCAAGTATGCTAACATTTTAAGGGGGGTATATCACCTATCCATTTTTTATTATGCATTTATGTTGCTATAATTTTGAATTATATATGTGCCCCCTCCACGGTGGTATTATTCATAATGCACCTTGAGGTGTGGTTAGCAATCCATCCCACGAGACATTAAACCATCCCCTGAGATGCTAGACAATACCTCGAGATGTTATACCATCCCCATAGATGTTAAACTCTCCCTCAATATGTTAAAATGTTATGTTCTTCTCACATGTCATAACATAGCTTGTTATCATATGAATTTGTGTACTATGTAATCCACCTAGCATAACACAACCTCTAGCCTATGTGCTTTATAGGGCCTTTATTTATCACACTCATGGCCTCCTAGCATAACACAACTTGCTAGTTTATGTTCTTTATGATACTTTTACTTATCACATCCATGGTGACCTAGCATAACAAAAATTACTAGCATGTAGTTTATGGGGGGATTTTTGTGTGCATGAACCCTAGAAACAAAGCAAGCTAGTGCCAAATTCTTGCATCCTCTATTTGTATTTATTATTCCTTGCCTATTTGTATGCATTTATATTTTATAATTCCTCTGTGTGTTTGTTTAATTCAAGATATAGCACTTGGTATTGAGACAACCTTCATACTAACATCTCCTTACACTCAAATTTTTAGCTTTACATAGTCTATACTAACATTGTTGTTCTATGCTTCATGCTTCATGTTTCAATCATGTTTGCTTCATGTATTCCTCATGTTTAATATTTTTATTCCTTTTATACTTTGTGTTTTCTTCATTTATGCTTTGGGTTTGTATCATGTTTACTTTATGTTTGTATAAGGTCTTTGCTTCATGTATTCCTTATATGTTCCATGTTTGCTTCATGTTTTTTCCATGCATGATTAATGCATCATGTATTATTTTATGTGTATTATTTTTTTGATTATTTTATGCCTTATGTGTGTTTGAATTATATTGGGAAACATAGATAAAAAAAATTCCCTCTGAATTGGACAATTTACACTCTATGATGAATGATGAAAAATTATTATATTTGAATTGTGAAGATACAAGCAACCTTTTTCTATGTAAATTTTTGATACAAATCTCTATCATGTTATGTGTAATAACACTTGCAACTATTCAAGGTAATTCAATCATTCTTCATCCACTATTTTTGGAAACCTATGGTTTGACATCATTTCAACAACAGTTGTATGCCTAAGGTAACATCATCTTATATTATTCATTTGTTGCAATCATTATTATTTAATTTTAATCTACCCCACTAAGGTCATGTGATTTATACCATCATCCTCATTTTCATTATGGAGGTGAAAACACCAAAACATGTGTTTGACTAAGGAAAAATCCTATACATCACAACATTTCCCCTTTTTTTTGTGTATAGATCTAGATCTAAAACTTCCATTAGCAGTATGTTGTAAAAGAAGATAGAGCAGATTGTACTAGAGCTATCTGACTATTGAAAATATAATCCCTAAGACTAGGGCACCCCACACTCCTGTCCCTAAATTTCAAGCTCATATTTCAACCACAAGTGCCCCTTTGTCTACACATCTCATATCTATACCCATTTTTATAATTTTCTATTTTTATTTATGAGATCATTCATCTTTCTAAATTAGGGATTTCATCAATTATGCTAATGAATTACACTCATAAAATCTACCCTTTGTACACTAAAGAAATAGAAACTAGGTGTATTAGCTCTCCTTTGGGCTAGTTAGCCAACCATAAAACCCTATTTGGTTTGTGTTCCAATACTAAGAAAAGGGAAAGGTAGATTTGGGCTAATTTTCTTGTTTAGATATATAGTCAATTTTCCCACTTAAAAATAGGTTTCTATAAGATGGGAAACACCTAAAAAACACCTAAAGGAAACTAGAAAGCTAAGAGGAACAATTAGGAGATCACATTTGATCTTGTGGTCCCATAAACTATTCTACTTCTATATACCTACAAGTATAGTAGAAGGCTTGGTATACATTTTAGTTTTGTTTCATTACACTTGGCTTGGTATATATGACGAGTATTATATTGAAATGATTGAGTGATAATGCTTAGAGTAATGAAAAATACTAGTGTGAGATCTAATCTCAATGTTCTCAGTTTTCATCTCTTTAGCTACCACTTATATAGTTGTATTTAATCTCAAGGACTAAAATGTGAAATTGACATAATATTAATTAAAGAATACAATTAATATAGCACTTTCTTATTACATTTTAAACTCACAATATTTTTAATATAAAGGTCAAAATATATTAAAATAATAATTGATTATAAAGTATGTTTATTTTGTATGAAAGCAAAAGTGTGTGAAAATGCTTCCTATGTTAATCTTACTAGGAATTATATGCAAAATTTAATTCAAATATTGTAGAGATTTGAAGCAACACATGACATAACATAGTCATAATAACAATAAAATATTAAACTATGAATTATGTGGGGAAAACACTTTATGGAGAAAAAAACCACATTCCAAAATCTACACAATGTATTATCAAATCCTAAAATACAACACACTTGCAATACAAGTTCTTAAAGGATTCTTCACCTCAACTAAATATTGGAGGAATTTTAGTAACATTCTAGTAGCATATAGACTTGAAAACTAAACTATCTCTCAAATGACTGTCTAAAAGTACCAATATAAATAAAATTATATTTCATTTAAAAACCTTCTAGAAGTGAGGTTCCATTTTAGAAATAACCGATTAAAATATAATGAAACTCATCATAAATATCATAATTATCTTGAGCATCAACTTTTACCTATCCCCATGTAATATGCTCCTAAAAATAGCCAATGTACCCTTTCCATAAGAAAATAATATTCTTGGATCTTAATATTTTTATCACCCAAAATTCAAACACTAATTTTTTTAACATTCTACCATTTTTTGAACACCTTGCAAGAGCATATAAAAATAGGTTACAACTAGTTGCTAGGATTAAAAGGCCCATTGATTCTAAATAGTATTTGAACTTTTTTATGTTCATGGGCTTTTTTAACACATCTACAATATTTGAGAAAGTTTCTATCTTCTATAGCTCCTTCTTTCCATCCTTAGCCATATCTCTCATGAAGTGATGTGCATTAATGTGCTTAGTCTTGGCATAAAATGTTAGGATCTTTGCCACATATATTTCACTCTAATTGTCATAATATACTATCACTACAATATATTTGAATTCTATATTTGAACACAATATTTTAAGCCAAATGAATTCCTTACAAGAATATGTAGCTACCATATACTTTGCATCTATAGTGGAAAAACTAGCCATGTCTTGATGCTTACTCATTCAATTGATTGCACCACCAAATAAAGTACACATATGTGTTGGTAGATATTTTGTTAACAATGTCACCAAGTCAATTTTAATCCACATGACCTCTAATATCTAAGGATTGTTAGTCTCTTGATCCATGAAACTGTATAGAGTATATTGAAGTACCCCACAAGTATTTGAAGGCTCCCCAATCTTCTCTTCATTGATTAGACATGTGTTTTGGAAAGAAATCCCACTAGTTGGATGATGTTTGGTCTTGTACATGCTATAAAATAAACAAGGCTACCAACTATAGTCTAATATGGTACTTGAATCATTTTTTACATCTCCAATTGGGATGTCAAATGGTGTGAGATAGAAAAATTCACTTCCATAATAATTGGGAAAAATAAAGGTCTATAATCCTATATATTGATTCCTTTTAGACTAGTGTCCACATACTTACTCTAGACTAGCTAAATATTTTTTCTTTTTCTACCTTTTCTAAAATTCATTTCCAGAATTTGTCTTGCCACACCAAAGCGCTTCATTTCAAAAAAATTAAGACTAATATTTTAATTATGAAATCCAAACCTTTTCTTTACCAATGAGCATGTCATCAAAATACAAGAAAATAACTAGGAAATTATCACCAAAATATTTGAAATACACAAAGTGATCAAATATAGATTGCATAAATCCTAAAATCAACACATATATATCAATTTTTTTTACCACATCCTAATAATTATTTTAAGACATATAGGTTTTTTAAACTTATAGACCAAAGATTATTTACCATTCACCACATAGTACTTTGGTTGTGTCATATAAATTTATTCCTCCAAATCACCGTGAAGGAATGTTGTTTTTACATCATTTTCTCAATTTATAAATATAAGATATTGTTAGAAAAAGAAAAAAATTAATGGATTTCATTTAAGCTATAGGAAAAAAATATCACTATAATCTACTCCCTCAACCTTAGAGTAACCCTTCACAACCAACCATATTTCATACTTCCAAATGCTATTTCCTAAACCCACTTTCTCTTTGAATACCCATTTCCAATGAATGGGATTCCATCCTTTTCGAAATGATATAATATTTTTTAATACTTTTCATCTTGTAACCCATGGCCATTTTCAAGGAATATCCATAATTCATACCAAGATCCTCTTCTACTAATTTTAGTTAATCAATGATAGTATCCAAAGAAAATATAAACCTCTAATCATTTGGGGAATCTAAACAAGAGGTGGGACTAGTAGGATACATCATACCTCAACTAGTTAAAATTACTATTGGATTTTTAAACATGGAGTAGGATGAGAATGACAACTACCTCCAATCTATTCCATGACACTGAAGTCAAATGGAGAAACCTTCAAAAGAGGTTACTCAACTAGGATGTACAATCCCTTTACCAATGAGAATTAAAATTGGTCATTTCTTTGCAAAATAATGCTTCCCAATGAAAAATATAAAATAAATTATAATCGAGGAAACCTATCAACTAGGTTTCAACATGGGAAGTTTTAGTTAGCATAGGGGAATAAATTTTGTATATAAAATTTTCCTAGAAAGTTATTAGTAGTGATCATTATTTGAAAAATTAGGGACAACGATGTATATAAAGGACACCAAACATGGGAAGGATACCATCATGCGGGAAGGACTATTGCACGGTTCCTAAACTCATGGATTAGTTTTGTCCTAGCATTATCGTCAAGGTTTAGCACTAGTGTCTAGAGATAAATATACAAAAAAAGGCAATCCAAGACCCACACTAAATAAATAATATTAGACACACTAATAGATTTCTCTAACATGGAAAACATTTAAAAAGAAACTAAATACAAGTAGAAACCTAAGATGGAAAATCAGGAGTTCACACTCAATCTTGTGGTCCATCCAATCTTTGGAAATATGTGTAAATAAAATAGATTCTTTGAAAAGTACTAAGAGATCAACAAGGGATTCCCAAAATGAATGCAAGGATGCAAGAGAGGAAGGGGAAATTCTCATAACACACTTTAGTCACCATCCCTATCTAAAGGCTTGGGGACCAATAGTATTTAAAAATACATTAAAAATTATCACTTCATCAATAAAAGCATTACTCTAGATCAACCCCCCAAAATTGAATAATATTAAAAAAAGAAAGAAAGTACTTGAGGATGTATGTTATTTACTCTTTTTTATTTCAATAAATTAAAATGATATTGATTTAACTCTAGTTCTCTCTAGACTGAATGAAAACTGTATTATACTTTATTTTTAGAGTGAAAGCATTAAATTCCTTTAAATACTAGCACATAAAATCTAATTATGTCAAAAGAGTGTTTAGTCGACTCAAGGTAGAAGGGTGAAGGAAGAAAATTGGTCAAATTTTGATTTTAAATTGGAAAGGAACAATTATGAAATTATTGGGTCACCCACATGTTAATTCACTTATTATAGAATGAAATAACAATCAAACCTAAGTGAGAAATGAATAAATGGAGATAGGTGCATAGATATGTGTGATAAAAATGTAGAAAAGACAAATTTATAAGAGTGTGTAAATAGGTAGAGTAGGGCTAAATGTGTAAAAAAATGTGTGTGCAAATAAATAAAAATGTTAGAGGAATGAGAAAATTTGCATACTAAGTCAAAATTTGTCACTATATACATATACATGAAATTTACCTTGAAACTAATTGAAAAATGACATGGGAACATGCAAATTTCATCTTTCACTATTATGATCTAACTTTAATCTTTTTATAATTAAATCACTCATGCAATAATTTTTTTTTTGTATAATTTCTAATGAGTGTGAAAGATGATAAATCATTGTATTAGTGAGATAAGCATGCTAGAAAAAAAAGAGAAAAAAAAAAATAGTAAAACAATGCACAAAGAAAAAATAATATTATACACCTATTTTCACTTCTATTAGAGTGAAATAGGATATAAAATAAACCATAAAAATTGAAACAATGGAAAATGGGAAGAAGCTCTCTACCTTTTAGGAGATAGGGTTCCTCCTATTTTGTGCTCTATTGTTTCACTCAAGGAAACCCTAGAGATCTCAATCCAAGGATGGAATGAAGGAAAGAGATCTACTAAAGGTTGTCCTAGGGTATGATTAATGACTAAAAGAGGGGTTCACCACCAAGCTACGTCTTAGAAAGAAAAATGACATGCAAGACCTAATTATGAACGCCTAATGATATACAAAGCTTCACTAAATGACCTAGAAATGAATGTAAATCAAAGTAGAAATATGGAAAAGTATAGAGGGGCACCTGGATACTTGTAGCAACTTGATTGAAGACCTAAATATTGAAAATGTTGAATTTACTGTATACTAGGACACATATGCCACTCTAGGCAATTTAGTCCCAAATTAGGGTTTCTGGGTAGGAACAAAAATTAGGTAGAGACAAGTCTGGAACACCTAAAAATTGGAAAATTCATTGAATTGTGACTCATCTGCCAAAAGTGGCATATCAATCCAACTTGGCTTTTTTAGAAAGTCAAAGTCTAAATCTACTCTCAACCTCTGCTCTATCTTCTCAACCTAATTTCTGAACCTGAATTATTGAATTCTACTCTATAGATGTCTTTTAATGATCTTCTAAACAAGGTGACAGCTTTGAAAAATTTGCACACTTGAAAACTACTTTCCAATATTTCTCTTTGATATGTCATTAACCTAGATCTATAAATTACACACTAAAGAGAGGGAAAAATTTTGTTTTCTTAGTGGAAATGGGTTTCCCTTGGTCAAACCCCATTTTGGTAATCAAACCTTGAAATAGAATGAAATAGAAAGGAGGAATGATGAATGAAAAAAAAATGTTGCAACTCACCAAACCATCTAAATAAAGTGTTGCAAACATGTATGAAATGGCTCCAATGGATGTAGATCTTGACCCTTGCTTGAATTTTGTAGATCTTTACTTGAATGCTTGCTTGAATCATAAAACCCTACATCACAAATGTTAGCTCAACAACAAACATGATGCATGATGACTTCGACATGATGCTAGATACTTGATTAATACTCCAAAACACTTGATAATCAGCTCTTGAATGCTCTTGAATTCTCTTGTCAACACTTGAATGCTCTTGTCAACTCAAATTTACTATTATGCATGAATAATCAAGTTGCTAAGTGAAAAATGAGTGAAATAACCTTGTATTTATAATTGTTTATGCCAAATTTCCCAAAATTACAACACTACAAGCCAACATAAATATAAGAGAATAAAATCCCACCAAGAATTTGAATTTAACTTAATTTTAGGCTACACGAGACTGATACACTAGAAGTGGTGTATGAGTCCCATTAGGCTAGGCTATGAGACACATTTTTCAATAAAAGGCTTAGATTCATGTGAAATCCAATTTAGGGCCCTTAAATTTAGGTGGGACTTATATGCCTAAGGTGGTGTATGAGTCCTAGATCACAACTATGGGCCATACAATCCAAAAACACTTAAATTATGAAGAGGAATGCTCAGGAACGCCTTGATTTGATTACTCACCAAATTCGGGATTTTGGTTTCTCAGATGCTTTGGGTCAAGTAGAATCCTAGGTTGCAAGAGTAGTGGGAGATTTGGGAAGAGATCTTCTAGAAGAAAAATGCTTGGATTGATTGGCTTCAAGAAGGGGACATGAATACTACTTTCTTCCATCATTTTGTGTAGGCTCATTGCAATAGAAGTTGTATCTCCTCTTTGGTCACTACGGATGGGATTCATATTTCTTCTTTGCATGCTTTATCTCATGAGGCTAGACAATTTTATTTTGATCTTTTTTCTAAGGATTCATTCCATGCAAAAGATGAGGAGAATTTGATCCTTGCTTGCATCCCTTCCGTGATCTCCAAGGAGATGAATGATTTCCTCATTCACCCAATTTCTTTGCCTGAATTGGAAGAGGTTGTTTTTGGGATGAATAGAGGTAAAGCCCCTAGTTTGGATGGTTTTCCTATTGAATTTCTTAGGAATTTTGGGATATTATATTTTTGGATTTGTTAGAGGTTTCCCAAGAATCTATTCGTAGTAAGCAAATGCTTAGAGCCATGAACGCTATTTTTTTGGTTCTGATTCCTAAAAAGGAAGGAGTTGATCAACTTGAATTCTTTCGACCTATTTCTCTTTGTAATGTGGTGTACAAAATTATTACTAAATTGATCACATAGAGCCTCAAAGTTTGTATTCCTTTTGTAATCTTTGAAAAGCAAGGAGGCTTTATGGCTAGCAGACAGATCCTGGATGGGGTGGTGGTTGCCTCTGAATTCATTCACTCTATGGTGACTTCTAAGGAAAAGTCTATGTTTATAAAATTGGATATGGCCAAAGCTTATGATAGAGTTAAATGGCATTTTTTGTAGAAAATTCTTTTAGGCTTTGGTTTTAGTCTAGATTGGGTCAATTGGACTATGAGTTGTGTTACCTCTTCATCTTTTTCTATTCTTATGAATGGGGAAACTTCTAAACTTTTTGAGGCTTCTAGGGGTCTTCTTCAAGGAGATCCTCTTTCCCCATATCTGTTTATTATTATGGTTGAGAGGCTGGGCAGATTTATTAAGTCATGGGTTTCTCAGGGTAGGATTCAAGGTTGGTGTTGGGGCAATGGGATATCACAACTCTCTCATCTTCAGTTTGTGGATGACACCTCTTATGGGGAGGGCTCACCTTTAGGAGGTTGTTTCTTTTAAGCAGGATTTGGATATTTACCTCACTGCTTCAAATCAAAAATTTAATGAGCACAAGTCTTCTATCTTCTTTTTTAATACTCCTCAAGCTATTCAACAATGGATTGCTAATATTTTGAGGTTTTAGATTGGGTCTCTTCCCTTTGTATATCTGGGAATACCTCTTGATGTTGGTAGGTTTCCTAGGTCTTCTTGGAAAAGCTTGTTTGATAAGTTTCACAGTAAAGTCAATCATTGGACTCACCATTGGCTTTCTACTACTACAAGAGTGACTCTTCTGAAGTTTGTTATCTAGGATCTTCCTATTTACATGTGTTTTTTTCAAATGGCTCCTTTGTATTTACTAAGAGAATTTGATGCTCTCTCATGACAATTTCTTTAGAGTGGTAATTTGTAGTCAGGGAATTTGAGTCTTGTTAAGTGGGATTCAATGTATAGGCCACAAAAAGAGGGGGGCCTTGGATTGCATTCTATTGTTTTGAATGGGAAAGTTGTTGCTGCTAAGTTATATTGGTGTTGGTGTACTAGTCAGTATCAGCTTTGGGCATATATTCTTACTCACAAGTATCTTAAGGATGTTAACACTTTTGATGCTCCTTGTTTCCCTTTAGAAGGGAGGGGATCTATGATTTGGAATACCCTAAAATTGGGGGATCAGTTGGTCAAGAAGGGGATTTTTTAGATTTGTCATAGGGTTCTCAGGCTCTTTTTTGGTTGGATTCTTGGGATGGTCACCCTCCTATTCTTTCTACTTACCCTCATGTCCAATCTCTTTGTGATCATTTTACTACTGCAGGTTGGAACATAGTTGAGCATTGTAAGTCTATTCGAAATATTGGATAGGTTGCTAGCCTTATATGGAAGCACTCCTTGAATTGGCTGTTAGGAAGGTCTGAGGGGGATAGGAAAGAGTTGGCTCAGATTCTTGCCTCACATGAATGCAATTCCATGGTTGGTGGTCCAGAACAGGTGTCTTACTTGGGATAAATTGTGCAAGAGAGGGTTCTAGGGTCCCTCGATGTGTGTTTTGTGTCATAAAAGTGAAGAGAGTGTCACTCATCTCTTCTTCCAGTGTCCCTTTTATAGGAGGCTTTGGTACCTTTGGTGGGCTATGTGGAACTAGGATTTCTAGCATGTCTCTTCTTTGGTAGAGTTCTTTCCTCGATGGGGGAAGGCTCTTGTTAAGTCCTCTTTTCTTCAAGTTACTTGGGCTCTAGGACTGACCCTTATTATCTAGCATATTTAGTTGGAGAGGAATCGTAGGATTTTTCAAGATATGTATCTAGTTGTCCAACATTTGTGGTGAAGGATTCTTCATTTTGTAGGAGAAACTAATGTGGCTAAGTGTGACTTGGCTGACAGTGTGGATCCTAGAGAGGTTATTTTTTGTACTCATCTCAATCTTCCTCTTCAGCGGGGTGTTTCTTAGAGTGCTAGTCAAATCATGATAAATAGATGTTGTCATCCCCTTCGAAAGATAAGTAGGGAGTGACATTGGTGTCCTCATCCTTAGGGTGTGTTGAAAATCAACATAGATGGCTCTTCTCATGGAAATATGGGCCATGCTGGTATTGGAGGTGTTGGGTAGACTAGTTGTGGAACTGTTGAGTTTATCTTTTCTATTTATAAGGGTTAGCATATTAATAATGTGATGGAGACTCTTTCCATTTTATGTGTTGTGGAGCGTGGTTGTGCTCTCAGGTGGAGATGGATCATTTGTGAATCTGATTCTTAGGTGTTAGTGACTTTGTTGAAGAGGTAGATGCTAGAGGATGCTAGTTGGCATCTGGCTATTATTATAAAATAGATCTTAATCTTTGTGCTTCCTTGGATTATGCTTCTTTCTATCAGATTTTGTGTGAATGGAATGGGGTTGTTGATTATTTAGCTAAATGGGCTTCTAACCATTTGCACGATTGGAATATTGTGGAAAGTGGTCAATTACCCTTGAATTTGTCACAAAATATGGACCAATTAGTGGAGATTGATAGGGTTGTGTAATGCCCTTTCTTTGTATTTTTCTTTTTGGTTTGAATAAATTTTTACCCCTCTTTTAGTTAAAAAAAGGATTGTGGATGTAAAATAAGGCCAAAAAAGGCATAAAAAAGCCCAATTAGTAATGAAAACCCTATATTAGTATGAAAGTGTGGTACAACACTTTATAACACCTTAAATAAGGTTCAATTAAGTCCATTTAGCTTAGAAAGTCCCAAGACTTGATGTGAATGTGTTAAACACATTGCAATACTAAATCAAGGAAAAATTATGCTTAATTTAATGAGGGCCTAAAAAATCATGGAAATGTAGAGGGATACATTTTCTGTTGCCACATTTAGCTCCCACTTTAGTGAGAGGAGGACCTTGCTTCTAGCTCACACTAAAGAAGACAAACTCACATTAAGAGGGGTCCAAGTGTACTAATGCTGGTAAGATAGGATGACAATGATCAAGAGGGATGATCAAGCCCCCAAGATAAAGATCCTATGGAAACCCAACATAGGCACAAAATTACACAAATTAAAATGGTATAAGGAGCAACAACAAGGCACAAGCATACACTGCCAAAGACAAAGAGAAAAGAAAAAGAAAACAAAAAAGTGGTGGATCAAGCTTCGACCGTTTGTGCTGCACATTGTGGATTAGATCTAGGTTGTTTTTCCAAAAAATGCACTCATTCTGAGGCAATGCAGCTTCAATTTGTCTATTGGGTGAGTATCCAAGGAGGTGAGACACATACGCATGTGGCCAATATTCGCTCTTAGACACTGGTTGCTATGGGAAAGTCACAACTAAGTTAAGCTTCCTAGTCAACTAGACCAAAGCTATACCTCTTGATAACTTTGATCAAGCACCCCATAACAATGAACTTCGAGCTTCATGAGGCAAGAAAAGCTTTGTATGCTTGAAAGTCATGAAAAAAAAAGATGGCTCCACAAGAAAGAAAAGTGCATTATACAAGGTGGCCATATAACTAAAATTGTAAAGTAGTGTAAGGAACGATCAAAGGAGTCTTGTTTATTTCATGTAAGTTCTTAACTTAGGGAACATTGTTCCTAATGTCTCCAAGAGAGGACCAATCAAAGAGTAGAACATTCACAACTTAGGGGAAATAGTGTGTCACATCAAGCCACTAAGAGGACTATAATATGCTAAGATAGATCATGCTCTTGAGGGACATCACACCCAATCTCACCACAAAGCGAAAGATGCATCACATGAAGTAAGAGGATTGCACCATGAAACATGAAAAATGCAACAAGAATAATGCCAATGTATGCCCCCACTTTAAATAAATTTCTAAACACCATGTTGTGAGAAATTACTTTAAAGTAGCAAATGATAAATTCTAACAATAAAGAAGACATGAGAGCTAACTTGGAAAGCTCTATGCCAAGGCATATGTTTCCAAATAAAGCTGTCATGAAAATGACAAGGTGTTTACCTCGATATAAAACTCCAAACACATGAGGCATTGATGAATTTTGGGTCAATATGTTCTTTCTACAATGTTTCTAAGAGAGCTCAAAATTGTCATCATTTACCAAATACTCATAGAACAAGAAGAATGACATGAAGAGGGTGAAAACAAAGAAAAACCTTTCAGGTCAACATGGAAGAGACCTAGAGGTCTCGACACCTTGCATCATCCCAAAAGGGAATACACAAGACAAATAAAAATGACAAAGGATTTATGACATAGAGAAGAATGTAGTTACAAATAGAGAAATTTCACAAAGAGAGAGAGAGACATCAAATAAAACAACATGGGGGATCACATTACACACATGTAATCACACAAAGAACATGAAAAATAAAATAATGCAAAAGACTAGTAGGGAACATGTGAATCAACCTATGAGCAAGTCTTCTACATATAGATCTTTTTCATTGTATACGGAAGGTGGAAAAATAACCAAAGAGACAACGACAAATGTAATAATAGGATAAGACTATCTAATTATTTACCCCATTGAGTGCAAGGCAAGGATGAGCCAAGGTAGGTGATGAGAAAGAGATCCTTGCACCTTAAAATGATTTGCAATGAATGTAAACCATGTAATAGTGAGAATGTTAAGATCCTACTACCATTACATGGTAAGGAGAAAAATGGGTCCCACTTTAAGGGACTTTCTATGATATCAAAAATTTTAAATATTTGTTTCAAATCACAGTACTCATCAGCACTATGCCTGAAGATTCTGTGATATCTATAATGAGATGTGTTTTTATTTTTAGTATTTGGAAATAAATTTTTTGGAATGATTGGTAATGTAATAAGTTCTTGACTTAGAAGTATGTGTAAATTTCTTTCAGTTGTAGATGGAAAACAAGGGAATTGTAGTTTCTTTAGTTGGTAAGGTCTTCTTTTCTTTCCTGATTCACCAACTTCCTGAGTTAAACGTTGAGGAGGTGGACCTAAGACAATCCTATCATCCTTATCATCATTACGAAGAATTGGTTGTTATTTAGGAATGAGGACACTCATATCAGGAGGAGTATCTTGATATCCTAACCCTTTATTATGTTCAATTGGTATTTGCTCTAAGAGTTGATGAATTTCATGTTCACTTGTTGTATCACATCCTTGTTTGCTCAAGATCATGAATCCATTTCCATATGTCTCTTCTAGGTTGATTGGAATGTTGGTTACTTTATTAACATAGAATGGTTGAATATTTTCTTGATTAGAGGAACTAGGTTCACCTATTGTAGGGAACTTAGGCTCAGTTTTCACTTCAATTTCAGGATGTAAAAGACCAAACATCTCAAGTGGTGGGATGGTAGGGGGTGTTGGTTGTTTTAAGGATAGATGAAAGGATGTGTTAATCTCAAGGTTATTAAGGAAATCATTTAAAAATTTATTCATGTTGTCATCATCTTCTCCAATGATGTCAACATTACAAGGAGGACATGCATTAGGAGTTGAGTGAGCATGAGTAAGTTTAATTTCATTAGTGTCATTTCTAAAAGCACAACTTGACACATCCACTAAGGACTTTGAGGAAATAAAAAGCTTGCAAAAGCACATATCCATGATGAAATGCAATACAATAAAATAAGGAAATGCATAAAATGAACTGAATGAAGCTATATGCAATGAAATGAAGAAAACAAAAGCTCTACAAACTGAAACAGATAATTAACAGCGGGAAAAAGAAACACAGAAAGAGAGAATTTAATGTTGGAAAATGCAATTTAAAATTTGAAATGGGACTAAATCACCCAGAGGGGCATATGAGTCCCAATGAAGGTTTTTCAGAGGTTTAAATTCTAAATAACAATCACTACAGAATACCTAAAAATTAGGAAAAATATCTTGTACTCAAACTAAATCGCCTAGAGGGGTGTATGAGTCCTAGTTTAGGTTTTTTGTAAAGCTTTCAAAAAATTGTAAGTGAAACTAATGCTCTTTGGGTTGAATGATTTCTAGACTAAGTGAAAATGCATATTTTAGATGATATTCAATGATGCAAGATGCAAAAATGCAACCTATATGCACTTTCACTGATGCAAGATTTAGAAACCCCAGAATGCCAATTAACTAATGCAAAACTAATGCAAGCTAGATATAGTATTACAATGCACTCCAAATAAGAACTAAGATGTTCTACATGTAGGTTCACCAAAATAAAACAATAGAAAATGGGAAGAAGCTCTCTACCTTTTAGGAGATAGAGTTCCTCCTATTTCATGCTCTATTGTTTCACTCAAGGAAACCTTAGAGATCTCAATCCAAGGATGGAATGAAGGAAAGATATATATTAAAGGTTATCCTAGGGTATGATTAATGACTAAAAGAGGGGTTCACCACCAATCTAGGGCTTGGAAAGACAAATGACATGAAAGACCTAATTATGAACACCTAATGATATACAAAGCTTCACTAAATGACCTAGAAATAAATGCAAATCAAAATAGAAATCTAGAAAAATATAGAGGGGCACCTGGAAACCTGTAGAAACTTGATTGAAGACCTGAAATACTAAAAATGATAAATTTAATGTCTATTGGGATTCATACGCTAGTTTGGGTGATTTACTCCCAAATTAGGGTTTCTGTGTAGGAACATAAATTTGGGAGAGACAAGTCTAGAACACCTGAAAATTTGGAAAATTCACTAAACTTGGACTCATATGCCAGAAGTGGCATATTAGTCCAGCTTGGCCTTTTTGGAAAGTTAAATTCTAAATCTTCTCTTCAACCTTTTCTCTGTCTTCTCAACCTAATTTTCAGATTTGAATTTTTGAATTCTTCTTTGTAGATATCTTTTAATGATCTTCTAAACAAGGTAACAACTTTTCACACTAGACAACTTCTTTCCAATCTTTCTCTTTGATATTTCTTCAACCTAGATCTACAAATCACACAATAAAGAGAGGGAAAAATGTTATTTTGTTAGTGGAAATGGGTGTTTCTTTGTCAAACCTAATAATTTTGGTAATCAAACATTAAATATAGTGAAATAGAAAGGAGGAATGATGAATGATGAATGAAGAAAATGATATGTTGCAACTCACCAAATCCTAGGAATAAAGTGTTGAAAACATGTATGAAATGGATCCAATGGATGTAGATCTTGACTCTTGCTTTAATGTTGTAGATCTTTAATTGAATGCTTTCTTGAATCATAAAACCCTACATCACAAATGTTAGCTCAACAACAAACATGATGTATGATGACTTTGACATGATGCTTGATACTTGAATAATACCCCAAAACAGTTGGTAATCAGCTCTTGAAAGGTCTTGAATTCTCTTGTAAGAACTTGAATGCTCTTGTAAACTCAAATTTTCTATTATGCATGAATACTCAAGTTGCTAGGTGAAAAATGAGTGAAATAACCTTGTATTTATACTTGTTTATGCCAAATTTTCTTGAAACTACAACACTACAAGCTAACACCTGATCTAGGAGAATATACCACCAAGAATTTGAATTTAATTTAATTTTAGGCCACATGGGACTCATATGCTAGAAATGGTGTATGAGTCCCATTAGGCTAGGCTATGGGGCACATTTTTCAAGAAAGGCTTAGATTCTTGTGAAATCTAGATTGGGGCCCCAAAATTTAGGTGGAACCATATGCCTAGGGTGGCGTATGAGTCCCAGATCACTAAATATGAGCCATACAATCCAAAAATACCTAAATTATTATTGGATGTTGACTTATGTCTAGATTATCCTCGAAATATGCATTAATTAAGTCTTGTGGATGTAAAATAAGGCCAAATAAGGCATAAAGAAACCCAATTAGTAATAAAACCCTAGATTAGTATGAAAGTTTGGTACAACACTTTACAACATGTTAAATAAGGTTTAATTAAGTCCATTTATTTTACAAGGGCCCAATACCTAATGTGAATGTGTTAAAACATATTATAACACTAAATCACAACATTATGCTTAATTTAACAAGGAGGGCCTAAGCAAGCACACAAAATGTTGAGGGATGCAATTTTTTTTGCCACATTTTTTTGCCAACACAAGGGTAGACAACTAAGAGGGGGGGCTAAATCAGTTGTCACAAAAATTTAAAACTTATTCAACTTATTAACTTTATTATCATATCCAATTATTAACCATGAAAGCATAAAATCATCAACACATTAGAGACACACATAACACCAAGATTTTTTACATAGAAACCTTGTTAGGGGAAAAACCACAATGGAGTTCAGTCCATAAGATTATACCCTATTAAAAGTATAGAGAAATAAAATGTGGGGAATGCACATGCATTCAGTCACACTGCCTAGAGCTCACTACTCAATTACAATAGGGATAACCACCCAAAGGAAGACACACTATCTTACATAAAGAATTGGATTACATTTGCATGGATTTGAATTGATAAAATAGCATCTACTAATGCCTGATCATAGTTTTGGTTAAGTGCATGAACATTTCTTCACTCTTCTTCACTCTTCTTCACACTATGCTCTGCCTTTGAATGATTTAGATCAATATTCACACATACATAGAAGCGCACTCTAGAATACACTCACACATGCATAAATTTGAATAAACAATCGCTCTTATATATCCACGACATGAAATTTCATCCCTATAAGTTGGCCTCAACAAAATAATAAAATGAATATAAACTGTTGGCCCAAGGTATTAAAGATTTATTAATGTGAATCAACCAAGGTCAGCCACAACTTAGTGAAGACCCAATTCAACATCTCCAACATGAAAACACATCAATTAATTACTCCTTGAAGATCCACAACACGCTTCAACCACCATGTCAACCAAGAACAAGAAAAACATAAACACGCAAGAGAAAATTGCCAACTACGGGCACAACGATCAATGTGGGTGTGCAAAAAAGATAGAGAATGATCTAGAAGCATCCAAAAACATCATAAATCACCAGAGAAGCATCCACAACAACTAAAATAACATCATATTCAGTTAGCAACACCAACTAAAGCAACAAAAAAACTAACAAAATATAAATCTTCATAACTTGATCAAATATTCACATGGATCTCTAAAACTTGACTTGGATAAACTAGATACACTCAGCAACAAACCCTATAGTCCACAACCTTTGATCATCAATGTACAAAACTTACAGACATAATTAACTTCACTTCACCACTGACAACCTGCAACTCATCTCATTACAATTTTCTCAATATCCTCGACATATACAACTTCTAATGAATTAATGCTAATAGTGTTGAAATCAATGACAACCATACATCATCAACACAACCAAAACATCCAACAATATTCCCCTTTGGAATTGATGGCAACAAATGATGTGAAAAACACCATCAACACAACTAACTCTTGAAACTTACTCCCCCTTAGGTTTTGACTCATTAACTCTTTCACATGATCTTCTCCCCCACAAGGCTCTTCTCCCCACATAATCACCAATTTTTCACATGACTCTTCTCCCCCTTTGACATCAATGAAAAAGATCTCTAATCGCCACACAAACTTTGAACCACATATCTGAGCATTTGAACATATGACTACTCCCTCTGAGTAGCAGCCACCACAACATCAATCTGAAACAAGATATGACTATTGTAACTAAGGGTTATTTTAGAATTAGATTAGTTCAATTGAGACCATAAACCCAAATCAATTACAAAATACAATGGAAGTAAATAAAAGAATGATTATACCATAAAACCGCCGAGACCTCCATGATTCACTTTTGTAACACCTTCTAGCTTGCTGGTTGACATGTTGCCCTTAGATTCATCATGCAAGCAATCTAAAATAAAAGTCTAAGTCCTACACCAAGCTTTGAAGGATTTGATCAAAATCTAAATGCCTAATGCCTATGACAATATGAGTGAAATGCCTATGCCTAAATATGCCAAGACTAAATGAAGTAAGATGACAAATGCTGCAAAGTTTAATGTCTAAAATCCAATGCCTCCTTATATCTAAAAATGAGAGGAAAATGGCATTTTATAGAAAATGCCATTTTGAATGGATGGATGAGATTGAATGTCAATAAGATTTCTTAATCAGTGGCCAAGATTGAATGTTGTAGTATGGAATAGGGTTAGGTCAAAATTAGGGCAATGACAAGAAATGAAGGGCTAAGATTGAATTATGAGATAATTCAATCAAGGGATGAAATTAAATGAGATGTCAAGAGATAAGATTTGATTTGGAAGATAAGATTGGCACAGACAAAGAGGTGATAGGATAAATTAAATAATAAAAATTATTTAATTTAGGTGGCAAATGAATAATTAAATAATTAAAGATATTATTTAATTATAGAGGAATGTGACAAAAGGAATCATTTTGAATTAAATAATGATTTAATTCAAAATTCAAGAGAGTGGACCAAATTAAATAAATAAAATTATTTAATTTAGGTGACCAATGAATAATTAAATAATTAAAGATATTATTTAATTATAGAGGAATGTGACAAAATGAATCATTTTGAATTCAAAATTCAAGAGAGTGGACCAAATTAAATAAATTAAATTTATTTAATTTATTAGAGAAGAGGCCAATGAATAATTAAATAATTAAAATAATTATTTAATTATAGTGGAAAGGTGGATAAAAATTAAATAAATAAGAATTTATTTAATTTTAGAAAGAAGAGGACTTAATTTTTTTTTATTCAAGGGTTAAACACTTTTGACCGGAGCTATGAACCGGATACAACCATTCAACAATAACACCCCAACGGGGTTTGAACCTTGGTGGCAAGAACAACAATGCCACCTATAAACCATCACACCATGCCAATACCGGCAAGAAGAGGACTTAATTAGTGGTGTAATTAAATAAATAAAATTTATTTAATTAATCAGGGAGGAATAAAGAGAGAAAATGAATTAATTAAATAATTAAAATTATTTAATTAATAGAAGAATTATGACTTTAGAAAATAATTAAATAATTAAAAATTATTTAATTATGAAGAATGAAAGGGGAAATGATGGAGAATTTAGAAGTCGCAAGCCTAAGACATTTTTTAGTGTCTACAACTATGAAATGCACAGACTAATACAAAGCAATGCATCCTAGTTATGATTAGGAGGGGTAATCACCCCTAACTTCCCTCTGAGGTACTCAAAAGCATCCTTAGGCAATGGCTTGGTAAATATACTGCAATCTACTCCTTAGTAGGCACATACTCCAGTCCGACTTCCTTTTCACTTACCTTCTCTCTCAAAAAGTGAAAATTAATAGATATATGCTTTGTTTTTTAATGCACACCAAATTCTTAGAAATGTTAATGGAACTTGAATTATCACAGAATATAGCAATAGGCTTATTATAGACAACTCTGATATCCTTCAACATCTGCTTCATCCACAGTACTTGAGTACAATTGTTAGCAACAACAATGTATTTGGCCTCTATAGTAGATAAGGAAATGGCATTCAACTTCTTAACCATGAGATCAACTTCTTACCCAAGAAAAATGCTCCACCACTATCACTTTTCCTGTTATTTACATCTCCTACACAATCAGCATCAGTAAAGGCACTCAAGGTAAGATCATCATCTTTAGGATACCATAGGCCAAGGTCAACTATTCACTTCAAGTATCTAAAAATTCTCTTCACAGTAGTCACATGAGATTCCTTCGAATCAGCTTGAAATCTTGCAAAAATACATAAAAACTCATGATATTAGGCCTATTTTGTGTTAAATACAAAAATTTACCAATCACTGATCTATATCTAGTTTGATTTTGTTTCAAAGAATCATCTTCTATTATCAACTTGCATTTGGTCACCATAGGTGTACCAATTGGCATTGAATCTTCCATACCGAACTTCTTCAGCAATTCCTTCACATACTTGGATTGAGATATAAAAATTCCTTTATCTAACTGAGTAATTTGTAATCCCAAAAATAATTTCATCTCACCAATCATTGACATCTCAAATTCATTTTTCATCTCATTAGAAAAATTCATGCACAAACCATCATCTCCTCCAAAAATGATATCACCAACAAAGACCTCAATAATCATATCTTTATCATCATTTTTGAAATACAGATTACTATCAGCAGTACCTTTGTTAAATCCAAGTTTCTACAAATACTTGTCCAATCTGTCATACCAGGCTCTAGGGGCTTGCTTGAGTCCATACAATTCTTTCTTCAACCTACACACCATATCTCCCTTATCATTCAACTAAAATCAATCAGGTTGCTCAACATACACCTCTTCTTCCAATTCACCATTTAGAAAAGTTGACTTGACATCCATCTGATAAACTTTGTAGTTCTTGTAAGAAGCATAGGAAAGAAATAATCTTATAGCTTCAATTCTAGCAACGGGGGAAAAAGTCTCTTCAAAATCAATTCCTTCCATCCGTGAATATCCTTTCCATACCAATCTTGCTTTGTTTCTAACCACTTCTCCTTTCTCATTCAATTTGTTTCTAAAGACCCATTTAGTTCCAATGAAATTCTTATCCTTAGGTCAGGGAACAAGATTCCATGTGTCATTCTTCTCAATCTATTTTAGTTCCTCTTTCATTGCTTCAACCCAATGCTCATCTTTACATGCTTCATTCACACTAGTAGGCTCAGTATTTGAAATCAAGCAGTATTCTTCTGCAATATTTCTCCTAGTCTAGAAACCTTTGTTCTTATCACCTATATTCTAATCTTCTAAATGATTCAATATTACATACCTCAGAGTCTTCTTAGGTTTTTCTTCAACTTTAGGCTCTTGTGTTCTCTCTTCTACAACTTCACTAGTTTCTTCTTCCTCTTGATTTTCCTGATCCACCAGAATGATTTGCACTTGATTTTTTGTCTAAACTTACTTTCCTTTATTTGTGCTGACATTTTGATCATCAAAATCATATCCACAAGTTCTGGATGGTTTACCTAAGTCTTCATCAACCTTGACATTTGCACTTTCAACCATTTTCCTCACTATTTTATTGTAACACCAGTAGGCCTTGCTATTAGTAGAATAACCCAAAAAGATATTTTCATCACTTCTAGCATCAAACTTTCCTATATCTTCATCTCTCTTGATATAACATTTGCTTCCAAATATCTTGAATTATTTGATAGTAGGATTTTGACTAGTCCATAGATCAAAAGGGGTCTTACCAGTATCACCTTTGATTTGTACCCAATTGAGTGTGTACATAGCAATACTCACAACTTCTCTCCAATAGATATGAGGGACATTTCCTTCCAACATCATAGTTTTATCAACATCTTCAATTGTTTCGTTCTTCCTTTCCACAACTCCATTTTGCTAAGGGGTCTGTGGTGTAGATAATTGTCTCTTTATTCCATGCTCTTCACAAAAAGAGTTAAATTCACCAAAAGTGAATTCACCACCTCTATCTGATCTCAGACATTTAATCTTCAGACCTGTCTTTGTCTCAACCATAGCCTTAAAGGTTTTGAACTTTTCGAGTGCTTCAGACTTCTCCCTTAAGAAAGCAACCCACACCATTCTTGAATAATCATCAATGAGTAACATGAAATACCTATAACCTTTATAAAATTTTGACCTTAGAGGACCACATAGGTCAGTATGCACAAATTCCAACAATTCATTTGAAAAATGTTTTTTGCTTTGAAATGAAATTCTAGTTTGCTTTCCTAACTGGCATTCCTTGCATATGGCATTAGTATGTTTCACCAACTTAGGTAGATCTCTCATAGCCTTAGTAGAACTTACCTTGCAAATATTATCAAAGTTAACATGACACATTCTCCTATGCCATAACCAACTTTCATCAACTTGAGCAATCAAACAACTTTTACTAGCAGAACTCAAGTGAAAGATATTACCTTTTCTTTTTATACATGATGTAATTTCATTTTTGGAACTCAGTATTATGTACTTTCGATCCTTGAACTGAAGATTTTATCCCTTATCAACCATCTAACTAACACTTAAAATATTATGCTTCAAGCCTTCCACATACAAGACATCATCAGTATTATGCTTACCATCAAGAGAAATGCATCTTCTTCCATAGATCACACCAGCTGTATTATCACCAAATCTCACAACACCACCATCATACTTTTCCAAGCTTACAAACATACTTTTATCTCTTGACATATGATGTGAAAATCCACTATCAATCACCTGTTCATCTTTCTCTTCAACTTGAGCAGCTAGTGCTTTCTCCACATTTGTACAACTAGCAGATTCAGTAGATACATGATTGTTTTCCTTGAAAGCAATAAATACACATTCATCATCACTTCTATTACCTTTACTAGATTCATCATCTGTAACACCTTCATCAACAACATAGTAACACTTTTTTGAAATATAGGCTTGCTATGTCTTGGTTTAGGAGTTCTTTCTAGACACCTTGATGCAAAATGACCTATCTTATTGCCAAAAAAACATTTAAGAGGAAAATTTCCTTCATACTTACCTTTTCCTCTTGGTACTCTTTTGACAATAAGTGCTTCCATCTCTCCCAACTCTCTTTCCTCTTCTTCAATCTATCTTATTTCATCCTCATACTTGAATGTATTTCTAGATGAACTCTCACCTGGATCATATCTTTGTTTATCTCTTTTGGAAGTAGTAGCCTTAAATGCAGATTCAACCTTAGGAAGGGAATTACCAAATTCACTCAACTCAAAAGCAATAAGCTTACTAACCAACATGTCTCTAGTTACATTTGTTACAGTTTGAAGCTCTTCAATAGCACTAGCTTTGACTTTATAAGAATCATGCAAGGATCTAAGCACTTTAGGAACAATCTTTGATTTGTCTATCTATCCACCAACATATCTGATACCACACACAAGTTCATTCACTCTTTGCATAAAAATAGTAATGTTCTCATCATCACCCATTCTCAACCTTTCATATTTCCCTTTCAGACTCTGTAACTTAGCAATCTTCACATTAGCATCACCTTCATACAAGTTTTCCAACTTTTTCCAGATCTCATATGTAGTTTTCAGATCCATAACATTTGTCATCTCAGAATCAGTCAAAGCACTCAACAAAGCTTCCTTATCCCAGATATTATACTCAACATCTCTAATTTTAGCAGTAGTAGCAGGACCATTATGAGGAATAACATACCTATTACATGTGATGTTCTAGTAGGGTTCACCAATGCATCTCAAATGACACTCCATTCAATTCTTCCACAAAGAATAATTTGTTCCATCAAATCTCAGACTATCCTTCTTGTAACTTGTCATCCCGGATCACCTAAAGCTGTTAAAATTCTTCCAAGGAACCTACTCTGATACCAATTGTTGGCTACACAAGGGAAAAAAACTGAGAGGGGGGGCGAATCAGCTGTCATAGAAATTTAAAACTTATTTAACTTATTAACTTTATTCTCAGATCTGATTATTAACCATGAAAGCATAAATCATCAACAATCAGAGACACATATAACACCAATATTTTTTACATGGAAACCTTGTTAGGGGAAAAACCACAGTGTAGGTCAGTCCACAAGATTATACCCTATTAAAAGTATAGAGAAATGAGATATGGGGAATGCACATGCATTCAGGAACATTTCCTAGAGCTCACTGCTCAATTACAACAAGGCTAACCTCCCAAAGGAAGACACACTATCTTACAGAAAGAATTGGATTACATCCGTAGAGATTTGAACTGATAGAATAGCATCTACTAATGCCTGATCACAGTTTCAGTTAAGCGCATGAACGTTTCTTCACTCTTCTTCACACTATGCTCTACCTTCAAATGATTTAGATCAATATTCACACATACAAATAAGCACACTCTATAATACACTCATACATGCATCAATTCGAATAAACAACCACTCTTATATATCCACAACATGAAATTTCATCCCTATAAGTCAGCCTCAACAAAATAATAAAATAAATATAAATTGTTGGCCCAAAATATTAAAGATTTATTAATGCAAATCAACCAATGTCAGCCACAACATAGTGAAGACTCAAATCAACATCTCCAACATGAAAACACTTCAATTAATTACTCCTCAAAGATCCACAACACAATTTAACCACCATGTCATCCAAGAACAAGAAAAACATGAACACGCAAGAGAAAATCGCCAACTACGAGCACAAAAATCAATGCAAATTTGCAACAAAGATAGAGCACGATCTAGAAGCATCCACAACAACTGAAATAGTATCATCTTCAATCAGCAACACCAACTGAAGCAACAGAAAAAATGACAAAATATAAATCTTCATAACTCGATCAAATCTTCACGCAGATCTCTGAAACTTGACATGGATAAACTATATACACTCAGCAACAAACCCTTTATTCCACAACCTCTGATCATCAACGTGCAAAACTTATTGAAATACTAAACTTCACTTCACCATTGATAACCTGTAACTCATCTCATTACAATTTTCTCAATATCCTCGACATATACAACTTCTAATGAATTATTGCTAAGAGTGTTGACATCAATGACAACTACATATCAGCAACACAACCACCACATCCAACACATTTAGCCTACACTTTAGTGAGAGGAGGAACTTTCTTCCACAAGTCACACTAAAGTAGGAAAACTCACATCAAGAGGGGTCCAAGTGTACTAATGCATGTAAGATAGGATGACAACCATCAAGAGGGATGATCAAGCCCCTAGGATCAAGATCCTATGGAAAACCAACATAGGCACAAAAGAACACACATGAAAATGATATAAGAAGAAATAACAAGGCACAAGCACACACTACCAAAGATAAAGAGAAAAGAAAAACAAAACAAAAAATGGGTAAATCAAGCTTCGACCATTTGTCTTGCACATTGTGGATCAGATCTAGGTTGTTTGTCCAAAAAAATGCATGCTCACTCTAAGGCAATGAAGCTTCAGGTTGTTCACTAGGTGAGTATCGAAGGAGGTGAGACACATACAAATGTGGCTAGTATGTGCTCACAAACACAAGAAAGTGGCTATGGGAAAGTCATGCCTAAGTTCAACTTCCCATTCAACCAAAAAAGCTATACCTCCTAATAGCTTTGATAAGGTGCCACATAAAAATGAGCTTTGAGCTTCATGAGGCAAGAAAAGCTTTGTATGCTTGAAGCTCATGAAAAGACTAGATTGCTCCACAGGCAAGGAAAGTGTATTATGCAAGGTGGTTGTTGATCATGATGTTAGTCGCAACAGCAGTGCAAATAAAATTCTAACAAGAAAATTGTGAAGAACCTATCTTTACTTGAAAGACTGAACTAGGGCAACCTAAAAAGTCCTTGGAAAGGGGAAAGGTTGACTCACCTTAATCCCAAGGCTTTGGTAGTCAAGTCTTGACCATACTAGGTTTGCTTTAGGGTATGATGTGATATTGCTTTTAATGTCGAGGGGTATATTGTTATTTTTAGTTCTTAAAGGAATCATAGGCATCAAATAGAATATTTTCAGTTTGATCACTAAACAATTTCATGAAATCAATAGATATGCAATAATATTTCATGAAAATCAAACAACTTTGCTATCACTTGAATAAATTTAGCTTTAAGCATTCAGGAATTTCATGGAAACGAAATATTTGCAATAATATTTCCATTCATTCATCTTTTTTTTGGAACATTTTTTGAATTTAACATCTAGTCTAAAATAAAGCATCAAAAATACTTGAAAAGTAAAATTGCTCCTAGGTATTCTCCATGCATTCCCCAAGATTTAATCAAATAAAATTAAACTACTCTATACAACACCAGAATGCTTCACAGCTAGGCATAGAATGGTGTGAGCTTTTAAAGAAGGGGGTTTAGTTTGGACACCGAGTAGGTTCTATATGCACCCTTAAATAGTACAACATATAGTCTTGTCTAGCTAAATGAACACACCATCTGCAAAATATTCATGAGATTGGTAGTTTTCAAATTTTCTTTGATATTGATTAAACTCTATGTGCATACAATTTTTTAATCCAAAATGATTTAGAAAAAAGGAAAAAAGAACAAAACTTAAAGAAGTTTTGGCTCTTCCAACATTCACAAATTCTAAACTTAAAAAATAAAAGTAAATCAATAAACGACTTTTTATAGGACCAAGGCCCTAAAGTTTTAAAATAAAGTCTCAAAGGGAATCATCAATAGAAAATCAAAAGATAGTACATGGTAGATGCTAGCTGTCATTAGAATCTTCCAGATAAAGTCAAAGCTTTGAATTCTTCAACAACAATAGTATTTAACTCCAAGCTCTAGTACACAACACTCCACACAAAACAAGACCATTAGTATCCTTTAGAATACCGAATGGGAAACCTCCACCTAGATTGGGAGCAACCTACAAAATTAACTTCAATATATCCTTTCGATACTTCCAGTATCTAATATCCAGTGATTCACTGCATTGTCTCAAGTTCCAGTTCCAAGAACCCTTCTCCACCTTTCTTCAATTGATACTCACAGAAGGTAGTTAATACGTGATGCATACATTCTTTTGAAATCCCTTGAATTTCCTTCCAACTATACTTGATCTTGATATATTCTTCTCATATCTAGAGGATGTTTGCATTCCTCTACATTTTCTATGTTTCATACTTAACCATAGTATTTATGCAGTGTATAATTTCATTAATGACTTCCCAATTTAGCAACTAAACAAGGTATGATATTGCTATCAGGATTCAACCGTGTAGTTTCGAGTCAAACTCATTGACCCATGTTTCATGAGTAGTGGTTCAACAAGAACCCATCTCTCATGATATTGAATGGTCCACTTAGCACTCATTGCATCTAGGTGATGCTCACGAGAGTGAAGCAGTCCGTCCGGAGGTCACCTAGATGCAATGAGTGCTAAAAATCGACCATTCAATATCATGAGAGATGGGTTCTTGTTGAACCACTACTCATGAAACATGGGTCAATGAGTTTGACTCGAAACTACACGGTTGAATCCTGATAGCAATATCATAATTTGACACGCTGTGGAAAAACCTCCTACTTATATCTAAACAAGGGTTATTTTCTCTTTCAATCCATTCCTTAAAAGCCTTTACTTCCTTACCCTCTTGTCCTAGTGTTTGGGGATCAAAATCCTACTGTGCTAGCATCTCAATGAAATCTTGATAATTGTCAATCAATTTATTGCATTTCTTGGTGACTTCCTCAAATCCTCCTATATATTTTACCAAAGTGTCTCCTTCCCAACTTAATTGTTTCTTACATTTTTCACATATTGGAACTTCTTGTTCTAAGATTATCTTCTGTCTTATCAATTCCTGTACATCTTTTTGAATGATAGCTTCTAAGCTTCACCTCTTAGTATCAATTTTCTCCTAGAGAAATCTACATTCTCCTTCCAATCTTTTGGACTTTTCAAACCAAGGGTATGCCTTTTTTTATTTCCCAATTACATTTTTGATGAGCTCTTCTCCTTTCCTTACCCAACACTTAATCCATTCTTCAAATACATTCATTTTTTGGTGAAGTATTGTGATAGCATCAACCTGCTCCTATGACATAAGTACTAGATTCTAAGGCAATTTAGCCCATGCCTAACAAAATTGGGTTAATGATTTTATAAAATTCTCAAGGCTTAAAATCTGTTCTTTCAGCTCTCTTTTCTTTTGTTTACTTTTCTACAACTAACAATAGTTGTATCTAAGTTCATCTTCATTTCTTCTAATACTTATGTCTAGGATGAATGTCCAACATTGATACTTGTTATTCTATACTCCTTAGGCATTATTTCATGGATGTTTTTATCTACTACCAAAGTAGCTATATGAAGCATTCTACCTCCATCTACATTTTTTTTCATGACATGTCTCATTTTAGCTCTTTGCCTAGGTTTAGGAGTTTCCACTTCCTACATTAAACTTTTGAGATTTAGAGGTACTAATTCAACTTCCAATGGGGAAGCTAATTCTTTGATCAACCAATCAGGTGTATCTTTATTATATTCTACCTCTGTAACATTTCTTTGTTCTTATTTTTTAACATGTTCAAGAACTTCTCTTACAATTTCAACTTTATTTGTCACATCCTCTAAAACTAGAACATCTTCAGCATTCACAGGCATGGATTTTTTATTAGCAGGATTCAATATTGTATCTTCATTTCCAAGACATGTATTTTGCTACCCAGCCATGTGTTCAATATTAGTTCCTAGGACATCACATTCTTCATATCCTATCACATAATGATTTTATTCATCTCCTACCCCATCACCTGAGGTTTGTGAAGGTTCTTTATTTTCAATTTCAACTTGGTCTTCCTTTGTATTTTTCAGAAACCTATAGTTGTTCATCATCATTTTGATCATTTCCCAATGGAGGCTAGGAATCAATTATACCTTCGATATTAATATAATCAATGGGATCCTATCTTGCAATCTCCCTTGTTTATGTTTCAACAAGAATTTCAGGGTTCCCCACCTTTGGAGTGAGTGATCCTCTTATGAATTCTTCTTCTTCAACATTCATAGGAATCAACCCTATATCTGCAATCTCTTCCACCACTGGTTGTACCATGGGATTATCTTTAGACTTATTTTCCTTTAGTCATTCCCACATGGCACCCAATTTATCCATTTGTTTCTTGATTTGATCTTCATCTAGCTCAGAACTCTCATCTAGGACCATAGGAGTCTTTCCCAATGTCTATCTTAGTATAGTCGTATTGACTAAAGGGGGAGAAGTAAATAATGTTGCAACTCTCTTGGATGCAAACCTTGTTTGTGTACAAGTATTCTTTGTCATTCTTAACTCTTCATTAGTCATAGGCTGCGTCTTTTTTTTACCGTGGAAAAAGATTCCACTTTACGCTTCACCATTGTTCGAACCTTACTTGGTCTAGTTTCTTTATGCTGACTAGCTAGTTTTAATGAAACTCCTTAGATTGAAGAATTAGGGGTTTTCTCTTCAATATGCATATTTATAGCTACTTTACCAACTTTTCTCTTTTTCTTAGTAGGCTCCTCATGCTCAAGCTCATTTACTTCTCTTCATTTCTTCTTTGTATCGAGCAAGTATGTGGGCCTTATCCCATATTTTCTCAAAGCTTTACAAAAATCTTCTATCCATCATTGAGTCTACATTAAAACTAGTGTTGATGGGTGTTTTTGCACCTTCTCAACACAAGAAACACACAAGTATGCTACCTCTCTTGAAAGGTAGAAATCTGCAAAAAAGTTCCAGATTACTACCCCAAGGTCTCTCGGGTGTCAAGTCATGACAATGCTTGGAATAGTTCAATTGGTTGATGTGATTTGATATTAATCACAAGGTGGTCTTTATGGTTTACAAAGCATGGGAATTTGGGTCTACAAATGGAGTTTCAAGGGTGTTGGAAATGACTGAATAGTGGTTGCCCACTCAAAATAGCAAGCTAAAACTCACCATGTTCATCAAATTTAGCATTGTGGTGATGTTTGGAATCCTACTCTAACAAAGAGTTAAAATAAATAGAAAAAGAGGAAAGGGTTGAGAGAAGCTAATCTAAATCTAAGCTATGAATGAATAGTAACAATGGAGGCTACTACAATAGACAGACTTCCTAAACTGGGTTTTGCTTGACCAAGAGAACCTACAGTTGCACAAAACCAGTGCAATCTCCTAAGGTTTGCAGATTTTCAGATTGTGCATCCACTTCATGAACATACAATTGAACTAAGTTGTAGTAGTGAAATAAAGAATACTAGGCTAACTTTACATAGTAGTTTGTCATCAACAAATTCCAAAAGTATAGGCTAGAAGTCCATCAAATACCACAACAACAAACACCATTATCACAGCCATTCAAGAGACTACAATCTAAATCTAACATGGAAGTTGGATCATGCATGCATATTGAACAAACTCAAAAGAAACACCCACATTCATGCAATGCTTCTCTCTATTTCTGGAAAATTCTTTTTACACTCATTCCCCAACACTTACAAATGAGGAGCAAGCCCCTATTTATAGTTTTCCAAAGCCCAAATGAATGGCTACAATTGATTTACATTGTGTGCCCAAGATTCATTGCAAGTTAAGGTTTCACCTACCCCCAATATTTCACAATTTAAAATAGGCTATTTTGTCTTCTCTATTTTTTCTTGTAGCCTATTTTATATTTTAGTTACTGTAGCATTTTTTTCCTATAGTGACTGCACTATTACTGAAAGTATCAAAGTCCACCTTCTTGTTGCTACATCTGCAACATTTCTTCATTGATTCTTGTTATAGATTTGTGTCACTGAAAAGCAGTCATGCCGCTCTTGATCCTGATAGATACCTCCTGATAATTGTGATCATTTGGTGAAAGAAAAAATAGTTCCCTTTTGTTTCTTTAGCACTGATCTCCTTTGCATGGGCTTCCTTCTACAACCAGTTTTGTTAATGGGTGCTAGGAGGAGAGGCAGACATAAAATGAATGATAACCAAGGCAATGTGTTCTTCCCTTGTTCAACCCTCTTTTGATGGATTTCTCAATAGGCCTCCCTATTGGACCAGTAGTAGGTTGCATAAATCCTGCATACAAAAGATGTTGTAAGTGCTTTCATATGTAAATTAGAGAAAGCGTTAGTCAAACTCTACAAATCGAGTGTTATATCCACTCATACATTCTTGAAAGATCATAAAATTTATCATTGTCCAACACTCAGAGTTCGTTTGGATCATTTTGGCTAATGTGGTCTTAGCAGTGCGGGTTTCCCCAAGCTGGAATCCATCAGGAAGGACTGGGAGCAGGATGACACTGAGGCCATGGAGACCCGCAAGAAGCCACCTGTAGCAAAAGTTCCACATTGTAATCTTGGTGATCAATGTTCCCATGAGGCAATTTGGCATGTGCAAAAATTGGTCATAAAGCACTTGAAGTTGTTTGGTTGGGCTTTAATGCATTTGTGCTTTTCAGACATGTGGGTGCAGGAGGGTTGGAGGATGTTTGAAGCCTTTGTTGTTAGGTTAGTAACTTTCAGGTGATGGAGACCTATAGAGGGAGGTCCACACTATGGGACCCATGGACATCTTGGGTGCTAAGGATCATGTGTTGAAGTGCCAATCAATTTAGGAGATGCGGAAAGGAGCTAGCAGATTGTCGTCATATTATTGTCATTAGAAATGGCATCAGAGGGACAACAACCTACAAATGATAGTTCACATGAGCAGACCCGCAGCGAGCCCATGGACCTGATGTGTGTGTTAGAAACTTTTGGATTTTGGCGAGGGAAAAGTCTACTACAAAACCTACCATGCAGAAGGATGCAAGTGCAAGGGAATTAGGAAATGTCAACATGGAAGTAGCCACCCACAGATGGAAGTCCACATATGTTGACCCTCATGCTACTTTTTGCATGGTATGATCACAAGGTAAATCTAGGTCGAGGTTGCTTGGCACGTGAAAGTAAGTGATGGAGCACTTTCAATTATCTTTCCCTTTATCAAAACGAACCTCTTTGCTCATGTGGGTGCAAGAAGTGCGGGCATAGCCAATGGGAAGGATGTTGAGGTTCAGTTGTTAAGTTGCAGCTAAAGGAAAATTATGTCCCACAGATAGAAACCCGCAAATGAACTTTCGCGGATGAAAACCCATAGCCAACAACCCACACATGAAAACCTGCAGCAAAATTTTTGCAAAGTCACAAAACTTAGTAAATTTGATATTTTGAATTTTAGCACATGGGAGAAGGGGGATAAGGAGTGCCTAGACATATTTCCTTAAGATTTGACTCATTTTGATAAATGTCAAAATTTGGGATGTGGAAGCTAGAGGGTCCGGTGTCGTTTGCAATGACATTTCACAAATGGACTTCTGTAGATGGAAATCCACAAACAAAATTCCACATACAGAAACCTGTAGCCAACAACCCGCAGATGGAAACCCACAGTGAAATTTCTACAATGTCTAAACACTTTGTGAATTTGACTCAAACCTCCTTGGGCATGTAGAAACATTCATTTTATGGCCCCTAGATGTTGAAAGCTTGAATTTTGCACCCCTCTTTTAAAATGTAGAGATTTGGAAGCGGGGAGCCAAAGGGTCCATCGCTAGGACACCCTTGGTAGAGGAAATGAGTAGAAATTCCACTTCAGGAAGGAGCACAACGAAGGCAGTAAGGAATGATGAAATCAGCACGTCATCTCGCCAAGGGAGTCTCAAAGATGTGGGTCCGCAAGGGGCAATAACCACTTGGTTGAAGCGCAAATGGAGAAGTTGAGTGCAGAGTCCTCCATGTGGGTGAAAGTTAAGGGTTAGCTGCTACTTAGCAGTGAAATTTAGGTGGAAACCTATAGACAGAAACCCACAGCCAACAACCCACACATAGAAACCCATAGTGAGCAACTTGTAGATAGCAACCCGCATAGGGAAACCCACAACAAAACTTTCACAAAGATAAAACACCTAGTGAAATTCAGATAGGTGAATTTGGTCAAGAGGTGCTTGATAGTTTTAAGGAATGTGACCAAATTAGGCTTAGGGATAGGGGCACACAAAATGATGTGGGAGAAAAATGACTCATCAGGAGAAAAAATGACCCAAATGGGAGTGAAAAAGGGGGTCCCTACCTTCGATGGGGCGTGTGTGAAAAAAATGCACAACAAATGGAAACTCACTGGGAAAATACTCTAGAGCATTTCAATGACAAATTAGAATCACGAACCCAAAATTTTTGGTTTCAACCTTCACACTAGGACAAACAAACTGAACACTTAACTAGAGGATCAAAACCACTAGCTAATCCAACCTTCAATAAGCTGAAAAATCCAAGTGTGTGAAAATGCATTAATTCCCATCCTTAAGACACTATAGGAACCTAAGCTCCATCAACCTAAGCTACATAGTTTATTATAATTCCAAAAGCATCTAGGATATTGCCTTGCTGCCAGTCAGGCATCCATAACCCCAACAAGGTTATCGTTGTGATTCTCTTGAACATTTCTCTACTACCAACTAGGCGTCCATAGCCCCGGTAGAGTTATTCAGAACCCCCTTAAAGTTGAATTTCTTTCTTTTGATTCTCATTTTCTTTTTGTTTCTTTCTTTTCTTTTTATTTTTCTTTTTCTCTTCTCTTTTCATTTCAACCTACAAGCATTGAAGCTCACACTCAGGGCTGAGAATCTTAGTGGCATTGAAGCAAAATTTTAAATTTTTCACTTAACTGGACTTCACAAAGGACCTACACCAACCTCAAGATTTTTAAGATATGTAAGAGATATAAGATTTTAGAATACATTGGGATCAAATTAAACCAAAACTCATCCCCTTTGAATCAAACACCTAGGTCACTTGACACTAACAAAAGACCCTCATTTTCCACTCTAAAAACTTGATTAAAGTTTATCGAGGAAATACCTAGAACAACCCTAGGCAGTAAAATGGTTGTTGTGTATGCAAACATGCCCAAGAAAAGAGAAGGGGAACCCCAGAAAAGTAGCAAAGCAGAAGAAAATAGAAAGCAAGTAGAAAGAAAACACCTACACTAACCAAAGCAAGAAAGCAAAAGAAAATAGCAAGGAAACTACTCTAAAGTAGACTAACCTAAGGAAAACCAACTAATCTAATGAAATCCAGAAAGTGGGACTATATACACGAAAGAAAGATATGTACATGAAACCTACACTACCCAAAAACAACTATGTATAGAGATATTTACAAAAGACCACGTTCAAGCAAGGAAAACCAACATTTACGCTCATTGGATTTCGTAATGCATGAACAAGTAGAAGAGAAATTGTTATAGTTCTAAGCCATGAAAACTCATCCTTATATTCAAAACAATAAAACTATATGGCGTAGCATTCAAATTCAATATCACACTTAGGAAGAATTAGCAGTTGAGGTGACTCGTGAAACCAATGGTTAATCCATAAACAAGTATGTCTCCCCTTGTTCCCATAATCAAAATGATAAATGCAGCTACAAATATTAATAGGAGCAAGGAAGGATAGAACCTAGATGTCACCATGAAAAGGTGGCAACATTTGACAGTCGACAGCGAGCATCACATCATTGGTCATTGCGTTGGTAGCCTTGGGTGGAGGCAATAGATGGTGTAACATCCTTGATCTTTGGCTTGCAAGAGGCTAGGAAAATAGGATAGAAAACACCTCTTCCAAGCCACCAATGGGAATCGTAGCCTTTGTTGATTGTTCTTCAAGGAGATACACTTCATCTCATTGGTCATCTACAAACTCAGTGTCCACTTGATTGTTGTCTTCAAAAGAAAACATGCTATCCCATCTCCTTTCCTTGGTGTTGATCTCAATTTTATAATGTTCTATGTTATAAAAACATGATGTGGACGAATTTTTCCTATTGCAGCTCTTGGAGTGTGTAGAGGGAACAACAATGGCCAAGACAGGACTCTGAGTTGCATCTTGTAGTTGGCCAGGCATATCATCTTTGTGGGCAGCCTCCAAGGGATCCTTGTCTTGTTCTTCTTCTCCTTGTATCTCATGTGGCTCATCAAGATGTTTACTTGTTTCCTCATGTTCACTATCACTATAGATGGAAAAGGAGTTCCTTTCCCAATCCAGGAGCTCTAATGCTTTTCCATCCAGAGGTTTAGGTGATATGTCTTCATCACCATCATCTTCTAAAATGTATTCTTCCTTGATGTCACTATAACTTTGTGGTACAATTCCAAGTGGGAAGAAATCAGCAAGGGACATTGGCCTGCCAAGAGGATCAAAGTATGACATAGGATTTCCCTCTAAAATTCCTCTGTAAAGCCTATCATCCATTGCATATAAGTTCTCTACAAGGGGGAAGGGCTCTCGATGATTGATGGACAACTCTCCCATTTGATCCACATCGTTGTCCTGATGTGTGGGACTATATCGTTCTTCCATTGTTGTCCCAACATTTTCTTGAGGGCTACCTTCGGCTAAGTCATCACTTGGTTTTAGCTCTTGATTCTCTAGCTCAGTTCTTGAAACAATTACAAGAAGCAGGGAAATTAGTCGCTCCACTGGTTCTTTAACTTGTTTGATGGCCTCTTGGCATAATTCGCATGTGAACTCAAAATGTGCAACATCATGAAGCCTACACCAACCTAGAAGCAATAATACTTCCAACTCCACTTGGTGTCTTAGCTCCAACAAATCCCTTATTAGTCTTGACACAAGTTTGTTATATCTCCCCACCACTAATCACTCTCATTTATGAAGGAAAGGTCCTCTAACTTATTTCACTCATGCTTTCATCATCATTTTTTGCTTCCCCAAGGCTTTCAGCCTCACCTTTCTATTCTTCAGCATGTGTGTTAGTTGCCTCAACATATGTTGCTAAAAACTCTATTAATTCATCTTCAACTACCAATGATTCCTCTTCTTGAGTGGAGGGATGCCCTTTATTGATGAAGGAGAGGCTTTCTAATTCCCTTCTAAGTGAACTTTCACCAAAGCTTCTTGTTGTCCCAAGGAAATCAATTCCTTCCTCTTGATTTTCAACATCTACATTTGTTGTCCCAACACTTACTTCAGTGGAGCTTCTTGGTTCCACTTCAATGTACTATCCTCCAAATTTTGAAAACTCTCCTACCTCATGGGATAACTCTTCTTCATTGAGAGTTGATTGTTTTGTCTTATCTAAATAGCTCCCAACTTGAGTGATGATGTTTACGCATGAAGGGCAAGTGAATTATGAGTGAGGTGCATTATGGAATCTGCACCATCTAGACATCAACACCTCCTCTATTCTTAGTCCATCCTTGTTGCTCAAGTATTATTAGATCAGCTCCTTGAAGGCCTTAGCTACCATAGCCAATTCTTCTTCTAGGTTGAACGGAGCTAAGAGTTGGTTATCTCCCAAAAGGGAATTTCTCCTTGCAAAACCATTTAAATTCTACCCAAGAATGTTAAACATTCCAATTTGTTGTGCCTCCAAGTGCCATGGATTCTACACTTGTCTTCCAATAAAAAGTGTTGTAATGGTCTCCTTAATCTCCTATTTAAATCTTCTTGCAGTTGAGTGGTGTTGATTTGCAATTTCTACTCCATTTTAGTTCAACTGTTCTTTTCCTTAAAATTTCTTGATTTTCAATTTCTAGCATGTAATGAGATCTTTCCTATCTTATATTTTTACTTGAAAGTTCTGATACCTTCTAGCTTTGTATCCTTGTGCTCAGCCATTCCCTCCTTCTAGCGCTAGTTTTGTTGATGGGTGTTTTTGCACCTTCTCAACACATGCAACACACAAGTATGCTACCTCTCTTGAAAGGTAGAAATTTGAAAACATGTTCTAGATTACTTTCCCAAGGTCTCTTGGGTATTAGGTCATGAAAATGCTTGGAATAGTTCAATTGGTTGATGTTATTTGTTGGTAATCACAAGGTGGCCTTTATGGTTTATAAAGCATAGGAATTTGGGCCTGCAAATGGAGTTTCAAGGGTGTTGGAAATGACTAAACAATGGATGCCCACTCAAAACAACAAGCTGAAACTCACCGTGTTCATCAGATTTAGCATTGTGGTGATACTTGGAATCCTACTCTAACAAAGAGTTAAAATAAATAGCAAAAGAGGAAAGGGTTGAGAGAAGCTAATCTAAATCTAAGTTATGAATGAACAGTAACAATGGAGGCTGCTATAGTAGACAAACTTCCTCAATAGGGTTTTGCTTGACCAAGAGAACCTATAGCCGCACATAACCAGTGCAATCTCCTTAGGTCTGCTGATTTTCAAATTATGCATCCACTTCATGAACATACAATTGAACTAAATTGTAGCAATGAAATAAAGAATCTTAGGATAACTTTACATAGTAGTTTGTCATCAACAAATGCCAAAATTATGGGCTAGAAGTCCATCAAATACCATAATAGCAAACACCATTATCACAACCATTCAAGAAACTACAAGCTAAATCTAACATGGAAGATGAATCATCCATGCATATTGAACAAACTCAAAAGAAATGCCCAAATTCATGCAATGCTTCTCTCTATTGCTGGAAAATTCCTTTTATACCAATTCCCCAACACTTACAAATGAGGAGAAAGCCCCTATTTATAGTTTTGCAAAGCCCAAATTTAGGGTTTCACCTACCCCCAATATTTCACAATTTAAACTAGGTTATTTTTTCCTCTTCTCTATTTTGTCTTGTAGCCTATTTTGTCTTTTAGTTACTGTAGCAATTTTGTCCTGCAGTGATTGCCTTCTCTACTATGGTTGAAAGTGTCAAAGTTTTCCTTGTTGTTGGTGCATCTGCAGCATTTCTTCATTGAATCTTGTTGTTGATTTGTGTCACTAAAAAGCAATCATATTGCTCCTGATCCTGATAGAAAGCTCTTGATAATTGTGATCATTTCGTGAAAGGAAAAATAGTTCCCTTTTGTTTCTTTGACACTGACCTCCTTGGCATGGGATTCCTTCTAGAACCAGTTTTGTTGATGGGTGCTAGGATGAGAGGTAGGCATAAAATTAATGATGACCAAAGCAATGTTTTCTTCCCTTGTTCAACCCTCTTCTTTTGATGGCTTTCTCAATAGGCCTCCTTATTGGACCAGCAACATGTTCCATAAATCCTACATGCAAAAAATGTAGTAAGTGCTTTCATATGTAAATTAGAGCAAGCGTTAGTCAAACCCTACAAATTGAGCATTAGATCCACTCATATATTCTTGAAATATCATAAAATTTATTATTGTCCACCACTTAGAGTTCATTTGGATCATTTTGGCTAATGTGGGCTCAGCAGTGTAGGTTCCCCAAGTTGGAAGCCGTCAAGAAGGATTGGGAGTAGGATGATGTCGAGGCCACAGACACCCACAGGTAGCCGCCCATAGCAAAATTTCTGCATTGTGATCTTGGCAATCAAGGTTCCCATGAGGTAATTTGGAACGTGCAAAAATTGGTCGTAAAGCACTTGAAGTTGCTTGGTTGGGCTTTAATGCATTTGCAATTTTGAGGCATGCAAATGTAGGAGGGTTGGAGGACATTTGGAGCCTCTTCTATTAGGTTAGTAGCTTTTAGGGGACATAGACCCACAGACGTATGTCTGCACTACGGGACCTGCGAGCATCTTGGGCATTGAGGATCATGTGTTGAATTGTTGATTGATTTAGGAGATGAAGAAAGAAGCTAGTGGATTACCGTCATATGATTGTCATTAGGAATGACATCAAAGGGATGGAAACCTGCAAACGGTGGTCCACATGAGTGGACCCGTAGTGAGCCCATGGACCTGGCATGTGTGTTTGAAACTTTTAGATTTTGGCAAGGGAAAAGTCCTCTGTGGAACCCACAATGTGGAAAGACATAGGTGCAAGGGCATTAGTTAACGATAGTCGGGAAGCAACCACCCATAGATGGAAGTCCGCATATGTCGACCTGCATGCTACTTTTCGCATGGTATGATCACAAGGTAAATCTAGGTCAAGGTTGATTTGCACATGAAAATAAGTGATGGAGCACTTTCAATTGTCTTCCCCTTTATCAAAATGAACCTCTTTGCTCATGCAGGTGCAAGAAGTGTAGGCACAACCAATAGGAAGGACATTGATGTTTGGCTATTAAGTAGCAGCTAAAGGTGGATGATATCTCATAGCCAACAACTCGCACACGAAAACTCGTAGTGAAATTTTTGTAAAGTCACAAAACTTAGTAAATTTGAGATTTTCAATTTTAGCAGGTGGGAGAAGGGGGATAAAGAGTTCCTAGATATATTTCCTTAAGATTTGACTCATTTTGATAAATGCAAAAATTTGGGATGTGGAAGTCGGAGGGTCTAGTGTCATTTCCAATGGAATTTGACAAACAAAATTATGCAGACGGAAACTCGTAGACAGACTTCCACAGATAGAAACCCACAGCTAGCAACCCACAGATGAAAACCCGCATCAAAATTTCTGCAATGTTTAAACACTTTGTGAATTTGACTCAAACCTCCTTGGGCATGTGGAAACATTCATTTTATGGGCCCTTGATGTTGAAAACTTGAATTTTACACCCCTCTTTTAAAATGCAGAGATTTGGAAGGGGGAAGCTGGAGGGTCCATCACTGGGACACCCTTGATGGAGGAAATAAGAAAAAATTCTGGTTTGGGAAGGAACACACTGAAGGCCATAAGGAACGATGAAATGAGCACGTCGGTCCGCCAAGGGAGTCCCGCAAATGCCAGTTCGCACGGGGCAATAACCACTTGGTCGAAGCTTGGATGATGAAGTCAGGTGTGGAGCCTGCCATGCAGGTGAAAGTTAAGGGTTGACTGCTACTTAGCAATGGAACGCAGGTGGAAACCCGCAACCAACAACCTGCACATGGAAACCCATAGTGAGCAACTCGTAGTTAGCAAAACCCACAGCGAAACTTCTGCAAAAGCAAAAGACCTAGTGAAATTCAGATAGGTGAATTTGGTCAAGAGGTATTTGATTGTTTTAAGGAATGTGACCAACTTAGGCTTAGGGATAAGGGCATGCAAAATGAGGTAGGAGAAAAATGACTTGTCGAGAGAAAAAATGACCTAAACGGGAGCAAAAAAAGGGGGTCCCTGCCTTTGGTGGGGCGTGTGTGCAAAACATGCACAACAACTAGTTCAAAAAATTCTCAATAGATGTTATTTCTCTACTTTCATAATCTAGGCCCGGAATAGGTTCATCATAAACCCTGGTTTCATTGTAAGTTGGATTCAGTACTTCTCCGTCATCTTATTCCAATTGATCTGGAATGTCATGGATCTTAAGAATTTGTGTCGATCGCAATGACAACCTTTCATATAATCTTTGCTTTACTTTATGCTCATCATCACAATTGAGCTATTAATCTTCTAAATGATAAACATGACCACACTTACTAGCTATCCCCTTGGAAATGTTCCTTTCTAGGTCATAGTTAATTCTTTAGTGTGAGAAGTACTCCAGTTTGTACATCCTTAACTCCTTTTCACACAAATTAGTTGCTTTAACTGCATTGTATTTGTAGTTTCTCATTACAATGGGAAATTTAAGAGAACTTTTCTTATGTGTCATACTATAAAGAGCATGAGACATCTTCAACTATTTTACCAGTTCCAATAATACTAGTTTGTCTATAGGGTACCTGGGCAACATGAAGGGATATCCTTCAAACCCTTCCACCTCGATGTAGGTGAAAGTGGGAAACTGAATGTACCATCCTCCAACCTATTTAATATTTCTTTATGCTTCCAAATACAACCAATTAGCTTTTTTGCTTTCCATTATTCTGACTAGCTTCATAAAAAATACATCATTGACTCTTTGATAATGCTCCATGTATTCATGAATGGTAATTTGGGGTAAATGAGCATATATTAGACTACTTCTTGCTTCTCTACCCAAGGTACTGACTCTATTCAACTGTTGCTTATTTTCCCTTAAGGTGTAGGAATAGATCACATATGAAGGTATGTGCAGGATCATGACGGGCTAAAAAGTGGCAATATGATGGGTATTTGTAGGGTATGCAGTTGACGACTTTTTTTTACCCAAAATTGATGAAATGAAAAGGGTTTTTAAAGGAGATTCTTATCTTTCCACCAAAATAAACTATGCTTTAATTTGAATTTAACAAATAATTATTATTCATTTTCTATTTGAATTACGACTAAAGTCCTGATTGATAGGCTGATTGAAAAACATCTATAGCTTTCAAATGGTATCAAATTTTTTGAATCCAAAACATGTGTCACATTCTATGCTTCACATACTATAAGATTAAAAAAAAAGAATTGAATTTCATGAATTTTTGACCAAGTTAAGGTGGTTAGACATACAAGTTTTTTATATTTTTTAAAAGTTGCAATAAAAAATTCATAATTAATTATTTACTTAGAAAAAAATTACAAAAAATATGCATCACATTGGGACATGAATACTCTACTTATATCTAAAACCTTTTAATTTTTTTTAACATTTTATTGTGGTTAGGGTGGTCAGACAGACACCTACTTCTTATTTTTTCCTTGAAATTTAAGTACTACTGCATTGAAATTTCAAAATTTTACCAAATAATTTTTATTTTTATTAAAATAAACCTAGTAGTTTAGAAACTACATTCAATTTGTTATAGATTCTATTCTTACATATTTTGAAATAATATAGATAACTTATTCAAATTTTTATGTCAAGTTGCATAACTCTGATTTTTCTAAATTTTTTGCCACTTAAGGGACTGCTTTTTCCATGATGATCCTGCACATACCCATGAGGACATAGAAAATATCTTGACTTTGTAAATTCCTTTATTTGATCATGTAACCTGTTGCTAGTAAAACCTCCCCAATGCATTTGCAAAGGGCCTTCATTAATTTGGCTATGATTACAAACATCCATGATTTAAATTTATTAGCATCTCGCAATCCAACTATCATGTTTAGCATAGTTATGACATCTTGAACATCTAGGTTGAACATAGATCTCAAAATTGGCTTAGTTTGTTTTGTAATTTCTTCCTAATACCATTAGGTACTCATAATTCTTGTATTCTGCTCTTTAGAACTCATGTAGGCTTTAGCCTTCATCTTTACATCTATAGGGTTCATTTGAGGAAATGTGAGAAGCCCAAATGTATATACAATTCCTTTCTTAGAGAGATCTACATAGATTCTTCCCTCCTCAACAACTCTCTTGTTTGGATTGTATTAATTTAAACATTCCATAACTAGTTCAAGGGGCTCCATTGTGAGCGGAACCCTCTTGCTAAATGTAACCCACTTGCTATAACACTCTTTGCACATTGTGAGGCATTTTCTTGTTAGGCCTGTGCGAGGAATTCGACATTAGAGAATCATCCTATATTAGTATTATTAGCCATCCAACTAATTGATACAGCTTGAGAAGTGCAATATCTAAATTCATTTTCTAACCTTGCTTTAGAAGTACTCATTTTTGTTGGCATGTTCTTCATGTTTTAGATATGTACCTTATGTGTGAGTTAGGGTTAAATTTAACCATTTATCTTTAACAATTCATAAAAAAAAATTAATTCACCATTTAGTTAAATTTACATTAGAATAATAAACATTTCACTTATTAAGGAAAATACCATTATCTCGAGACTTTCATGTGTAAAATGATTAACGGAATTTATGTTATTCGAGACATACCTAGTCTTGTTGATGATAATGATCTTGTTTAGAATGCAACTTTGAAACCCTTGGTAGCTAAGCTCTTGGTTTCTCAAGATTTACCTTTCCTTGCATGCCACAATATCAGTCTCGTTCATTCAATGTCCTTTGCAAATTTATAGTATGACACAAGGTAGAGTGTTATAAAACCAGCTACATGCTCGATGTGGTGCCTAGTATGTGTTTATAGTTCACCACCTTCATTAATTACCTATTACATTGCATTAATTTCTTGAATAAAGGTGTAATCATGGCAGATTAAGGTTCAAATCATGAACACCTTGGTTTCTACGCAGGCCTACCACTAGAGAAGAAGATGACATGGAAAGCTTATGTGACACTTTTGTGTCACTTTGATTTTTATCAGGCAAAGGCCTTTTGGATATGTAATCATTCAAAATAACCAAGATTGACAACATTTGATACCAAACCTTGGAAAGATTATGAGAACCAAGACACTTACCTCCAAGCTTATGAAAACCGAGAGGAGATAGAGGAACTAGGAACTGGGTTCAAGCAAGATCAAAAGTGATTGACATTTTGTAATAGAACCTCTAGTTTTTGACCTCCGAATAAAGAAAAATAAAAGCAACCATTAGTCTAGCCAAGAAGAAAAAAAACAAACACTGGGATGGTTCATCCGAGTGATGACTTATCAGGCGAAAACTAGGACCAACCAAAGATACAACATCTATGACACAATTGCAACAAATCTTGGACTTCAGGTTCGGTAAATTAATAAAACTTCATAAAAAGACCATGACACAAAATCCAAGAAAGAACAAGGATTTAAGCAAAGACCAAGTAGATTGGAATGAAACTTACAATTTTACCAACCCCCTCCCCCAAAAAAAAATGGCACACCAAAGAAAGAAAAAGAAAAGGAAAGAAAAGAGGTAGGAAAGAAAAAGGGGGTCCATATTTTTCCAAGGAGGAAAATGGGGCATGTTGTGAGACCACACAATAGTGGCCATATAACCAAAATTGTAAAGTAGTGTAAGGAAAGTTCAAAGGAGTCCTTTTTAGTTCATGTAAGGTCTTAACTTAGGGAACATTGTGCCTAATGTCTCCAAGAGAGGACCAATCAAATAATAGAATATTCATAACTTAGGGGAAGCAATGTGTCGCATCAAACCACTAAGAGGAATATAATATGCTAAGAGATATCATGCTCTTGAGGGACATTGCACCCAATGTCACCAAAAACCAAAAGATGCATCACATGAAGTAAAAGGACTGCACCATGAAACATGAAAAATACAAAAAGAATAATTCCAATGTATGCCCCACATTAAACAAAATTACTAAACACCATGTTGTGAGCAATTAATTTAAAGTAACAAATGATAAATGCTAACAATAAAGAAGACATGAGAGCTAACTTGGAAAGCCCTATTCTAAGTCATATGTTTCCAAATAAAGCTACGTCATTAAAAGGACAAGGGGTTGCCCTTGAAATGAAACTCCTAACACATGAGGGATCCATGGATTTGGGGTTAATATGTTCTTGCTACAATGTTTTTAAGAGAGCTCTAAACCATAATCATTCCCCAAATACTCATAGAACAAGAAGAGTGACACGAAGAGAGGGAAAACAAAGAAAAACCTTTCAGGTCAATAAGGAAGAGACCTAGAGGTCTTGATGCCTTGTGTCATCCCCAAAAGGAATACACAAGAAAAATGAAAAAGATAAAGGATTTATGACAGAGAAGAATGTAGGTAAAAATAGAGGATTGTCACAAAGAGAGAGAGAGAGACATCAAAGAAAATAGCATGGGGGATCACATTACGCACATGCACTCATATAAAGAACATGCAAAAGAAAATAATGCAAAAGACTAGTAGGGCACATGCGATTCAACCTATTAGTAGGTCATCTACATCACATTTTTTTTCATTGTATAGAGAAGGCGGATAACTAGCCAAAGGGACAATGAAAAATTTACTACTAGGACAAGGCTATCTAATTCTTGCCCCCACTGAGTGTAAGGTAAGGATGAGCTGAGGTAGGTGATGAGAAAGAGCTCCTTGCACCTTGAAATTATTTACAATGAATGTAAATCATGCAATAGTGAGAATGTTAAGATCCTACAACCATTACATGGCAAGGAGCAAAAGGGCTCTCGCTTTAAGGGATTATTTCTATGATATAAAACTTTTTAAATATTTGTTTTAAAGCAGGAAACTCATCAATACTATGCCTGAAGATTTTATGATATCTACAGTGAGATGTGTTTTAATTTTTAGGATTTGGAAATTGAATTTCTGGCATGGGTAGTAATATAGTAAGTCCTTGACTTAGAAGTATGTGTAAATTTCTTTCAGTTGGAGATGGAGGGCAAGGGAATTGTAGTTTCTTTAGTTTGTAAGGTCTTCTTTTCTTTCTAGATTCACCAACTTCTCGAGTTGAATGTTGAGGAGGGGGACCTAAGACAATCCTATCATCCTTATCATCATTATGAAGCATCAGTTGTTCTTTAAGAAGGAGGACATTCATATCATGAGGAGAATATTGATATCCTAACCCTTTATTACGTTCAATTGGTATTTGCTCTAAGAGTTGATGAATTTCATGTTCACTTGTATCACATCCTTGTTTACTCAAGATCATGAATCCTTTTCCATATGTCTCCTCTAGGTTGATAGGAGTGTTGGTTACTTTGTTAACATAGAATGATTGAATGTTTTCTTGATTAAAGGAACTAGGTTATGTTGGCCTTGTCATTGACCCAAAAGATCGACCTATCAATGCCTGATAGAAGTGTCAATTAAGTTCCATAGGAGGTGGTTAGACCATGTGACAAACCCAAGCATTGTGCTGCAAGGAAGACCAAGCGATAGACCATCTTGCAATAATCCCCCAGCACAAGCAAGGGGTTTGAACATGTGACCAACTCTAATACCAATTTTTGGACTTATCGTTGCACCAAAAGGTCAACCTATCAATGCCTGATACAAGTGTCAATTAAGATCCACAGGAGGTGGTTAGACCATGTCACAAACCCAAGTGTTGTGCTACAAGGAAGACAAAGGGACACACCATCTTGCAACCAGCTCACCTATTGTAGGAAACTTAGGCTTAGTTTACGCTTCAATTTTAGGATGTAAAATACCAAACATCTCAAGTGGTGGGATGGTAGGGGGTGTTGGTTATTTTATGGATGGATAAATGGATGCATTAGTTTTAAGGTTATTAAGGAAATCATTTAGGAATTTATTCATGTTGTAATCATCTTCTCCAATGATGTCAACATCACAAGGAGGACATGCATTAGGAGTTGAGTGAGCATGAGTAAGTTCAATTTCATTAGGGTCATTTCCAAAAGCACAACTTGACACATCCACTAAGGAATTTAAGGACATCCAAAGCTTACCAAAGCACATATCCATGATGAAATGCAATACAATAAAATAAGGAAATGAATGAAATGAACCGAATGAAGCTAAATGCAAGGAAATGAAAAAAATAGAAACTCTGTAAATTGAAATAGATAAATAACAACAACAAACAAAAATAAAGAAATAAAGAATTTAATGTTGGAAAATGCAATTTAAAATATGAAATGGAACTAAATCGCCTAGAGCAACCTATGAGTTCCAATCAAGGTTTTTCAGAGGTTTATGTGCTGAACAACAACCACCATAGAATACCTAGAAATTAGGAAAAATATCTTGTACTGGGACTAAATTGCCTAGAGGGGCATATGAGTCCCAGTTTAGGGTTTTTGCAAAGATTTCAAAAATTTTTGAGTAAAAGTGAAGCTTTCTAGTTTGGATGATGTCTAGAATAAGTGCAGATGTAGATTTTAGATGATATCAATGATGCAAGATGCAAAAATGTAACCTATATGCACTTTCACTAATACAAGATTTAGAAACCTTAGAATGCCAATTAACTAATGCAAAACCTCATGCAATGTTAATGTAAGCTAGATCTAGGATTATGATGCACCCCAATTCAAAATTAAAATGTTTTAAATGCAAGTTAACCAAAATGAAACAACAAAAAATGGGAAGAAGCTCTCTACCTTTTAGGAGATAGGGTTCCTCCTATTTTGTGCTCTATTGTTTCACTTAAGGAAACCCTAGAGATCTCAATCCAAAGATGGAATGAAGGAAAGATATCTACTAGGTTGTCCTAGGGTGTGATTAATGAATAAACGAGGGGTTCACCACCAAGCTAGTTCTTGGAAAGACAAATGACATGCAAGACCTAATTGTGAACACCTAATGATATACAAAGCTTCACTAAATGACCCAGAAATGAATGCAAATTAGAATAGAAATATGGAAAAGTATACAGGGGCACTTTAAAAACCTGTAGCAAGTTGATTAAAGACTTGAAATGTTGAAAAATGATAAATTTAATGTCTATTGGGACTCATACGCTAGTCTGGGTGATTTAGTCCTAGATTAGGGTTTCTAGGCAGGAATAGAAATCTGGTAGAGACAAGTCTGAAACACCTAAAAACTGGAAAACTCACTGAACTAGGACTCATACACCAGAAGTGGTGTATTATTCCAGCTTGGCCTTTTTGGAAAGTGAAATTTTTAATTTTCTCTTCAACCTATGATCTATATTTTTGAATCTGAATTGTTGAATTCTACTCTATAGATGTCTTTTAATGATCTTCTAAACAAGGTGACAACTTTGACAGCTTTGCACACATGAAAAAATCTTTCCAATATTTCTCTTTGATATGTCTTCAACCTAGATCTACAAATCACACACTAAAGAGAGGGAAAAATATTGTTTTTTAGTGGAAATGGGTTTTCCTTGGTCAAACCCCATTTTGGTAATCAAACCTTGAAATAGAATGAAATAGAAAGTTGGAATGATGAATGAACAAAATGATATGTTGCAACTCACCAAATCCTAAAAATAAAGTGCTTCAAACATGCATGAAATGGCTCCAATGGATGTAGATCTTGAATTGAATGCTTGCTTGAATCATAAAACCCTACATCATAAATGTTATCTCAACAACAAACATGATGCATGATGACTTTGACATGATGTTTGATACTTGAATAATACTCCAAAGCACCTGATAATCAACTCTTAAAGGCTCTTGAATGCTCTTGTAAACACTTTAATGCTCTTGTAAACTCAAATTTTCTATTATTCATGAATACTTAGGTTGCTAGGTGAAAAATGGGTGAAATAACCTTGTATTTATACTTGTTTATGCCAAATTTCTTGAAATTACAACACTACAAGTTGACATCATATCTAGGAGAATAAATTCCTGCCATGAATTTGAATTTAATTTAATTTTAGGCCACATGGGACTCATATGCTAGAAGTGGTGTATGAGTCCCATTAGGCTAGGCTATGGGGCACATTTCTCAAGAAAGGCTTAGATTCATGTGAAATCTAGATTAGGGCCTTGAAACTTAGGTGGTACCCATACGCCCAAGGTGGCGTATGAGTCCTAGATCACTAAATATGGGCCATAAAATTCAAAATCACCTAAATTACGATTGGATGTTGGTTTATGTCAAGATTATCCCTAGAAAGATTCATTAATTAAGGCTTGTGGATGTAAAATAAGGTCAAATAAGGCATAAAGAAGCCCAATTAATAATGAAAACCCTAGATTAGTGTGAAAGTGTGGTACAACACCTTAATTAAGGTTAAATTAAGTCTGTTTAATTTATAAGGACTCAAGACCTAATGTGAATGTGTTAAACATATTACAACACTAAATCAAGTCAGCATTATGCTTAATTTAACAAGGAAGGCCTAAACACGCATGAAAATGTAGAGGGATACATTTTTCATTGCCACAAAATGCAATGAAACCATCTTACCAACACACTCTCGATGTCATGGATGTCCTCCAGATTTTTCAATAGAGAGAATGGTTGTAGTTTTTTAATAATTCTAGTGGCATGACCTTGCTTTGCATCCAAACCCTACTTCTTCAAAATTGATTGAGGACATGAGATTTTTAGATTTGATGAAGGTAATAGAGGGTTCAAATTAGTTTAGAATAGATTTCTAAGATTAAATTAGAGAGGAATTTTATAATTCAAATTTAAGAGGGAGGAGACATCAAATGGTGGTAGTTGATGTATGGAGAGGTGGATTGATTGGGTTAAGTAGATACTATAGTGTGGATTGAAAGTTAGTTTCATATTGAATAGAAAGTAGTTAGAAATGAGTGGTTAGGATTTTCTTGATTTATTACACTCCTACGATTTAAGATTGACACCATTTAGGATTTGATTATTTGCATTTGTATTTGTATTTGTTTTATTTGTGTATGGGACATGATTGCAGTATTAGTGGGGGATTAGATTATGATTTGGAGCTTTAGGATAATCAATCAAATAATTAGATTATTGGATTAATTAGTGTTGAGGGATGGAATAATTTTATTCAATAAATATTATTTATTTAATTAATTTGATGATGGAGGGAATTAGAGGTTAAATCCTAACTAATTAAATAATTATAATTTATTTAATTAACCGGTACAAAGATAGATGCAAGTATGGTTACAAAGCGACTAATATGATGACAAAGTAGTCAAATAGTAAATTTTTAGATGTGTTAAAATTTGATTAATATTTGATTTCCACAATAAAAATAAAAAAATAAAATATTTTTTATGAAATATAAAAATTCTCATAAATAAGGGTCTCTGAAAAAAATGGTGCAAGGTGGTGAAGAGGAGCAAAAAAATCACGTCAATTGGAAGGGAAGCGATGGGGAGATATTGAAGAAGATAGTCAATCAGGAGAAGGTAGAATATGAGGGAGCAAAGCAGGGGAAAACAACCATATCCCACAATGGTTCTTCAAGAATGGAAAATGGGTGGACAAATGCCACCAAAATTATCGCAGGACAGAGACTGACACTGTGAATTACCAAAACCAAGTTGGATGGAGGACTCAAGGAGGTGGCAGAAGTAGGTCACCAGATTCAAGGCTGAAATGAAGTAAATGGCATAGGAGCAAAGAAGGAAGGAGCTTTCGGGACAATAGGCGTGGGTGGTTCTAGGAAAAAAGAATTGTTGGAGGAAAGTCATCGACAAATTGGAGATGTGAGATGAATGGGAATCTAAAGAGATCAAGCAACCCTTGGAGAGGAAAGGGTTATGGAAACCCTAATTTTATGAGTAAGGGAAAGACAAAACTTTGGGGTGACAAAGATCTAGGAGGAAAGGGATGAAAACAAACAAGATGGGGGATGAATACCAAAAACTTGAATCCTTACAAAAGAGGAATTGGAAGGAAAAAAATTCAAGGAAAGAGGAGTGGGAAAGACATGGAAGCCAATTTGAGGCCATGGTGGAGTAAGCTATTCGCACTGCCACTAGAAGTGATAGAAGTGAGGGTCGCCAAAATAAAATATAGAGTCCTATTTACTAAATGGTGCAGACCGAGATGTCCTGGGGAGGAGATTATGGCTTGGTGGAAAAGTAACTTCAAGGATAGGGTAAGCATTCACCAATTATTGAACTTATTTTTTCTTATCGAATGCATAGACATAAATTTGAAGCAGGAAATTGTGTATGGAAATCCCATTTTTTAAAAGGTTATAGATTTCATTGTTTAAATTGGGAATCAAACTTTGATTCATGGAACTACTCCATCAAAAATATCCCCACATGGACCGAACTAGTAGAACTTCCATCAGAATACTGGAATTTGGAAGCTTTGGTGAAAATAGGGGATGCCTTAAGGGTATGTCTAAGAGTAGATGAAGATTTTATAAATGGTAAAAAAGAAGCAAAGGCCAACATCTTGGTGGAAATAGCAAAAAGAGTGGGAATCTATAAAAACTTGGAGATTCTGACGAAGTTTGGAAGATGGAAACAAAAAGTGGAAGTATGTGAAGGATCACACATGGGGATATGCCTCTTTAGGAAATAAATTTAGGAAGGCCGCTCCTAGAGGATGGTAGAAAACAAGGAAAATAATTTGGAAAAATGAGAGATAGGAGGAAATACAGACCTCAACGAGCAAGGTCAAAACTGAGACGAACCAAGATCTAAAAAAAGTAAGCTGGACGATAGTTGTATGGGAAGTAGAGAGGAATTTTTCCCAATGCCAACATAATCCAAGGAGGTGGCATCACAAGCAGAAAAAGATTTAAATATACTTTTGGAAGAAGCCAAAGAACCTCAAAAAGACATCAACCTTCAGATAAGATTTATCAAATGAAGCAAATAATCTAGGGGTGGGAGTGCAAGGGAATTGGTAGAAGAATTGAAGGTGCTGCTACAAGCAAAATAATTTGGAAAAGAAGAGAAAGTGGAGGATGAAGGAAACATTTCACAAATTGGGGATGAAGGGAGTGATTAGGAACTAGAATCAGAGGACGAAGAACATGAGGAATTTGAGGAAGGAGAATTGATTGAGGAAAGGATGTTGGAGTAGATTCAATCAAAAATTAAAAAAACCAAATATCAAGAGGAAAGGAAAAAGGGGACCAAAATCGAACAAAGCCAAGTTGGAAATTGCAACCAATGTGCCAAGACAAAGAAAACTTAGATCTAGGAAGGATGTTATCCTTCCTAGAGGTCAATGAAGATCATTACATGGAATTTCATGGGCATCAATGCTCTTGACAAATGGTGCATGGTCAAGTGCCAAATTGACCAACCAAGGGCCAACACAATACTAGTACATGAAACCAAATGGAGCAAAGAAGAAGGTAACAAAAGGATGAACAGTTGGAAGTAATGGAAGGGGCAATTCAAGGAAGTAGAGGGTGCGTTAGGGGGTTTTGGCACCATATGGAACACATTATTTGTAGGAGGTGAGGTAGTAGTAGAAGAAAGAATTTGGAAATTAACAAGATTTAAGGGTTTGATGAGGAATGAGCAATTCTTCATCATCAATGTATATGGACCAATCTCCATAATTGAGAAAAGACAAGTATGGAGGAGGATATCAAGAGAGCTTGAAAATCATTGGAATGGGAGATGAATAATAGCAGGAGACTTCAATGTGACCCTGAACAATGAAGAGAAGCAAGGGGACATGGGAAAAGCCACCATCATCCAACAAAATTTCTAGGAGTTTGCAGATACTATCAGTTATTGGACCTTCAAACCAAAAATGGAATATTTACTTGGTCAAATAGGAGAAAGGGCTTCACCAATATTTCTGAATGGTTGGATAGATTTTTGATCTAGGGAGACTGGGGGGAATCAGTGAGCACTCATGAGGCCCAAATTCTACCATTCACAGGTTCAGATCACTTCCCAGAATAGTTACTCTTTAGGCAAGATGATCCTCCAAAAGGAAGCCTATTCAAGTTTGAAAATATGTGGCTAATAGAGAAGTGGTGGAATGAAATCAAGTTTGGAGATCAATCGAATCTATTAAAAATTAGCAAGAAGTTGGGTTTCATCAAAATCAAACTCAAGGAATGGAATAAGGCTCACTTCAAGAACATCTTCCAGGAGAAGGAAAGAGTGGAGCAGGAACTAAAGGCTCTAAATAAACATGTAATACAAAACGGGATGGAGGCAGATGACTTTGAGAATGAAAAATCCTAAAAGAAGAGTTAGAATAGATTTTGAAAAGGAAAGAATTCTTTTGGCCCCAAAAATCAAGAGAGACTTGGCTAAAGGAAGGGGATAGGAACACAAAATATTTCCAAAAATCAACAATTACCAACCACACTAGGAATAGAATAGAAGAAATTAGGAAAGAGAATGGGGAAATTGCACAATCCTCAAAGGAATTAAGAAAAGAGGATGTTAGATTCTTTGAAGCAATCCTAAACAAGGAAAGCCTAGAGAATAGGGAAATATGAGAAAGAATGTTAAGCACAATCCCAAACATCATAAGTGAAGAGAAGAATAGACATCTCTTTCAAAAAATTAGTAAGGAAGAAGTTAAAGGAGCAAGCTTCTAGATGGTTTTTCGATTGGATTCTTTCAAAAAATTTGGAATATCGTAGGAGATGACTTGACAATAGCTGTAGAGGATTCAAGAAGAAATATGGTGATGTTGGGGGCTTTAAATCATGCCTTCCTCGCCTTAATTCCCAAGAAGAAAGATCCACAAGTCATGAGTGACTTTAGGCTAATTGCAAATGTATGTAACACAGTGTACACGGTGGTCACCAAAATCATAGCCAATAGACTCAAGAGTGTCCTAAATGAGGTCATATCAGAGGAACAAAGTGGGTTTGGCCTAGGAAGATCAATAATTGAAGGCATAATCATTATCCATGAAACCATCCACATAGCCAAGAAGATGAAGGAAGCATGTATGGTGCTAAAGCTAGAAATTCTAAAGGCATATGACATGGTGCACAAACATTTTTTGTTGGAAGTATTGGGGAAGTTTGGTTTTGATGAAAAATAGATCAAGTGGATACAGAGTTGCATTGCAACTGCCAAATTTTTTGTACTGGTGAATGGAGCAACACATGGATTCTTGACATCATCAAGGGGTCTAAGGCAAGGTGACCCTCTCTCACCTTTCCTATTCATTATCATGGCAGAAGTATTAGGAAGAGGCATCCAAACCTTGAGGAGTGAAGGAAAATGGGCTCGAGTTCATACAGCAAATGGTATGGAACCCACTACACACTGGTAACAGTTGCAAATGGTACCATCTTGTTTTGGTTGGAAAGTAGGAAGGAAGACAGGGTGATCAAGACCTTCCTAGATGACTATCGCAAGGCATCCAGGAAAAGCATAAATTGGGGAAAGTCTAAAGTCTTCTTCCTATATATACTCAATCAAGTTTGCAAAGAGACTTGGCAAAAATTTTGAATTTGAATGTGGCAACTCTTCCTAGGCACTTCTTGGGCATTCCTTAGTTTGTAGGAATAAATAAAAAATGCTATTGGGAAAATTTGATCAACAGTTGCAAAATCAAACAGGGAACTTGGAAAGGGAAGTGGCTTTCATTGGCAAGAAGATTATTAATGGTAAAATCAATGCTATCGGCTATCCCAGTTTGCTCAATGTCATGTTTGAAACTAGCAAGAGTAGTAGAGGAGGCCTTGAACCAATTTTTTTGGAAATTCTTTTGGAGTGGTATGGGGGAGCAAAATAAATTCCCTTTGATAGCTTGGGAAGAAATATGCACTCCAAAGGAGGCAGGACGAGTGGGATAAAACAACTAGCAATAATGAATCAAGCTATGGGAGCAAAATTAGTTTGGGATTTATATGCAAGTGGAGAGCATAAATGGGTAAGGATCTTGAGAAGAAAATACTTGGACTCAGATGACCCCACCCGCATTCTCACTACAATAGCACCATCGAAGGGGTATGAAATTTGGAATTACATCTTGGAGTATAGGGACTTATAATAACCAAGCATGTCACTTGGAAGATCAAAGATGGGAGAAGTGCATCTTTTTGGAGTGACTCATGGTGTGGCAAGCCACCCATTGAGAGCACACTGGGATTGGCATAACTCAAGGAAAAATCTATGCGAGTATGGGGGCACAAGGTCTGTAATTATGGGAAAGTAACACTAAAAAATGGAGTATCAAGTTGGAATTGGAATGCTCCTCAGGAACTCAATACCCCACAAGCCTAGAAAGACACACTGATAGAAATTCTTAAGAATAGACACTTTAACCCCTCTAATGAAGGGGATGTAGTCCAGTGGTGTGGGTCGACCATAGGTACATGTAAAGTGAAGTTTTGTTATAAGATCAAAGATTTAGCCATTGCAAGGTAGATTGGCCATGCAAATTGTTGTGGGGAAGAAGGTACCTCCCCAAAGTAGGAACATTCACTTGAATGGAAATTCATAAGTGAATTCTCACCAAAGATAGGCTAACAACATTTGGAATTCAAGGCCCTCAAAGATGTGTGATGTGCAAAAATAACCTAGAGATAGTAGATCACTTACTCCTGACATGTCCATATGTGAATGCCTATTGGAATCTTGTTAGGAGTAAATTAAATTTGTAATGCCCTATGTCGATAGCCATTGAAGCTTGGTTGAAGATGTGGCCATCCAAACTCAGAAAATTGGTATTTGGTGGGATATGGTAGGTCACTTCATCCACAGTTATATAGGAGATTTGGAAGGAGCAAAATAGAAGGATCTTTCAAGGAAAAGAAATGGGAGAGGATAGGCTATGAGCCAAGATAGAGAGGGCAATCACAGAACTTGTCAATGAAGATGCTCATAGCAAAGAAGTCAAAAAGAGAATTTTCACAAGCTAGGATGAAAAAATGATGAAGCTACTTAGTGGATTGAAACCTCCATTACTCAGTGGAAGCAGTGGATTCGATGCACAAAAAGATAGGAGGTAGTGTAGGTGGCATCAGAGGAAGGTTGGGTCAAAATTAACTTTGATGAAGCCTCCCGTGGTAACCCAGGCCTGGGGGGTGGGTGGTTGGTTGCAGAGCACAAGATGAGCATGGTAAAATTTTAGCAGAGAAATCCATCTTTTTGTGGCCATGTACAAACAACAAAGCAAAATTTTGAGCGAATTTAATCTGATTGCAATTGGGCTTGGAACTGGGTGTGAAATGCATCCATTTGGAGGGTGACTCTCTTATCACCATCAATGTAATCCGTAGGAACAATGCACCAAATTAGAAGCTATGCTACAATGCATAAAACAATTGACAGATAAATTTGAGGCCTTTGAAGTAATCCACGTATATCGATAAGGGAATAACATGGTAGATGAGTTGGAAAAGCAAGTGATAGACGAAGACACATAATCTAAAGGTGAGTAGATCAGAATATTCCTTAATGATGGGACATTAAAATACAATTTGAAGAAAAAAGACACCATTGATGATTTGGACAAGCTGATGGCGAAAAGAGCATGTACTATAATAAGGGACAAACTCGAAGTGGGAAGAAATGATAAGCAACAACCATTAATAGAAGGAAACACGCAGGGCACAATAACAAATTCCAAGGCAAGGGAAATGATGAGCAATGCATAACCCTAAACAGGTAAGCAAATTTGTATCTTTTGGCTAGGATGTGGATTTGAAGGCATATTCTAAACATCATAGACATGAAGCTCGCCATTATGATGGGGTAAGGTCGTCACTTATTAAAAATCCAAAGTTGGTGGTTGCATAAGCAAAGTCAAGGGTGAGCTAAATTGGCATGGTTGAGATAATAGTCTGAGTATAAGGAAATGAATACCCCACTATTTTTGAACATAACAAAACAACAGGAGGCCTTCCATGGTGAGGTGATAGACAAGAGGTTGAAATGGATTCTAGCCTCATCCTACCCCATGGTGCTTTGGGTGACAAAGAAAATTTTGGGGAGGGAATTCCTACTGGCGTATTACATGTTCAAGGAAAATGCAAGCATTTCAGCCATGTTCTTGGCAATGATACTGTACATGGGGTTGCCTAAGACAAGGGCCAAGAAACTGTGCTAGATGGTCTTCATTCATGCTATGTTGGGAGAAATTGATGAAGCCCTAGATAATGTGAATGAAAATTTGATGATTTTGCTTCCACAAAATTATTATGTCACTTGGAAATGGAGCAAAGGTCAAGAAATTTCCATTGGTCAGGTCTCTCAACTCGACAGGGCTTGCAAAGTTGTGGGATGAGAAGGAATGAAGCATAATGTTCCTGCTCAGGGTGGAAAAAATGATGAAAGCCCCTCCCAAGGGGTGGATGCAACAATATCTGGTAGAAGATGGGTTGGCTGATAAAGTGGTTGCGGACGACGATGAAGACTGGGAGCTCGGGACAAGAGAGGAAAGGATGCCAAATGACAACAGGGATTCGGAGGCCAAGGTGAGCAACCCAACACATATCAAATGTGGTTTGGATTTCCTATTGATTGTAGATTACCTAGCGTACATGACAAGGGAGGAAACATAGGAAGAAGAGGACGAAGACCAAGACCAAGACAAGCCTCTGTAAAAGTGTCTCTAGTATTATAATCTGATAGTTTATGTTGAATAGTAATTAATGGTATGTGTTAGTTTGTCAAATGCTAGTTTATGTCGAATATGTTTGGTAGTTTAACTTAGTAGTCTCTGACTATTTTGGTCTATGGCCATTTTGTACAAAGGTAGAAGGATGGAGTAGGGCTGTAAAGTTGTTTTGATACATGGATAGGGTCAAGCATAGTGTCAGGAGGAAGGTCGATACTATGGATACATAGAAAAACATGAAAATCAATGTAATCTCTTTTTGAAAGCAATACACGGTGCTGCCCCTTGGCAGTGATTTACTGAGCCCAAAAAAACTCATAAATAAAAAATTATTATCATAAATTAATATTTTATACGAATAGAAATATTCTTATAAGTTCTATTAATATTTTATAGAATGATGATTGTAATATTTTAGCCTTCAAAATCTAGTCTTGTATCTAATTTTTTAGAGTAAAATTATGGCTATATAGACCACAATATTAATAATTTTTAAGATGTAAGTATTCATTTTAACTTACTCTTGAAGCCATCAAATAAATAATTTGTACATTATTTATTAATTAGGTTTTGGTTTATATATAAATAATTATTAATAATTTTCAATCCATCTAACTTAATCACACAAATATAATTATTAACATTTTTTTTTAATATGACTGAACTTTATATATGCATGTAATTCTTAACAACTTTTGGTGAATTGAAAAAAAATTACATCACATCAATTAAATAAAGTTTTGTTTGTAAAATAGTAGATTAAAAGAAAATTGAAAGATTATTTTCAATGATCTAGGGGTATCTATTCCACCAAAATCATTAACAAGACGATCTTCCCCTCATCTCTTGTATCATACTTTTGAAAATTTGAACTTTAATAAATGTCAATAAAAAAACAAGATTCCCTAAATCACACTTTGAAAGTCAATAGTCAAAGGAACATATATTCCACTACAATCATTTGAAACATAATCCTGACCTCACCTCTTACCTTTAAAAATTTAAATCTTGATAAATGGACAATAAAAAAACAAGATTCCCTTACACTACATTCGAAGAATCCGCATAATCCTCCAAAATACAACTGTTAGCTGAGCTCACGGCTTGCATCATACCTCTTGAAAATTTGAACCCTCTCATTCACAAAAGACAAACTTGCAAGGTGAAGAGTAACCAATTTCTATTATGATTTGGACAGCTCATTGTACAAATGAGCTGGAGCTGGCATTGCTTTTGTGATTTGGACAGCTCATTATACAAATGAGCTGGAGCTGGCATTGCTTTTAAATTAGATATGGCCCGCGCTCTTGTCATCTCTGTCACGCCCAAAGGCCTATCCCTATTGGTAACACCATTTCTCACTTGACATGTATATGTTTGATGATTCTGAATGGTAGGAAGTGCCAGGACGAAAGGGATAGAGTTTGAGTTTAAGTAGGGAACAAATATCCGTCTATTCTCGATGTAAAGCATTGGAAGGATAAAAGTTCCTTTTACTGTAAGGCCGTGAACGATGGGTGGAGATGAAAAGGGTGCGAGAATGAAAGTGGTGGTGGTGCCACTCCCCGCACAGGGACACCTCAATCAGCTCCTTCATTTTTCAAGAGTTATCGCCGAACGAGAAGCAAGCGTATCGTTCGTAGCCATTTCCACCCATGTTCAGCAAGTCCGCCGCCGTGTTGAGGGATGGGAGCTTCACAACTTCGATATTCGTTTCGAGGAATTGCCCATGTCTCGTCTCTCAGGTGGAGAGCTCGATGCTCAGAGTTCACATACGTTTCCGCTTCATTTGATTACTCTGTTTGAAGCCGTGGAGGATCAGTTAGGGTCTCATGTGGATCAGCTACTGCGCACAATCTGCTCTGAGAACAATAATAGAGTGGTTTTAGTCTACGACTCGGCTATGGGATGGATTCAGACTGTGGCTACCAAATATTCAATCCCTACCTATGTGTTCAGACCCATTGGCGCTTATTATAATATGTGGAAGAAGCGCGTAACTGATGAGACATGGGGTTTGTCCTCTGTTAACAAATCATTGAAGCGTAGCTCTCCCGAAAGATGGATGAATTATTCTAGGCGCCAAAGGTCTCTGTTAGGGCCTGCCAAGGGGTATATCTTAAACACCTTCAACGCACTGGAATCAGAATTCATTCAACAGGGAAGAGAGGAATTAGTCTACGGTCGGAAGCCTGTGTGGACTGTGGGTCCTCTTCTTCCGCAGGCCTTCTTCAGTGACGAACAGCGGTTGCGATTACAGGCGGACACAGAGTGCATGAGATGGTTAGATAGACAGGCTCCGGCGTCCGTTCTCTACGTTTCATTCGGCAGTATATCTTCTCTTTCGGAGACCCAGATCCGAGAACTGGCCGACGGATTGGAGCACAGCGGGCAGCCCTTCTTGTGGGTGCTCAGGATCCCCGACGGAGCCCATTTTTCGACAGAAGCGCAGTTCGATTCGGCTTGCAAGTTTCTGCAACAAGGGTACGAGAGGCGATTAGAGGGACGGGGTTTTATTGTGACGAATTGGGCGCCTCAGCTTGACATCCTATTTCACAAGTCGACGGGTGGATTTTTAACGCACTGCGGTTGGAATTCGACAGTGGAGAGCATCAGTGCCGGAGTGGGCATGCTGACTTGGCCTCTACATTTCGATCAGTTTGCCAATTCGGCTCTAATCACTCGTGAGTTGAAAGCGGGTATGGAAGTGAAAGATTGGGACAAAGCAGAGGAAAATGAGGTGGTGAGTGCAGAAGAGGTTGAGAAAGCAGTGAAACGATTGATGACGAGTGAGGAGGGGATGCAAGTGAGAAAGAGGGCGCAGGAATTGAGAAGCTCGGCTCGGAAGGCCGTTGGCGATGGAGGGTCCTCGTGGAAGGACATGAATTCTCTTCTCCATTATTTTTCTCAATCATTTTCCAATTAGATCGAGACATCCAGTTTGCTCAGAAGACCGTACGCGTCGCGGCTTCAACCTTGGTAGAAAATCTGCACCCATTAATTCTCAATATTAAGGAGTGGTCATGGGAAAAGGTCTGAGAAGATATTTGTTTTGAAGAACATTGGTGGCCATGGGGAGTTAACGTGTTTGCGGGCTAACCGCATACGAACAGTCCATTTGTTTATAAAATTATTTTAACATCCAAATTAATGTATAGATGTATGTTTTTTTAAGAGGGGTTAATGGTTGTTTAGTCTTTTAATATATTGTTAATAATTAGTTCAAATATAAATCAATAAATAATCAAATGATGATAGTGATGGCCTATTACATGAATATATGAGAATTTATGAATGTCATAAAAAAAATCATAAATATATTTATCAACAAGTGAAATAAATACTTTTTTGTTTCATATAAAATATCACAACTATCCACTATAAGTGTGTCATTTGAAAAATAAAAAGGTCATCTACACAAGTATCATTGTTTTATGAAAAAGTATTATTGTATATACATTGGAGTACTTCATATCAATAGTTTGTCATATCACAAATATAAAAAGTGAGCACAGTAAGTATCATGTATTTTAGTATGAAATGTGAAATATCGTCAAAAAAAATTATAATCATATAAAGTTGATTATAAGTTGTATTTTAAATAATAATGTGTTGTTTTTATAAAAACAAATAGTAATTTTTTTCAAACCATTGGATCATTCATGTTGGATATAAAGTTTAGATATAATGAGATTTATGGTTACCAAAAGATATTGAGATCATTTAGGTTACATATTTACTATATTTTAAAGAAGAATATGATATTGTCCTAATAGAAAATGAACTTTTTTTGTTTAGCTATTAGGGTTTCCATGATTATATTTGGGTCCAATCTTTAAAAATTTAATTTTAGAATACTTCTCACTAATTGTGTTGATGTGGTGAGTTATGTGATGAGTCACACCTCCAAACCTTGGTTGAACATAGATAAGAGGTCATTTAACATTTTAAAAAATGGAAGTTCTACAAAATTCCATGTAACCACTACATGCTCACAAAGTTAGCCCACAATACTATCAATCACTCTCCCCTAGCCTATTATTAAATAGAATTTAAAAATTTGAGCAATAAGTCTATAGTTTATAATTAATATTCTTATTTCATAATTTTTAAAATATTATTCATCTTTATTCTATTTGTTTTATTTTGGAAACAATAAGTGCATGAATAAAATTATTATTTAAATTTTATTACTCTTTTAATGCATTACATTATATAATAATCTTTCAACTATATCAATAATGTAAGTCTTATTTAATTATTAATTTTAGACTCAAATTTCAACTCTGTCAATTCTTGGTTGTTTGAATGACAATAAATACTATTATAGCAAACATAATAGTCATTTTGTATTGTGAGGTGGAACCATAAGTTAATATGAAAATTAATTATGCATTTAATAATATCCTCTTCTATAAAATTACATTGTTGAATTTTAAATAAAAAGGCATGCATGGTAAAATAAAAAGACATAGAGGTAAGTAGGGTGAAACAGGATCATATGATGGGGAGGAGATAAGGGAATGCTTGGTGAAATAGAAAGGCATAGAGGTAAGTAGGGTGAAATAAGATCATATGAAATGATGATATGGGAAAGATACAAGTGAATGTATGGGAAGCTAGGAAGGGATAGAGGTGAGTAGGGTGCATTAGGATTAGGTGATGGTTGGGAAGTGGAAAAGTGAGAAGAGGGGAACTAGGAGGGGAAAACTAGTCATAGAAGGGGTGGGGATGGAATCATTAGGATCTAAGTGTTTGGAAAATTCAAGAGTCGGGTTAGTAAAATGATAAGTGCATGAAAATGGGAGATAAAAATGGGTCAAAACTAGTCACTTTTTTCTTTGTAAAATCAATTAAATCTAAACTTGCACAAGTAATTTGAGATGTGTATGTTCAAAATTTGAAGATATGATAAGAACAAGTATTGTATTACTCTAAATCTAGTTTCTAAAATACTAAATATTTTTAAAAATATTTAAGGTCAAGGAGGTGAAATATTGAGCACACACAAAAGTGTTCCTATTTTTATTGCTAAAATATAGCATAGTTTTTATTGTGTTCCCACCTATTTTTTTGATACATTAGGTAGTTTTATAAATTAAATAATGCAAATCGAGCCAAGAGTTCCTATTACAAGTTTTGTACATTTTATATTTTTTAGTAAATATTTTTTTAATGATTTTTTGAAGTGAATCGATTGTAAAAATTACATAATTAAGCATGCATGTCATATGGCTTACATAAAAATTAAAAAAAGTATCTTTTCTTTTAGCATCTATAGAATGAACCATAAAAGTTTCCTATATTTTTTTTCCAAATTTTGGATAAGTGGATCAAAATTTATGAGAAAAACCAATAGATATGTATTGGAGGTGTAGACACCTAAATTTGGACACTTAATTTATCCAAATTTATCCACTTTCGTGTAAGCATCCCCTTATTTGCATTAATTAAGTAATATCACTATTATTTAATTAATATCCTTAATTTTGTCAAATCCCTAAGGTATCTAGTTAAAATAATTAAATACCTTCCTCCTTTCCATCAAATAAATTAAATAAATATGACATTTACTTAATTCCTCATATGTCACATCCTCCATCATTTTTATCTAATCCTAATTATTCTCCTAATCTCATCATTAGGGATGTGCACATGTCTAATCCTTGATTAGGATGTGTCACATCCTCCAACTTTTGCAAGTTGGCCTCTAATCTCTCTTAGCCACCTAACCCTCCTCTAATCCTTCATTAACCAGCCTAATCAACCTCTCAAGGAATTTTTAATTCCTTTTATCCTTCCAAGGAATATTAAATTTATTTTTCTCTTCCCCATGTGATCTTTGACTTGTCACATCAAGTCACATGTGAAATCTAACCCTCTTCTAATTTGTCATTAATTAGTCTAATCAAGTACTTGCACAACCTTAATCACTTAATTGAGTCAACCCTATTAAATGCTTTCTCCTTTTGAGAAGACACCCATTTCCCCATTTGAATTTTTAATTCACATTTAATCCTCCAATGCATTCCAAAGAATTTTAAATTCATTTTCTCATCCCCATGTGGATATTTGAGGAATTTTTAATTCCTCACATGTCCTCTCACCCACATGGGGACACAGACCTCCTTTATGAGGAGATCTTGTCCCAATCCCAAGGTATTATGTAGTGCCTCCATGTCATGTACTATCCTTCCACCTCATGTACACATCACCCTTTTTAAACCATATCACATGTCACATGTTAAGATATGAGGGCTTGTGAGTTCTCAACTCACCTTAGCCCTACATCTTGATCTTGGTGGCTCAATCTTGACCATGTATTTCCCTCAGGAATTCCAAATTCTCTATAAATATCCCCTCTTTTCTCTCATTTTAGGGGGGAGATCATTCATAGTAGCAAAACTCTTGCAAAAAAATTTCTCAATCCATACTTAGCCATTTTTCATGCTTGCATCCACTTGCATCCATTTTTCATCCATCCTATAGCTTGCATCTCTTGCCATCCAAGGAGCATACAAAACCAAAGATAGAAGGGCCAACCAAAGGATCGATTCGAGACAAGGTAAAAGGTTCCATTTGTCACCTTTATTTTGTATTGGATCCAACTAGGCTAATCTTGAGGTGTAGAGTGTTTTTAGTGTTATTTGCTCTCTCTTATTTGTTGTTCATTTTCTAGCACTTAAATTTGCCCTATCACAGGAAGAATATGAAGCCACACTTAAAATAAAATAAAAATCAAAACTTTAACTTATTTATAAATTTATAAAAACTATATGGATAGAAATCTAAAAATTAGCTCTTCATTTTAGTGGTCATTTCATAAAAAAAATTGTAAAACATGTAAAATTTGATGAGTTGGAAGTTTGAATTTGGATTGTTTTAGGTTAAAATAATTGGGATCCATAAGAGATTTCCAACACTTAGGCTTGAAAATCCAAGCCTCAATTGGTGGGAATCATAAAAATATTGAATTTGAAGAATTATAAATGTCTACACATTAGAACACATACATGTTATGTATTCAATAACATAAATGAATTTTCTAAAAATATCAAGGTTGACCACAAATTTGTCTCCCATTTCTATAAATTTATCCATGGGATACTATCCAAGGTAAAAAGGATAATAATTGAAAATAGTAGCAAAGGTAGGATAATAAGTAAACTAATTTAGTAAGGAATATGAGGGAAGGTATGATTATTGGAGATAAAGAAAATATAGGATGCAGTTAAGGATACGTAGGTAGGTGACTAAGAAGGAGGAAAATTAATGCGGGTGTAATAACCTTAAATTTAATGCATGAAGATTCCTAAAGTCTATTACAAAACGTTAAAGGGAAAATGAAGAGAGGTATAGAAAGGAACTAGTAGGTTCACTTTAAATGAACTAACTCTTTATTTTAAATTGAAATGATAAACTATTAGGATACATCAAACTCACCAAAATGTGAGTAAAAAGAGATGAAACCTTTTTGGATGCTTCTCTTTTAAAATGAAAGTCGTGTGTGTATAACTAAATATAATAAGTATAAATTAAGGTTATCTTAAAGTAACAAGTGTATGCAAACTAAGAAATATAAGGTCATATTCAATTTTCCAAAAAATAATTAAAAAAACTAATGAGATGAGAAATCTATGTCAATTTTGAATATTAAATTACTATAAGAAAATGAAAGCAACACATAGTTTAAAACTATGATTATGATATGCTAGAATGTAAAATATGGAAAATATGGGTTTCAAATCACATAGATTAAAGTTGGATAACTATGTAAGTTATTGGAGACTAGATTTTATACTTATAATTAAAATTTAGAAGTACTAGGAGACAATGCTAAAGCTGATAGATACCAAAACAACTAGTAAGAAGGCCAAGTCTAGGGGTAGCCTTGTTTGGGAAATTAGTGAGGAAATTAGACTTTCTAGATAGTTGGGTTATTGTCAAATGCATCTTTTGAGAGATGTAGTAGTATAAGAGGGATAATTTAGTATCAAACTTATAATGGGTCAATGAAAAAGGAAATGATGAAATTATCATGGAAAAATGAAACAAGTTCATTTAGGAAATGAGTTGTTTAGGACATAAGATTGAATAGACCATATATACACACCAAAAGGAAGGTACTCTAGATGATTTGTAGATTGAAACCTTTAAGTTAGACTTAGAAATCCATTATAACAATAAATTATTTCATGTTTCTTTCACCTTGAGTAATAATTTGTTTTAGAGAATGAATGACATTTAGGAGGTGTCAAGGATATCTATATTTGATTTTGACTAAATTCAAATTATTTAGGAATCTAAAATGACAATTTACATGTAGTATGGAAGATTTTTCCTGTTTTGGAGACCAACTAAGCCAACAAAGTCATCTTAGGTGACCAATTCCTTGATATTATCTAAACCTAAAACTTTTTATACACCTTGATAAACTAATTTTATTGGTATTTTTGTTGTTAAATGATCATAATTATACTCATTATTTTTATTTTAAGCATCATATTAGACTATATGCTTATTTATTTGAGTCATACTAACTTTTTGATTGGTACTCTTAGGTGGTATAAATAATTTAGATAGGAAAAAAGTAACAAATTCTTAGTTTTATTTACATATTCATGGTGACAATAGATCTAACATGAAACCTTAATGTAGTTGCTGAGGGTATGTAGGGTGGGTGAAAATGATATTACAATAAACCACACAAACACTAATAGAAAACTTTATATCAAAAAGGTCAAATGGTGTAGAAATGAAGTGTAGATCTAAAAATAAGATGTAGTATCAAAAGGAATACATAATTAAAAACACCAATATAGTTTAAAACCCTAACTAGAAGGTTGGAATTTGTAGGATTAGTCACATTCACCAAAATGAAAAGGAAACTAATATTTCCTTGGGGTTAATCTATGATGATATAATAAAAATAAATACATGTAGGCGTAACCAACATATATTAAAATAAATCAACATGGAGATAACATATTTGAATAATTCAATACTAAGATATGGAATTGGATATGGAGGAGGGTGATACTTATCTTAATAACTAAAGAATAATATAAAATAGATAAGATCTATAATTTTTTAAATATCAAAGCTAAAAATAGCACATCTCCATCAATGAGCTACATGTAATTTAATGCAAAACTTAGCTATGTTAGGGGAATATTTTATATATTTTAGATGACTTCACATTCATGGATCTATACCTATTCTCTAGATTTTTTCAAGTAATTAGTAGTGTTCTACTTTGCAACTTTTCTTGATATGTGACTTTTCTCTACTTTATTTAAATTCTTGGGGACTATTAGTTTCTAAAAATATGAGAAATAGGATTTTTTCTACATCACAACAATATTTTACCTAGATTAATTTCCTAAAATTGAACAATATTAAAAATACACAAGAAATTTCCTAACTATACATATTCTTCTCTCTTTTTATTTCATCAAATTGAAATGCATCACTATTGATTTCTCTAAAAAAAAATTTAATGAATGGAAACTAGATCATAGTTGATTCCTAATGAATAAATTTAATTCCTTTCAATACTAGCATATAACATCAAATTATTTCTAGAGAGTGTTTAGTCATTTCATGGTAGAAGAGTGAAGGGCATGTCAATTAGCTAAATTTGAATTTTAAAATTTAAATTAGAAAGGGACAATTCTTCAACTATGGGGTCATGGGTGCAATGATGCATCTGATTTAGACTAGAATACCAATAAAATTTAGGTGGAAAATACCTACATAGATGTAGGTGCATAACTATGTGCAATAAATAGGTATAGATACAATAAATATATAAGAGTGTGTATAAATAGAGAGAGGGGATACGTGTATAGGAATATGTATGTAAATAAGTAAAAATATTAGAGGAATTAGAATAAATTCATACTAATTCAAATTGTTTGTCACTATATACACATTTAAATACATTTACCCTAAAAAAAAAGAAAATTGACATAATCATACAAATTTCACCATTGCACTATTATGGGGTGAATTTAATATTTTTCTAATCAAACAACTCAAGTACAATAAATTTAATTTTCATATAATTTCAAACATACATGAAAGATAAATCATTATATAAGTTCTAAGAAAATGTATGATAATTAAGTTAATTAATTAGCAAGTAAGCATGCTAGCTTGAATATAGAACAAATTATTAGAATAATTCACAAAATAAAATTCGTATTTTACATCTAGTTGCACTTCCATTATGGGGAAAGATGATACAAAATAAAGCATAAAAGAATAATGAAACTCTTTTATCAACATCCTTTTGAGTTCATGGAGTGCTCAAGATATGTTGATGGAGAGGATAAATGTAGTTGCACAAGAATTTTGACATCATAACCTTACTTTGCTTCCAATTCACCCCTCTTGAGAATGACTTGAGAAATGGAAAATTTGTAGATTTGTTGAGGATAAATGGAGGGTTGGAATTGACTAAGAATTGATGTTTAGGGTTGAATGAGAAGAAATTTGAATTTGAATTTGAGAGTGAGGAAAAATTAAATGCTAGTAGTTGGTGTATGGGGGGTTGAGATTTTTGGATTAAGTGAATGGTTAAGATTGATTATTTTTATTTTTATTTTTATTTTTAATCCAAGGGTATCCCCATTACCGAACCCAATGATTCTCGATTGACCTTACCTTGGGCTTGCTTTTTTGCCAAGTTTTGGGGTACATAAGAGATTTTGATAGAATGTAGTTGGAAATGGGTGGCTAGGATTTAGGATCAATTCCATTTAAGATTCCATGTTTTTAATTTATTTTATTTTTAAATTATGAATGGGAGATGATTGTCCAATTAGTGGGGGATTAGATTAGGATTTGGGGTTTTAGGCTATTTTATCAAATAATTAGATTATTTAATTAACTAATGGAGAGACATAAGAAATCATTTTAATTAAATAAATGTGATTTATTTAATTAATTTTATGATGGAGAGAATATTAGAGGCTAAACTTTTATTTATTAATTAAATATAATATATCTAATTAATTAATACAAAGAGGGAAGGAAGTGTGCTTACGAAAAGATTAATATAGTGATAAAAGCATTGATGTTAGATGCTATTAGAATGTAGTTAATTTTAGGTGTAAAATAACTATGATTAAAATATTATGATAAAAATAAGATATTTAATATGAAACATATAAATTATAAAAACATAGAATATTCTATTATCATAAATTTATGCTTTGTATGAGAAAAAATATCATTTTAAAAATAAATTATTATTTCTATTAATTTTTTAAAGAATTATAAGTGTATTATTTTAACATTCAAAGATTAGGAAAACGAAGTGCAGATTGGAACCTTATGAGGAAGAAGACAAGTAGGTGGAAGAAGTAGTCGAGGATGGTGAATACCCATGGACTAAGGAGCTGGAAGTGCTCACCAAAGAATAGGAGTTGATTAATAGCCAAAAGAATTAGTTTCTTGTTTCCTGCTTTTTGGTTATATTATTGTTGTTGTTTCCTATTTTGTTTCCTACATCCTATTACTATACTATGTTTGTGTGCCACCTTATATTAGTTCTATGGTCTATCTTGTCTACGTTTGTTGTGTCTTAGTTACTCTTGGTCTTGTTGGATGATCTAGCTTGGTGGCCTGTTTTTTCTTTTTTGTGTTGTGGTTGGACTTTCTAACTTTATGACCCGACTTTTAATGCTTTGCTTGAGATCAGGGACTCTTACCCCTACTTTTTTAATCAAAAACATTCAAACCTAATTTTGTATCTAATTTTGAGAATAAAAAATTATAACTCTAAAAACCACATCAATAATTTTTAAGAAAATCTTCATTCATCATATAAATAATTAATACATTGTCTCGATTAACTAAATTATATTTTAGACGTATACATAATAGTTATTAATAATGATCTATCACTATAAAAATTTTTTCATATGAATATATAATTATTAAAAAAAATGTAGTCAATATAACTTGATTTACATACACATGTAATTATTAACAACCTTTGCTGAATTACATCAAAATTACATCACACCGACAAGATAAAGTTTATCCTAACCAAAAGTAGACCAAAATTTCATTGACTAAAAGAGTATTCCCTAAACTGCGCTCACATTCACAAAAGACAAACTAGCAAGTTGGAGTGTAACGCCATTTCTCAATTGACTTTATTTGTTCTATGATTCGGAATGGTAGGAAGCGCCAGGGTAAAGAGTTTGAGTTTTATTAGGAAACAAATTCCTTGATCTCTAAGAGCCTGCAGTCGTATATTCTCAATATAAACCAATGGATTTGTAATAATCGAAGATATGCTTTGGGAGCAATGGGTGGAGATGGAAGTGGTACGAGAATGCAAGTGGTGGTGGTGCCACTCCCCGCACAGGGACACCTCAATCAGCTCCTTCATTTTTCCAGAGTTATCGCAGGACGAGGAGCAAGCGTATCGTTTGTTGCCACCTCCGCCCATATTCACCAAGCCCGCCGCCGTGTTGAGGGATGGGAGCTTCACAACTTCGATATTCGTTTCGAGGAATTGCCCATGCCTCATCTCTCAGGTGGAGATCTCGATGATCAAACTACTCATATGTTTCCGCTTCACTTGATTCCTCTATTTGAAGCCGTGGAAGATCAGCTAGGGTCTCATTTTGATCAGCTACTGCACACTATCTGCTCTGAGAACAATAATAGAGTGGTTATAGTCTACGATGCGATTATGGGATGGATTCAGACTGTGGCCACCAAATATTCAATCCCTGCCTATGCGTTCAGACCCTCTGGTGCTTATTATAGCCTGTGGATAAAGCGAGTATTTGATGAGACATGGGGTTTGTCCCCTGTCAACATATCATTGAAGCGCTGCTTTCCCGAAAGATTGTTAAAATATTCTAGGCGCCAAAGGTCTCTATTAGGGCTTGCTAAGGGATATATCATAAACACCTTCAGCGCACTGGAATCAGAATTCATTCACCAGGGAAGAGGGGAATTAGTCTACGGTGGGAAGCCTGTGTGGACTGTGGGTCCTCTTCTTCCGCAGGCCTTCTTCTGTGACGAACAACGGTTGCGATTGCAGGCGGACACAGAGTGCATGAGATGGTTAGATAGACAGGCTCCGGCGTTCGTTATCTACGTTTCATTCGGCAGTATATCTTCTCTTTCGGCAACACAGATCCGAGAACTGGCCGACGGATTGGAACGCAGCAGGCAGCCTTTCTTGTGGGTGCTCAGGATTTCCGACGGAGCCCATTTCTCGACAGAAGCGCAGTTCGATTCTACTTGTAAGTTTCTGCAACAAGGGTACGAGCGTCGATTAGAGGCACGCGGTTTTATTGCGAGGAATTGGGCTCCTCAGCTTGACATCCTGTTTCACAAGTCGACGGGTGGGTTTTTGACGCACTGCGGGTGGAATTCGACAGTGGAGAGCATCAGCGCCGGAGTAGGTATGCTGACCTGGCCTCTACATTCCGATCAGTTTGCTAATTCGGCTTTAATTACTCGAGAGTTGAAAGCGGGCGTGGAAGTGAAAGATTGGGAAAATGCAGAAGAAAATGAGGTGGTGAGTGCAGAGGAGATTGAGAAAGCAGTGAAACGATTGATGAGGAGTGAGGAGGGAGTGCAAGTGAGAAAGAGGGCGCTTGAATTGAGGGGCCAGGCTAGGAAGGCGGTAGGCGATCGAGGGTCTTCGTGGAAGGATATGGATTCTCTTCTCCATCACTTTTCTCAGCAATTTTCGGATTAGATCAAGCGACCCAGACACTCATTTATTCTAACTGTGAAGGAGTGGTCATGGGAAAAGGGATGAGAAGGTATTTGTTATGCAGAATATTAGTCGCGATGGGAATTAGACGTGTTTGCGACCTCTTGCAAAATTAATGTGTAGCTCTATTATTGGTATGGTACCTCTCGTAATAAGATTCAGTCGTCAATAATTATTTTATAAATAAATCAATAAATAATCAAATGTTGGTCAAGGTAGACTCTTACATTAACACATGAGAATCTATGAATGTTGTATAAAAAAATATAAATATATTCATTAACAGATAAAATAACTATTTTTTTGTTTCATAAAAAATATCATAATTATAAGTATGTTATTTATAAAATAAGGTGCTCAATCACCCAAATATTCTTATATAGAAAAATACTATTTTTATTTATACAACTAATGGGGTGTCAATGTATATGCATTGGGGTACTTCATATTCATATTCATAGGACCCAATAGTTGAGCACCCTAACTTCACAGTTCTCAAAATCCTACTTCAAAATTTCAAATCATTCGCATTCTTTTACAACAACTTACTTGGCAAGTCCCCTACTTATAACTAGGGTTTCAGGGCCACATCAACATGTATTTTGTTGGGGTGTCCAAAAAGGCCCAAAAAAAAGATAAACTAATAGTTGTGCACTATGGCATGTTTTATTAGTGTGTTGATGTGACAACATATGGTTTATCATTTTTTAGATCTAAGGAATACATTTCATTCAATTATGAGCACTAATCATCAACATTAACAACTTTAAAGTCACAACTATTGGTTCAATATTGTTAAAAATATTGAGAATTGAAACAATAAATGCTATAGTAACTATTGGAACATGCTCAACTACTTTGGTCCTTTCCCCTACCTTGTATTTTAGCATTAAACATGAAATGTCATCAAAATATTTCATGATTGATGTATACAAAGTTGATAATAAGTTGCATTTCATTTAATCATTTGTTGTTTTTATAACAATAAATAGTATTTTTATGTTTAACTATTGGGTCATTTGTGTTGGATATAAATGTTGGAGATAACAAGATTAATTCTTCCAAAATGTATTATATCATTTAGGTTGCATATAAGTTATATTTTAAATCAAAATATGATAGTGGTCTAATAGAAAATGATATTGTTTGGTTCAACTATTAGGCATTATATGATTATGCTTTGGTCCAATCTTAAAAAAAAAAATTTAAGACACTCCTCACTAGATGTGTTGATATGGTGAGATACGCCATGAGTGACACTTCCAAACCTTATTTGTAAATAGATAAGAGGGACCACTTCACATTTTTCTAAAAATGAAGGCCCTAAAAAATTCCATGTAGTCACTAAATGCTCACAAAAGTTAACCCAGTGACAAATGACCTCTCTCCCCTAGAAAATCACTATATATAATTAAAAATTTTAAGAAATAAATCTATAGTCTATAAATAATATTTTTATTTAAAAATGTTAAAAATATTATTTATCTATTTTTCATTTGGTTTATGTTGTAAACAATAAGTGGATAAATCAATAGTCTATAAATAATATTCTTATTTAATAATTTTAAAAATATTATTTATCTATTTTTAATTTGGTTTATGTTGTAAACAATAAGTGCATCGACTTCCCTTTCTGGTGGTTCTTCAGTAAAGTCTTTATCTGTGCAAAGGAATCGAGATGAAACTCCAAATAATTTGGTTGCTGGCTTTCATCTTCATGAAAGTAGCGGGTTGGTTTGGCATGGTAAGGTGGCGCAAGTGGAAGAAGGTTGGATCATAGTTAAAGGAAAAAAAGATAAATCCTCTAAGCCTTCTTTCGACATGATTCTCCGCTCCCACAAGAAAAGTGTAAAATGTAAATCTTGAATGGTCTTGTTTTGGAGCTGGTCTTTTTTGTTGGCTGCTTGCTGTCTTTTTTGCAGCCTTGCTCTTTTTGTTAAAGGGTTCTGGGTCCCTTCAAAATCTATTTTTTCCTTTATAAAAAACAATAAGTGGATAAATCTATAGTCTATAAATAATATTCTTATTTAATAATTTTAAAAATATTATTTATCTATTTTTCATTTGGTTTATGTCGTAAACAATAAGTGGATAAATCTATAGTCTATAAATAATATTCTTATTTAATAATTTTAAAAATATTATTTATCTATTTTTCATTTGATTTATGTTGTAAACAATAAGTGGATCTTAGTCCCCTATCTTCTTTTCTGATGCAGCTTGTGTAATCATGGTTTTTTAGTTGTTGCTACTATTGGGTTGTTGTTTGTATTTGTCTTTTCTTGTATACAGCATGCTTTGCTTGATTGGACGAAGCCCATCAAAATTGGTCTATAATGGGTCTTGGGTCCCATCAAAACTTGTTTTACCCCTAATAAAAAATAATAAGTGGATAAATAAATTTTTTATTTAAAATATTACATTTTAATGCATTAAGTTCTTATAATACACTTTCAACTATATCAATAATGTAAGTCTATTCAAATCTTAATTTGAGACTCAAATTTCAACTCTATCAATGTTTTATTGTTTGAATGACATTAAATAGTATCATAAGAATCATAATAATATTTTTTGTATTGTGATATGACATGATAAATTAACATGAAAATTAATTATTCCTTCAATGAAATCCTCTTTTATATATTTGTATTGTTGACTTTTAAATTATTGTCCTTTTGGAAAAAAAGATAAACTTTAATAATGTACTAAATACACTTAAGTATATGTTTCGAAAAAATGATTCACTTACTGAATAGTGCTATACTATCTACTATCATTTTTTTCTTTGGTGCAAAAAATAACTAGCAATAATTTAAGTCATCTATAATTAATGGCTCACAATTACAACAATAGTGAACCATTCATATAATCTAATAGCCACTAACCTTCACTCCAACTATAATTTCAACTACCAAATCACTAACATTAGCCAAATATAATAAGGAAAGTATTTTTGATCTAAAAATTATGCTAACCTGACTATAATTTAGAGTTACTTAGGATCACAACTAGACATATTCCAACAAATCTATTACGCTACTCAAAAATAATAATTACTATTTTTGAATCTTTATCTACACAAAATACACAAACTAATTAGTGACAGGAAAAAATTTCAATGCACATCTTAATTTTATGTAATTTAATTAATTTTATGTTATTTTTATATAAACTCTTTTAATCATCAATATTTTATAATTGTAATTTGATGGTAGCTAAAAATAACCTACATATTCATAGTGTAATTTAAGTTTCAAGAATTTATCCTTAATAATTATAGAGTTGAAAATATATTTTTTAATAATTTCTAATTAATTATTTAAATATAAAAAATAAATAATAATTGTGAGAACAAAATATATCTTATAAACTTTATTTAGGAAAATAATAGATCTTACACAAAAAGATTAGGGTACTTACATAATCAAATAATATTAAGTAATTATCTTAGAATAAAGTGCTCAATCAGTAATAAAAAATAATAAGCACATTTTATGAAATGAAAAGAAAAGAAATTCAAAATGTGCTTTAATATCATAGTTGGTTCTAAAATACTTTGGAAAATGGCCAACAAACCATGTTATTCTCTACATTTATTTTCACACTCATATAACTAAGCATTTCCCACAAATTAGACATCTAAAAATAGAAATAACTTCTAGTTTTCTAAAATATATCTATTTCACATCTTGAAATTTAAATCTATAAAATAATAGATGTTGATAAGCGCATTTGAGAAGCTTGGTAGGAAAGTATCATCTCCTTTGGTTAAACCCCTAGGATGTAATTTAATAGTATTAGTTCAAGGATCAAAGATAAAAAATAATCATTTAAGATGCCTAATCTATCACTTAGTGTAGACGTCATGTAAGAAAATGGTGCAATGATGTTTTATGGTGCTTTGGATTAATGGTAATATTAATGATAATAAAAGGTTGTGTGGATATGTAAATGAATTAGGGTTTTCAATTTTTATATAACTAGAAAATATTTTAGCGGTAATTTGTCACTAATTGATAAAATTTAGTTTTTATGGTCTCAAAAATGAGAGACACTACATTTTTGGATGTGTATTCTTTCACTCAAACTTGGTACTATTTTCATGTATGTAGTGTCAAATCACCTTGGAATATGATTTTTAAATTTAGCGGTAATTTGTCACTAATTGATAAAATTTAATTTTTATGGTCTCAAAAATGAGAGACACTACATTTTTGGATGTGTATTCTTTCACTCAAACTTGGTACTATTTTCATGTATGTAGTGTCAAATCACCTTGGAATATGATTTTGGAACAATATTAGGCTGCCACATTATTCAATAGAGAACTTTAATGTAGGCCCAATCACCTATCATTTTTTTTAAAGTGATCATTCAATTTCATGCCTTCCTAAATTATTTGTTGATATGTGGAGCCTGGTCAGATTTGACGTGTTTTCCCCCCAAATTTATTAATGAGGGAATTGGAAGGGGGTGGAGCCCCTCTTAAAGGGTTAGGGGGAGCAGCCCCCGGCGGGTGTCTAGGGGCAATGCCCCCAATGAGGACTACTAGGGACAACACCCTTAGCTAGGGGCTCAAGTATAGCACCCTCAAAGAAAAATTTGGCTAATATTTTAATAAGGATTTTATTATCTGTTTCCTATTCAAATGTTAAATTATAACAGTTGTAAAACCACTTAGAAATTGAACATTTTTGTTGCACATTAGAGAAATCCAATAGCCACAAATTGGATAGTTTGTAGCACATGCGTGAGAAGGTAAACGGTTGTGTGTTATTCAGCTTTGATGTTGTAGGGGCATATGAAGTGTGGGGTTTTTTTTTATTATGTAGGTCATGGATTTTGTGACTATGTAGAATGCAAGTTTAAGCCTGAAGCACATGTAGCACTGTGTACGGGTGAATAAAGCAATGGATATTGTTTCAAATGACTGTTGCAAGTTGCAACTATTGCTACAAGTTAATGTAAATTAATTTTCTGGGTATTTTTTCAATAAAAGGACTCTAGCTTGTGGATGTAGCCAAAGATTTAGGTGAACCACATTAAAAAATTGTAAGTGTCTTGATGTTATTTCTGTGTTTTTGTTTCCTTTATTTCAGTATTCTGTTGTGCATTTAATTTATTTGCATTTGATTGGTAGTTTGTACTCTCTATTCTGCTCGTAATTCCTAATATTATTATTTTCATGGATTTTGTCATTGAATATACCATTATTGTTAATTTAGGGCAAGGGCATTACAATCATTAATGGAATTATTGGAAATTATTTGCAAAGAGTGATGAAATTTAGTGATAACTTTAAGAAACCCTCCCTTAAAAAAATATAAAAACTTGGAGAATCTTTCATCTTTTAGAGAAAAAAAATTCATTTTTATTGGTGATTCTTTCATCTTTTTGAAAAATATCTATTTTACTAGCAATTTTTTTAAATCACTACAAACTTGTAAAAAATATTGGCGAATCTTGACAAAAAATAAGTAAATGCATTAATTACCATGGAAAATCCTTCCTTTAAAAAAATAAATTTCTATGGAAAAGTAAGGACCTTAAGAGTCAAGCTGGAAATGATTGACTAGTTTAAGGGGTCATGCTTATGTGTATAATTTATTTATTATTGAATATTTTAAATCAAATATTGAATATTTTAAATTGGCCCTCAATTATTTTTTAGCACTGTTGGTTTTACTTAGAATCTAATGATTTGGGTTTTATTGTAAGCCTCATGGGTAATGGATCTCTATGAGTATATTTTGGCCTACATAATTTAACCCCAATCATTAGATTATATATTTTCAATGACCCAAATGCAATTTTGGTATTGATGGGAGTTGAAGCTTTGTGGGTACATTTTAACCAATGGAATACGACTCCAACCATTATATTTTAAATAAAATCAATGGTGTTGATTAAAAATTTGTGATATGGCCCTAAAGTAAGCAATAGTTATATAAAAGTATTGATGAATTAATTTTGTTTTATACTATAACTTTTAAAATTTAGGTGAATCTAATCTAATTAGTATTAAATACTGTAGAATTTTCTTGAGTTCAATATTTTAATAAAATAAATGTTCAGACAAATTAACCAAGGCTAAAATAAAATTTGGTAAAGTATGGTGATTCAGGTCACCATACAACTTGTAGTATTATACAAAATTTGAATCCCCAATTTCAACTATTAGCCAATTGAAAAATATTAACCACTAAAAAATCACTGTTGAAATTCTTGATAAAATTATAAGAAATTAAGGGTAGGGGTTGGTGCAATCAGCAATACAATTATATCTATTTTAGGAAAAAGGGTATTAAAATCATGCAGTTCTAAGAACTTTAGGGAAATGGATGCCATCACCATAAAATTATAAATAATTTATGGTTAATGTGTTTAATCGACTATACAATAGTTACTACAATTTTATGGACTAGATGATAAAAATTAACTTACTCTAATAGTGGACCCATTTAAGAAAACAAATGTTACTTCACCATTTATATTCACTTCATACATTTCTTAGATTGTAAATTTATAATCCTTGAATATGTGTTAGTTGATTCATCATCAAATATGAGACAAGAGACTAATTTATCAAGAATTAGTGAAGATATGAAGGCTCCAACTCTACTTTTGTGTTTCATTTCTAGTGAGTCATAAAAAAATATTATAGTTAATTATGAATTTGTATCACAATTTTTATTATATTTTTTAATTTGTTAATACTATGTGTAATTCACCTTGCATATTATATGGTGTAATGCAACTTATTATTCATAGATGGTAAATAATTAATGTGTCTCCAAGAACCAAGGATTGAGAAAAATTGGATACCCATGTGAGGATCCAAGGATATATAAGATTATTTTATTATTATTATTATAAAGATATAGAAATATTATTCTAACAAGACATTTATAAGGGGGTTATATAGTAGACTTGTCAGACCATATTCCATTATTAGTGCATGTAGGAAATAATTAGTGCTTCATGGGGTAGTACTCGAGAGTTTCATATTCTCACCTTGACTACTGGAGTTAAATTATTTTTTTATTAGTTTTATTTTATATTTCATATTGCTTCTACATATGTGAAGGTCATGAAAATTGTTACCATGGTATTATATTTTTCAAACTTGTATGCTTCCTTAATTATATAGATTTGAGGCATGGTATAGAAGACATGTGGAATTTATTTTATAGCATCATGATGTCAAATAAATTTTAAAGTAGTAGGATTGTTGATCTCATTAAAAAAGTGCAAGAAAAATCTATTTGTGAATGTATTACTACCATATTCATGTTTGGTAGTATATTGAGTTGTGTGGTGCTTTGGAGGTTAAGTTTTTCTTGAAAGAGTTTTTCAAGTTATATTTGTGTCTCCTAGAATTTTATGGTTGGTTATATTCTTCTTCTCTCTTTCTAATTTCTTCTTAAATGTTGTTTACATATGAAAATTATACTTAAATTTATGTAGATTTATTTAATAATATTCTTCTTGAAAGGTTATTGTAAAAATACACATCTTTAATAGATGGTCTTTTGTTTGACTTTAATTGCTAAAGGGCTTATCTAAAATTTTCCTTATATTTTATATTAGATCTCATATATTACTATGGGTAGCATGTGCTTGCATGAAATTACATATGGGTTACATGTTCTTGCATATTTTTGTATGCCATGACTTCATGGTATTCAAGTTCTAGAGATTATTTTGTTTTATTTTTTCAAAGAAAAAGCTCATGGGAATTTATAAGAATGAATTGGTTGATTATTGATTCTTCTTTGAGTAGAATTTTACAATAGATTTAGTTTTTTTAAATAAATAGTATAAAAAGTGCTAGTAGAATGGTGAAGAATTTTAATGGAACTAATTTTAGACATTAATTACTTGGAGTGCAAGTCATTAGAGTTTCTCATGTATTTCCATGGTACATTATTATGACTTGGGGCTTGTGTTTGGTGGTATGGAATACCTATTGAAATTTCATGCCACCTTATATGACCCATCAATAAAAACCAATCTAAGAGATCCTATATGGGCCATATTGCATGAATTATACCTTGGAAAATTTCCAAAATTGGTTGTGTGTCAAAGTTTTAGACTTTCGAGCTTTCACTTACGTGCATACCTGCATGCCTTCCTTATTGCTCCCGATCTCCCATCTATTTTTCCTTTTCTTTCATCACTTTCCCAAGTGTTTCAGGTTTTGGTCATTAGCCTTAACCCTTAACTCTTATCACTTCCATTTCATAAGCCTTATTCACCCCCTAGATCTCTAAAGTCTTGATAAATTCTAAAAAAATGACTAAGTATCAAGTTTTTGGACTTTAGGGATCAAACTTCTTCCTTACTTATTACCATCTTTCCATATTAAGTGTCAAGATTCCCTCCTGATCCCTAATTTTTGATGTCTCATTTTGGATTTTGATGATAGGGATTTTCCTTTGTATTTTTTCTTATCTTTACAATAAGACATAAGCCTTCCTACTAATCCCAACACTCCTAATTTTTGTGATTGGTCTTTCTATCTAACTTTAGTTTTATCTTTACAATAAGATGTAAGGTTTCCTCCCAACCCCTAATATTTGATGCCTTACCTTTAGACTTCAAGAATTGGGTCTCCCTCTTATTGCTTATTGCATTTTACAACAAGGGGTAAACCTCCTCTCTAACTCCCAAATCTCAAAATTTCTCTTTCATCCACAATCTTCCAATCTCCGCCTCAACCTTCAAAATTTTTGGCATTCTTCCTTCCCTTCTTCTAAAAAGTGTCAAGTCTGACGCTTGGCACTCAACAAGTGGTCTTTTAGGGATTGCAAAATCTTAAATGCCATATTATGCAACAAAGTGTTATGCAGTATGAGGTATCCCCGATGCCTAATATGGTTTCTCTTTTAATTTTTCAGGATCATGGAATTCTTCTCTCTAGCCTTTCGACAAGAATTGCTTAGTAGGCCCAATGCTTAAAGTTTGACAAAGATACTTTTTTGAGGCTCTAAATAATTTAATATTTAGCAGAGTGGTTCTTTTTGGCATGAAAGTTTCAAAATACTCTAGAATGGCATGCTTTCTAGCCAAAATACCATTAATACTTGAATGACCTTCCCAATGACCTAATCTGATCTTGGAGACCACAAGGATGAAATTTAATGCATCTCTTGACTACTGTAGACTACAAGGATGAAATTTAATGCATCTCTTGACTACTATAGGTGGGACTAGTAGCACCCATGCTTATTTATTGCTTGTAGGCACCTCTTCTACCAATCTTCCATGCCCAGATCACAATTTTCACAAGAGATCTCTACACACAATTTTGATATCTTCAATGTAAAGGCATGGTGTGTTGAGTGTCAGTTACTCATCTTGAGCATTATTTTTTTTAGTCCCTCTCATTTATAAAGAGAAATTCCATGCTCATTGTAAAGGGTTATTCCATTTCCCAAGATTTTCTCTAATATATTATGCAATTCTTACAATATACAACTATAAAATTGGCTTATATGCCTTTATGTTAATGAAATTGAAATATTTTGCCTCTTCTCTCTTGAATGTGTTGTATGAACTAATTTACCTTCATATTTAATTATTCTTTTGTTACCTTCCATTGATATATAATATGTTATTATGTTTATAGTTGTTGAATTATGAATATCCTTCCTTTCAACGCCTGAACAAGTTCTAACCTTCATGATATTGTTGGAATTTCATAAACTAGAGAATTGTGTAAGCACTTTTGGAATTTTCATTGATATATCATGTTGTATGAAGAAGGAAGAAACATTTATAATCATGGTGTATCACCTCCCCTTTCCCTTTTATGAATTATTTCTACCCCTTTTCCTTTGTGAGTTGGTTAGGGTAGGGTAGTGGTAGAATTCTATGTGTTGGGTTGGACCAACACATCTACAATTAGATCAAAAGAGGAAGCCAACATTCTCTAGAGACTTGAACTCAAATTGTAAGCTACCACATCTTGAGGTCATTTCCATTCTGTCATTGGAATTTTAATCCTATATTCAACAACTACAATTTTATGTGACAATAGTTTTTGGCATGCCCAACGGGACCAATTCAAGTTTAAGAAATGTAAATTCTTCTCTATTGTTGCAACCATAGTTTTTGGAATCAAGTGGTGTGACTTCTTCATGAACTTTATATCATTTTTTTGAGAGAGTAATGCTACTTGAATCAACATTTTAAACTTGAAGAGGCATTCATCCAAAGTACCTAGTGACTCTGTATCAGTTTGGTGACTCTGTTGCAACTCAAAAGTCTTGGTTTCAGATAAGATCTACACATTCATGCCAATGATTTCAAACAAGAGAATATTCTAGAGGTATTTTTCAATATTCTGAGCTATCATTTTCTACATATAGAAGAATAAATACACATTCCTTATCACCAGTGAGGAGAAATAGAGGTTTTGTAAATCCATATCCTAGAGCTCAATCTACATGTCCATTTGGTAGATTATTTCAAAATAAAAAATCTACTACTTAGATAAAAATACCATTATTCCATATGGTTATCTCTAGAAATCTATGTTTTGTGTCCTTTAATGGTAGTATTCCTCTCACATTAACCCAAAGAGATGACATACCTATTAATTCCTTAAAAAATATTCCCCATTTTACTAGAGAAGCATCCACTACTCTAGCATAATGCATACTAGATGTGGAAAATATTTTCACTATGATAGAAGATAACATGGCTATTAGAGTCGTAGCCACCTATTTTAAAGGAAAAGCATTGTAGTGGTACAAGGGTCTAAAAACTAGCTCTATTCACAATTGGGATGAGTTAGGTGAAAAAATGTGTAAAAACTTTAAAGAAAAGAGTGATAGTTTGTCTCTGGTAGAGTAGTTGACCACAAAGGGCACCCCATGAATTCATGGGAAATTTCAACTTTAGATTTCAAAAGAATTGGTATAGAATCCTTGCCTTGGTATAACCTTTCTCCAACTATGCCTTCCTATACTATCTAAGAGCTCTTAGTAGTGTTACAGTAGTTGTTATGATTCAATCTATGGGTTGGGATACTTTATTACATGTATATGAAATTGTCATTAGGGTAGAAAATTATCTAAGACAACCTATGAAGATATCTCCAAGGCCATCAATGCCTCTATTTCTATATTTTTTCTCAGTAGCTCACATTGGCTCTTATTCCAATGGCTTTTATCAACCAATCAACTATTCTTTTGCTCTCCTATATCAATGGCATGCTATAAAAACTTCAATTTATTATTTGAATAATGATTTGGTGATAATACATAAGAAAAATAAAAACAATAGGCCTTATTAGCCTCAATATCAAAATTATCAACAAAATAGATAACCATATCAAGGGAAAAATCAATGGAATCATGCCAATCCCTTGAATAGTATAAATCCAACTACTACCAACACTTAAAAGGCCCCAGTTCCAATTCAAAACAACCTAGCTCAAGAATGTGGCTGGTATTATCCATGCAATTATCCTCACAATTAGAATGCTTATCAAAATAGAGAGTTTGTGCAAACCATAGTGGTTTCGAATGAAACCTCCATCTTAGGGAAATGATTTAATATAAACTAAGTGGCTACTAGTAAACAAGATCATATGCAAGGAGACTGGACACATTGGTCAATTAGCATCAGGAATAATTATGTTGTAAATGTGTTGAGTGTTGATAGAATAGCCTATAACACATAGGCTAAGAAAAGAGCGATGGAGGGTGGCACATCTACGGTTGGTCAGGCATCAATTCTCCAACCATCTCAAGAAGCTATAGTTGTTGGAAAAACATGTAGGATATATGTCCTATGAATAGATCAACCTACTAGTAGGGGAAAAAGGCACAATAACAACATTAGGTCATCCAATTAGCAAGGTTGGATCTTTCTGCTCCAAAAGTTCTAGCTAAGGTTAGTTAACCTCCTTTCAATATAGTTGTCCAGATGAAGAAGGATAACTTAAATGTTACCATGTGGGATGCTCTATCCATTGCATTTCAAATACACTTTCTACAATAATCTTTGATGAGCATAAGAAACCAAGTGATATATCAGATAAGGATATAACTATATTCCATCAATCAACCTAGTGCAATCCAAGGAAGAAGGAAATTCAAACAAAATTAACTTAAGCCATATTCCTTCTATTTGTCTTTGATTATTGGAAATAATATAGTGCATAATGAAAGGAAAGATGAGTATGAAAACACTTCACTAATGCAAATCAATCATGAGAGGGTTGTAAAACTTCATTTCAAGTCCTTAAAATTTTATAGTTAACATTCAAGATTGCACATGCCATTAGATATTTTTAGATTTAAAGTATTAAACCACAACACAAATTTATGTGGGAAAACCCTTTCAAGAAAATAACCCACACACCAAATCACAAATCAATTGTATTACAATAACAAGGCTATTACATACAATATTTACAGTCCATGCTCTTGCAACCTGTGTTGATTCATTGTGATGCAAATTCTAGAGTGAATCTGACAATATAATGACATAAAACTATTACAATCACATTACTAAAAACAAATTCACTAATAAATTAATATATAATTCTCATATATTAGAATTGAACATTGGAATGTGCCAATTTCCTAATCTTTGCATGCATGCAAATTGAAAACTAACAACATGCATGAGTCCCAAGTGATGCAATTAAAAACCTATAAAACATGCATGTACATACACCAATGTGCAACAAATTGCAATCAAATTCAAGCTTGTAGCTCCAAAAATCAAGAAACCTCACATGCTAGGCATCCCATAGAGAAAACCAACTTTTCTGCCAAAATAAAACTCACGCACAACTCCTAGTCACTATGAGTGACAACTCAATATCCACTAAATAAGTTTCCTCATCAAGCTTCATTCAACAAGTTAATAACATTCCATGTGGAATAAGGGAACTCCTCCTTGAGGTTTTAACAATTTTCAATGCTCAAATGAGTACCTAGGTGACAAGTGTCACATTCCCTTGCCCCTACTTTTCTAAAGAGATAAACACTCACACAAGTGGACCCTACCAATGCATGCTTCCAAAAAAAATTGCCACATGTCAACATGACACCCATTTTAGAGGTAGAAACAATTGTCATTTTCTAATGGAGAACCCATGTGACATGTGTCAAAAAAAATTCTTTTCACACCTTGCATGTAGGATGCCAACTCCTCGCTAGGTCCCACAAAGTGACTTAGCAATTTGTAAATAAATATTACATTTAATAAATTAATTCAAAAAAATTGGGGAAAATAATTAAAAAGTAATCAAATAACTCACTAATTTTGAGACACCTTAATCCTAACACATGATTGTATGATAGATTTAGGGGATAGTAGCTTTGTTATGGCCAAGAAGGTGGTTGATATACTTGGCATTAAGTATGAGCATGTGACAAAGGGGGTTATAAAACTGGTTTGTATTGTTGTCAAGACATTGGGGGTAATTAAGGACCTAAAATTGACCTTGCATGCATGCCTTGGCTGCACTATGTTGCAAGACATTTCGGACATAGATCTCCCTATTTTTTCTTCCATATGCTTATCTAGACAATTAATTGTTAATATAGGTGAAACAATTGAAAATGAAAGAGGGGGCATATGATGCTCTCTATCTCTTAGGAGATAGAGTACCTCCTATTTTTTCTCTATTTTTTAACTCAAGGAAACCCTAGACATCTCAATATAATGATAGAGTAAAGGAAATAGATCTATAATAGGGGGACCCTAGGGTATGATAAACGACTAAAGAGGTGTTCACCACCAACCTAGGGCTTGGAAAGACAAATAAAATGAAGTATCTAATGTTAAAACCTAGTGCAATGTGAGACTTCACTAAATGACCTATAAATGCATGTAAATCAAAACATAAGACTAAGAAATCATAAATGTGCACCTGGGAATCTGTAGAAGCTTCAATGAAGACCTGAAATGTTGAATTTTTTTCTTTTAATGTTGACCGAGATTCATATTCCAGGATGGGTGATTTATTCCCAAATTAGGGTTTCTAGGTAGGAATAAAAAATCTAGTAGGGACATTTCTGGAACTCCTAAAAACTACAAATTTCATTGTACTAGGACTCATATGCCAAAAGTGATGTATCAATCCATTTTGGCCTTTTGGGAAATTCAAAGTATGAATCTGTTCTTCAATCTCCACTCGGTCTTCTCCACCTGATCTCCAGGTCTAAAACTCTAATTTGCAACATGTAGATGTCTTTTTGTGATCTCCAAAACAAGGTGCCAACTTTGACAACTTTTCTCCAATCTTTCTCTTTAGAGGGTCTTCAACCTAGATCTGTAAATCACACACTGAAGAGAGGGAAAAATGTTGTTTTGTTAGTAGAAAGTGGTTTTCTTTTCTCAACCCCCATTTTGGTAATCAAACATTGAAATGAAATACAATAGGAAAGGAGAATGATGAATGAAAAAAATTTGATGTTGGTACTCACAAAACTCTAGCAATAAAGTGCTACAAATATGCATGAAATCACTCCAATGGATGTAGATCTTGACTCTTGCTTGAATGCTAGCTTGAATCATGAAACCCTACATCACAATTGTTAGCTCAAACACAAACATGATGTATGATGACTTTGAAATGATACTTGACACTTGAATGATACTTCAATATGCTTGATAATCAACTCTTGATGGCTCCTGAATGCTATTGTAAAAACTTGAATGCTCTTGTTGACTTAAATTTTCTATATGGATGCTCATTGAACTTTCTAGGTGAAAAATGAGTGAAAGAAACTTGTATTTATACTTGTTTATGTCTAATTCCTTCAAATTACAACACTACAAGACGACATCAAATATAGGAGAATAAAACCCCACCAAGATTTCAAATTAAATTTTATTTTAGGCCACATGGGACTCATACACCAAAAGTGGTGTATGAGTCCCATTAGGCTAGGCTTGGGACGCATTTTTCAAGAAATTCTTAGAATGATGTAAAATTAGGATTGGGGCCTCGAAACTTTGGTGGGACTTATATGCCCAAGGTGGTGTATGAGTCCTAGATCACTAAATTTGGGTCATACAATCCAAAATCACATGAATTATGATTGAATATTGGTTTATGCCAGGATTATCCTTAGAAAGATGCATTAATTAAGGCTCGTGGATGAAAAATAAGCCAATTAAAGCATAAAGAAGCCCCATTAATTAATAAAGCCCTAGATTAGTGTGAAAGTATGGTACAACACTTTACAACACCTTAAATAAGGTATCTATTAGGTTTGTTTAGTTCACAAGGGCCCAAGACCCAATGTGAATGTGTTAAACACATTAAAACACTAAATCAAGGCAACATTAAGCTTAATTTAACAAGGAGGGCCTAAAAAAGCAAGAAAATCTAAAGGGAATTTTTGCTACATTTAGCCCCAACTTTAGTGAGAAGATGAACTTGCTTCAAACTCACACTAAAGTAGACAAACTCACATAAAAGAGGTGTCCAAGTGCACCAATGCTAGCAAAATAGGATGACCACAATCAAGAGGGGTGAACAAGCCCCTAGGATCAATATCATATAAAAAACCAACATTGGCACAAAGGAACACACATGAAAATAATATAAGGAGCAATAGCAAGGCACAAGCATACACTACCAAAGACATAAAGAAGATAAAAACATAAAAATAAAAAGAGGGGTGGATCAAGCTTCGACCATTTTTCCAACATGATGTGAATCAGATCTAGGTTGTTTTTCAAAAAATGCATGCTCACTCTGGGCATTGGACCTTCAGATTGTCCATTGGGTGAGTAATCCAAAAGGGTGAGATACATACACATACTACTGGTATGCGCTCACACAAGCAAGTGGATTTGGGAAAGTCATGCCTAAGTCTGGCTCCCATATGCTAACCATACCAAAGCTATACCTCCTGATAACTTTGATAAGTTTCCACACAATAATGAACTTTGAGCTTCATGAGGCAAGAAAAAAATTATATTCTTGGAGTTCATGAAAAAACAAGATGGGTCCATAGGAAAGAAAAGTGTGTTATACAAGGTGGCCATATACCAAAATTTTTGTAAAATGGTGTAAAGGGTATGTTCAAAGAAGTTTTTCTTAGTTTGTGTAAGGTCTTAACTTAGGGAACATTGTGCCTAATGTCTCCAAGAGAGGACCAGTCAAAGAGTAGAAGATTCACAACTTAGGGGATGCAATGTGTTGCATCAAGCCACTAAGAGGAATATAATATGCTAAGAGAGATCACACTCTTGAGGGACATCACACCCAATGTCACCACAAAGTGAAAGACATATCGCATGAAATAAGAAGGCTACGTGCAGTGAAACATGAAATAAAAAATAATAATGCCAATGTTATCCCCCACTTTAAAGAAATTTCTAAACACCATGTTGTGAGCAATTACTTTAAAGTAGTAGATGATAAATGCTAAGAAGAAAGAGGACATGAGAGCTTATTCAGAAAGCCCTATTCCAACTCATATATTTCCAAATAAAGCTATGTGATGAAAAGGAAAAGGGGTTTCCCCTAGAGATAAAAAATCCAAAACACATGAGGGATCCATAGATTTGGGGTCAGTATGTTCTTGCTACAATATTTTTTAGAGAGCTTGGAACTATCATCATTCCCCAAATACTCATAGAACTAGAAGAATGACACAAAGAGAGAGAAAAAAGAAAAGCCTCTTGATTCAACTTGGAAGAGACCTAGAGGTCTTGATGCCTTACACCATCCCAAAAAGGAAAACACAAGAAAAATGAAAAGAGAAAGGTAAAGCTTTTGGGTCAACATGGAAGAGACATGGATGTCTTGACGTCTTGTATCATCCCCAAAATGAAAAAAAATAAAAAGAAAAGATAAAGGTTTACAACATAGAGAAGAATGTGCTAGAAACGAAGATCTGATTGCAAACCAGAATAGACCTTCCACAGAAGAGAAAATCAGAAAAGCAAAGATTTGCAAAATATGTGCAAATTGATATATTCGAAGTTCAAAATAATACAAGAGATAATTTGCTTTATAAAAGCAAAGATGCCTAAACCTAATCTTATCTTGAGCAACAAGATAGCTCGATAAGATAAGGATAAAACCTATAAATTAGGAATTAAATAAAGCCTAAGTAAACTTATGTAAAGTGTAATTAATAATTAATTACACCAACACCCCCTGGCATAAGTGCAACTTAGGGAGAAGCAGATTATTATGCAAATATGAGTCCTGACAACAAGGCCTGATGAGGTACTCATATAAAAATGCAAAGAGAGAGAAAGCCCAGTGGGAAAAACCCCCCCTTCAGTGAGATGAACTGTTGTGAAGAAGCACTGGAAGAATACTGATGAAGCAACTTGGAACCCCAAATTCGGAGGAAAGATACTTCTGTTTGCAAAATACCAATCAGAATCACAAATGCAACAGTAGACCCGATGCCAAGGAACACTGGAAACTAACATACTGGATCAACCCTGGAATCTGTAAGAAACAGTAGATGAAAGAATGAAAGGACCCATAATGATGACAAATCTAGAAGTTGTGTCTCGAATCCAATGCTAAACTAAAACTAAAACTGCCCATAGGATGAGTACCATCAAGATTCTGGAACATTAACCATAAAAACATGGCCTTCAAATGGGAAAGATCTAAACCAATGTGTATCAAGAGCTATAAAATCCCAATGTGAAGTGTGAACTAAAGAAAACCAACAATGTGTCTAGCTAAGCAAGAAAGAAGCTAGAAGGAGACAACATGAAAGATGGATGCAAGAACCCCCCTTAATGAAACTTTATATCAATTCGTTATTACAATACCCAATGATTACATAAGGAGATAATGCAAAACTACAGAAACATAGGTGAAAATGAAAACCTAGCACACGAAACAAAAAAGAATGCATGGGTATGTGCAGGATCATGATGGGCCAAACAGGCCCTTAAGTGGCAATGAAAATTCAGAAAAATCAGAGTTAGGTAACTTGACGTAAAAATTTGAATAAGTTATCTATATTATTTCATAAACATGTAAGAATAGAATCTGTGGGAAATTGAATGTAGTTTCTAAACTACTAGGTTTATTTTTATTTTTTTTAAATCTATTTGGTGAAAATTTGAAATTTCAATGTAGTATTACTTAAATTTCAGGAAAAAAAGAAGAAGTAGGTGTCTATCTCACCACCCTAACCATAATAAAATCATAATTTTTTTTTATGAGATTTTAGATATAAGTAGAGGACTCATGTCCAGATGTGACACATATTTTTTTGTAATTTTTTTCCAAGTAAATAATTAATTATGAATTTTTTATTACAACTTTTTAAAAATACAAAAACTCATATTTATGACCACCTTAACTTGCTCAAAACTTCATGAAATTCAATTTTATTTTTTTTAATCCTATATTATGCGAAGCATAGAATGTGACACATGTTTTAGATTCAAAAAATATGATACCATTTGAAAGTTATAGATGTTTTACAATCAGCCTATCAATTAGGACTTTAGTCATAATTCTAATAGAAAATGAATAATAATAATCTATTAAATTCAAAATAAATCATAATTTATATTGGAAAAAAGATGAGAATCTCCTCTACAAACCCTTTTCATTTTATCAATTTTGGCTAAAAATAAAGTCATCAGCCACATGGGCGAAGTCCGAAAAAACAAGATAAGCTATTAAACACACTTTTTGTGTTGACTTTTTAGGATTGGAATCTCCTAACCAAATACCAAAGCAAACCTGAGCCTATTCCCTAGGTAATGAATTTTGTGTCAGACATATCGGATATCCGATTTGAATCGGATATCCGATTTGAATCGGATATCCGATTTCCGATTTGTTTACATAGAATTTTAAAAAATATCGAGACTTTATAACATATGATTTAACATATGCAATATATCTCGTTTATAGTTTATAGTTTATT
>VDFB02000013.1:183830539-183841903 GCA_007258455.2 Sequoia sempervirens
TCTATTAGAAACATAGTCTCCAAAGCATGAGCACCCTTATGTACCTAGATAGTATGACCATAACAAGTAGACACAACACACCACTTTGTTGTTGGTTCTGATGTTAAAGCTAAATATTCTATAAAACTCTTCACTACAAAATTTTAAGAACTATTACACTAAATTTTCTTTGTATCTAGCTAAAATGGAATGCCAATCCAAACACCCTTAACAAGGTATATAGCTCCTCTATCCATCTTGAACCCTCCACTCAAGAAAAAAATGTACACATGCATCATTTAGTTTATATACAAAAAATAAGTTCCATGCCAAACTAGTGATATGCAGTACATCATTGATCCCCTTCACTCATCTATTATGGAATTGAATTAGGACTTTACCATGAAAACAATCCTTATATGAGAATCATCTTCTAGGTACACCTTCCCATCACCATATTATTCATATTTTTGTAAATGAATATCAATCTAAGGTCATGTGGAAGGGGAATTGGAGTCTATTAATCATGCACCTTCTAATGTATTAATATCGAAGGCAGTAAAAAAATCATCATCATCCTCATGGGAGGATATCTTAGAATTGTCACCCAAATATACCTTTTTCCTCTTCTTATTCTCCTCATTATAGTATCTTTTTTATATTTTTAGTTTTGCCACTTTTCCAACATTTTTCATTAAACTTACCAAAATATATATATTTCCCTAAAATTTGAATTTGGGTTATCTTCTTTTTATTCTTATTTCCTTTTTTCTTTGGATCTTCCTTAATCTACTAGGGCCTCTTTAGTTTACTTTAAACTATTCTTTCTCATTTATTCCTAAAATAAAACTGTAATCACTTCATCCATGTTAATCTAATGGTATTTCTTGCAATGACCATTACAAGATGGTCCCATGAATTTTTCAAAGAATGCAACAAAGTCATACAGTGATCCTCTTCCTCCATTTTCACTCCAAGATAGTGCACCTGGGCAACTATCATATTCAAGGAATTTAGATGTTTATCCACAAACCCACCATCTACCATCTTGAGGGATATATAATTTTTTTCTCTAGATTTTTTTCACCAGGCATAGCCTAATTGATTTCTCCTAGCTTTGTCCAAAAAAATTTTGTAGAAGACTTTTCATGTACATTCATAAAAACTCAATAAACCAATTTGAGTCTAATAAGAACCTTTTCCTTTCTATCCATATTTTTTCCAACCTTCTTATTATGTAGTTATAGGTTTTCATCCAAACACTATAGCCCATGGATCTTAGTCTATGAGCATTTCCTCCATCTTGAGCTTCCATAACTCAAAATTTGTGCCTAAAATTATCCATCTCTATCCTTGATGTTCTTTCCATATCTTTTTTCAATAAGATCAAAATAATTTATACAAAATATCCCACTCAATTAAATATAATTAATACAAAACCCCTCTACACAACACCTATAATATAGAACATCATCAAGCTCAAATGCAATGAAAGTAAGTATGATACATAAAATACTACCTACACTAATATTAGAAGGATATTTTTATGCAATTTTTATCTTTTAACAATTATAGAATGTAGAAAATATTTAAATATTTAAATATAAAATATATACCTTAACACAAGTGTATATGGAACTCTTCTAGTAGAAAATCCTTACACTCCATAATTGTTCAACATATTATTTAGTAATACATGATTAAAATATACTTGCAAATGAAGCCTTTAGATGATTATCAACAACAAGAGATATGGATCAACTCTTCCAACTTAACAATATCAATAAAACTAATAATGTAACTTCCATCTCAGTAACCTAATATATATAGGAGATACAAAACCCAAAACCACCAAATAGCAAGTAGAAAGTTCCATGATTAAACCACCAAAAAAATGGTTCCCCAAATTATCCCTCAACCAACATTCCTTATGAGGTTATCATAATACACATCATATGTTGTTGAATAGGTGTAAATCTCCTTTATAGATCTTTATACATCCAAAAACTTTGTACATGTCCTATAAAAATTCAGGGGGACCATAGCTTTTGATTTAGTGGGCCAATTAAGTCCACTCTTTTTAAATTTAAGTAATTTAAGATATATATGAAACAAGAACCCATGTAGGCAATGTCTAGCAATTGATCATTTTATTTCAACCAAAAAATAAGTGTATATCCTATAAATTGAGTTTTTGTTGTACACCCCAAAAATCACACATATAATATCAACATTATGAAATATTGAGACACTTTTCTAAACATATGTGTTCAAGAACCTCTTGAACCTTTGACAAAGTTCAATGAGAAGCTACATCACTAGCATAATGGAGGGAATGAGAAATTTACAAAATGGCTAAATAAAGAAGGTGTCTAAAAGCTAAAGAGTTCTTGGACTCTCTGAATCATTAATGAAGAAAGCTAAAATAAAGTGTTAATGAGTTCAATCGTTCATGAACTCCCCAAAGTATCAACATGGTTTGAGAAAAGATTTGGAATTTTAGGGGTTCCCATCTCGATATGTCATCCATTCTATCTCTTCTCAAACCTTGTAAAAATTATCTCATTATGAAATATATTGAACATTAAAGTATTGGGATATCATTAAATCCATCCAAATATAATATGGTTGTGTCATGCATTAAAAATTTCCTATCACAAAGGTATTGGACTTGTCTTTCCTCTAGTATCAAATCCCTTACATCTCTGACCACCAACCCCAATCACTTTTCAAAAACCTTATCCCTTTACAATCATTTTTTAGAGTTTCAAGCTATCCCATCCTTGAGAATCATTTTATTCCAAACCTCACCATTTGGATCTTGCATACACCCCATCTAACTCCAATACATGAATATTGATATCATCATGATGTCTTATGGGGATGATACTAGCATTACTCTTTCATCAAAGTTACATGTTGATCATCCCTTTATAATCCAAAATTTTCCAAGTATTTTAGGCTAGAGGATCGTGCGATCCATTTACTAATTACTTATTTTCATGTTTCTTCAAAAGCCCAAAACTCTACCATTCTTTTGTAATAACTTTCAAACTTACACTCCAAAGAAATCCTTGTGGTACCCTATTTCCATGTTCCCAAAAATATTAAAACTCAAGCATTATCTTCATTTGTCCTAGATCAAACTCAAACTTTCAAGTTATCCCTATCTTAGTATTGATCATAAGTTGTACCTTACACCCTTATCCTAACATCCGAATTCCTATATTTTGATGAGGCTTCACTTTCAAACTTCCTCCATTCCACATCCCTTCTTGGCATGAATTCCCAATCAAATTTGATCCTTGTATTCCAATTGTATGCATAAGGCATGAGTTCTTGCCAAAATCCTAAATTCCAATGTTCCTACCAATTCCATTGCAACTCTCGCCTACCCTTTTGAACTACCCCAAGAATACCATTAATTAAATAAAGTGGCCTTGAGAGCTACTAGATCAAATATAACTGCACATGAAAATAATTATTTAAGCATATTGGCATGTATTCAAAATAGAAAAGTGATGCCTTTCTAATACCCTAATTTATTTTTGGTGGATTTGATATTTAGAAGACATTTTAAGTGATATTGATAGAATAAGTATTCAAACATGTCCTTTTTGGTCACATTTTAGCATATTTTATGGGACCCTTATTTACATACATTTTGATGTCATCAATGGCCAACATGATAGTGAATAAAAATTAGAACCATATTTTTCATAGATGTATTTTTACATACCAAGCATATGAGTTTGGTATATGGGTTCCATAGTTATAACACCATTGAACAAGGATATTATCTACAAATATAGGCAAACCACTTATTCTCTATCATGGCTTCATTCCTTGTTTTTTCACTATATATGGACTCTCCTTTTTCATGGAAAGGGTTGGTATCAATCATATTTTTAGGAAAATTTTGATCTATGGAGATTCCTCTAGGTCATGTTGTATAGCATATTTAATTCTAGCAAATATGATATAATATAATTTAAAATTTTATATCTAATGTATGGTGTCTTTGTAGAATTAATTTAGTAAATCAGTAAAAATTTTTTTATGCCTATTTTATCTTTTGTATTCACTATTGTCTAAAAATTTTAGGGGATTGAGGATTTGATTTCACATTCATTATTATTTATAGTAATTATTCATTGTTTGCATTAAGGGTACTATATAATAATATCTTTGTGCAATTTATGTCAAAAGAGTGGAAATCTTTCTGAGTGATATGTGAGGGCTTTTAGCTTAGTTGTGGATTATTAAGTAGAGTTTTTGCATTTGAGGGTTTAATCTCTATAAGGTAAATTAGATTACATTAGACTTATCTAAATTTAGAGTGTTTACTTTTTTATTAGGGTTTACAGTCATACTTGACTATGTGTTTACAAGATTAGACACTAGTCTAATAGTTGAAGGCTATCAATTTCATATTTATTTAAAGAAACTAAAAATCTACACTCTAACTAGTGTTGTATTATAGTAGATTAGGTGTTCTCCCATCATTCAAAAAATTTGGTGATATAAATTTGTTAAATCCTTAGAGAAGTTACTAATTTTGTATCCACAAAGGATTTGTGTATGGTGTTGTTTATTAGGCAAATAATTGTTGTGAGAAACTCAAAGCATACATATACAAGGATGAGTAACTATTTTATGTTTAGATTCACATCATTTGGCCTAAATTGCCTAATTAGAGATCTCTTGTCCTACTAGTTGTGTTCCTATCTTTAAGATCTTTTGGTAAATATCACTCAAGCTTTCTAGTTCTCCCGAAGAGAGGATGCCTTATCCACTTTCTGCTATCTAGTTATCTTTTTCTCTCTTATTTTTGAGGGTGTGGGCTACTCCCAATTGTTTCTATTAGTAGTCATAGACATTATGGTGAATTCCTTAGGATTGAGGTGGTTGTATGAAAAAGAGCCAACACACCCCAACATATAAAATAATCATACATTATATGCCTATACCTCCTCTAACATTTTTATACACCTCTCACAAATCTATCCACTACCATTCCTCTACAATCAAGCTCTAATTATGGGATGATGAAGTTACACAAATCCCCTCTAATATGGAATGAATAAATCCTTTAAGGATAAGTAATAAAAGAATAGAAAAGGAAATTTGTAAAAATCGAGAACATGTCCTTTACCAACACAAACATGTCTTTAAGCAATGACAAGTAAGATCTAATTTACAAAACCACCAAACTAAAAAAATCAATATCTAACCATTCAATCCTAAATATAAAACATAATAATAAAATATAATAACCTTAAATTAAAGGAAGGAGGTCAAATTAATAACCATTCCCAAAAATAGAATATGACCAAACTTGTTAATAATTTCTAATCAAATCAATAGTATTGTGGGCTAACTTTGTGAGCATGTAGTGGTTACATGGAATTTTGTAGAACTTCCATTTTTTAAAATGTTAAATGACCTCTTATCTATGTTCAACTAAGGTTTGAAAGTGTGACTCATCACATAACTCACCACATCAACACAATTAGTGAGAAGTATTCTAAAATTAAATTTTTAAAGATTGGACCAAAATATAATCATGAAAACCATAATAGCTAAACAAAAAAAGTTCATTTTCTATTAGGACAATATCATATTCTTCTTTAAATATAGTATATATGTAACCTAAATGATCTCAATATCTTTTGGTAACCATAAATCTCATTATATCTAAACTTTATATCCAACATGAATGACCCAATGGTTTGAAAAAAAATACTATTTATTTTTATAAAAATAACACATTATTATTTAAAATACAACTTATAATCAACTTTATATGATTATATTTTTTTTTGACGATATTTCACATTTCATACTAAAATACATGATACTCACTGTGCTCACTTTTTATATTTGTGATATGGCAAACTATTGATATGAAGTACTCCAATGTATATACAATAATACTTTTTCATAAAACAATGATACTTGTGTAGATGAGCTTTTTATTTTTCAAATGACACACTTATAGTGGATAGTTGTGATATTTTATATGAAACAAAAAAGTATTTATTTCACTTGATAAATATATTTATGATTTTTTATATGACATTCATAAATTCTCATATGATTTATATTTGAACTAATTATTAACAATATATTAAAAGACTAAACAACCATTAACCCCTCTTAAAAAAAACATACATCTATACATTAATTTGGATGTTAAAATAATTTTATAAACAAATGGACTGTTCGTATGCGGTTAGCCCGCAAACACGTTAACGCCCCCTGGCCACCAATGTTCTTCAAAACAAATATCTTCTCAGACCTTTTCCCATGACCACTCCTTAATATTGAGAATTAATGAGTGCATATTACCTACCAAGGTTGAAGCCGCCACGCGTACGGTCTTCTGAGCAAACTGGGTGTCTCGATCTAATTGGAAAACGATTGAGAAAAGCAAGGGAGAAAAGAATTCATGTCCTTCCACGAAGACCCTCCATCGCCAACGGCCTTTCGAGCCTCGCCTCTCAATTCCTGCGCCCTCTTTCTCACTTGCATCCCCTCCTCACTCGTCATCAATCGTTTCACTGCTTTCTCAACCTCCTCTGCACTCACCACCTCATTTTCCTCTGCTTTGTCCCAATCTTTCACTTCCATACCCGCTTTCAACTCCCGAGTGATTAGAGCCGAATTGGCAAACTGATCGAAATGTAGAGGCCAAGTCAGCATGCCCACTCCGGCACTGATGCTCTCCACTGTCGAATTCCAACCGCAGTGCGTTAAAAATCCACCCGTCGACTTGTGAAATAGGATGTCAAGCTGAGGCGCCCAATTCGTCACAATAAAACCCCGTCCCTCTAATCGCCTCTCGTACCCTTGTTGCAGAAACTTGCAAGCCGAATCGAACTGCGCTTCTGTCGAAAAATGGGCTCCGTCGGGGATCCTGAGCACCCACAAGAAAGGCTGCCCGCTGTGCTCCAATCCGTCGGCCAGTTCTCGGATCTGGGTCTCCGAAAGAGAAGATATACTGCCGAATGAAACGTAGAGAACGGACGCCGGAGCCTGTCTATCTAACCATCTCATGCACTCTGTGTCCGCCTGTAATCGCAACCGCTGTTCGTCACTGAAGAAGGCCTGCGGAAGAAGAGGACCCACAGTCCACACAGGCTTCCCACCGTAGACTAATTCCTCTCTTCCCTGTTGAATGAATTCTGATTCCAGTGCGTTGAAGGTGTTTAAGATATATCCCTTGGCAGGCCCTAACAGAGACCTTTGGCGCCTAGAATAATTCATCCATCTTTCGGGAGAGCTACGCTTCAATGATTTGTTAACAGAGGACAAACCCCATGTCTCATCAGTTACGCGCTTCTTCCACATATTATAATAAGCGCCAATGGGTCTGAACACATAGGTAGGGATTGAATATTTGGTAGCCACAGTCTGAATCCATCCCATAGCCGAGTCGTAGACTAAAACCACTCTATTATTGTTCTCAGAGCAGATTGTGCGCAGTAGCTGATCCACATGAGACCCTAACTGATCCTCCACGGCTTCAAATAGAGTAATCAAATGAAGCGGAAACGTATGTGAACTCTGAGCATCGAGCTCTCCACCTGAGAGACGAGGCATGGGCAATTCCTCGAAACGAATATCGAAGTTGTGAAGCTTCCATCCCTCAACACGGCGGCGGACTTGCTGAACATGGGTGGAAATGGCTACAAACGATACGCTTGCTCCTCGTTCGGCGACAACTCTAGAAAAATGAAGGAGCTGATTGAGGTGTCCCTGTGCGGGGAGTGGCACCACCACCACTTTCATTCTCGCACCCTTTTCATCTCCGCCCATCTTTCACGGCCTTACAGTAAAAGGAACTTTTATCCTTCCAATGCTTTACATCGAGAATAGACGGATATTTGTTCCCTACTTAAACTCAAACTCTATCCCTTTCGTCCTGGCACTTCCTACCATTATAGAATCATCAAACAAATACATGTCAAGTGAGAAATGACGTTAGCAATAGGGATAGGCCTTTGGGCGCGACAAAGATGACAAGAGGGCGGGCCATATCTCATATAAAAGCAATGCCAGCTCCAGCTCATTTGTAGAATGAGCTGTCCAAATCATGATAGAAATTGGTTACTCTTCACCTTGCTAGTTTGTCTTTTGTGAGTGAGGGGGTTTAAATTTTCAAGCGGTATGATGTAAGCCGTGAGCTCAGCTAACAGTTGTGTTTTGGAGGATTCTGTCGATTCTTGGAATGTAGTGTAAGGGAAAAAAAAATTATTGTCTATTTATCAAGATTTAAAGGTAAGAGATGAGGTCAAGATTATGTTTTAAATGATTTTGGTGGAATATATGTTTCCTTCACTATTGATTCTGAAAGTATGATTTAGGGAATCTTAATTTTTTACTATGTCATTTATTATGTTTCAAATTTTCAAAAGAAAAATGAAAAAGGAAAAAACTTTCAAATTTTCAAAAGTATGATACAAGAGATGAGGGGAAGATCGTCTTGTGAAAGATTTTGGTGGAATAGACACCCCTAGATCATTGAAAATAATCTTTCAATTTTCTTTTAATTTACTATTTTACAAACAAAACTTTATTTAATTGATGTGATGTAATTTTTTTTCAATTCACCAAAAGTTGTTAACAATTACATGAATATATAAAGTTCAGTTATATTAAAAAAAATGTTAATAATTATATTTGTGTGATTAAGTTAGATGGATTGAAAATTATTAATAATTATGTATATAAAAACCAAAACCTAATTAATAAATAATGTACAAATTATTTATTTGATGGCTTCAAGAGTAAGTTAATGAATACTTTCATCATAAAAATTATTAATATTGTGGTTTATATAGCCATAATTTTACTCTAAAAACATAGATACAAGACTAGATTTTGAAGGCTAAAATAATACAATCATCATTCTATAAAATATTAATAGAACTTATAAGAATATTTCTATTCGTAAAAAATATTAATTTATGATAATATTTTTTTATTTATGAGTTTTTTTTTGCTCGGTAAATCACTGCTAAGGGGTAGCACTGTGTATTGCTTTCAAAAAGAGATTACATTGATTTTCATGTTTTTCTATGTATCCATAGTATTGACCTTCCTCCTGACACTATGCCCAACCCTATCCATGTATCAAAACAACTTTACAGCCCTACACCATCCTTCTACTTTTGTACAAAATGGCCATAGACCAAAACGATCAGAGACTACCAAGTTAAACTACCAAACATATTCGACATAAACTAGCATTTGACAGACTAACACATACCATTAATTACTATTCAACATAAACTATCAGATTATAATACTAGAGGCACTTTTACATAGCCTTGTCTTGGTCTTGGTCTTTGTCCTCTTCTTCCTATGTTTCCTCCCTCTTCATGTACGCTAGGTAATCTACAATCAATAGGAAATCCAAACCACATTTGATATATGTTGGGCTACTCACCTTGGCCTCGGGTCCCTGCTGTCATTTGGCATCCATTCCTCTCTTGTCCCAAGCTCCCAGTCTTCATCGTCATCCGCAACCACTTTATCAGCCAACCCATCTTCTGCCAGATATTGTTGCACCCACCCCTTGGGAAGGGCTTTCATCATTTTTTCCACCCTGAGTAGGAACATTATGCTTCATTCCTTCTCATCCCACAAGTTTGCAAGCCTCGTCGGGTTGAGAGACCTGACCAATGGAAATTCCTTGACCTTTGCTCCATTTCCAAGTGACATATAATAATTTTGTGGAAGCAAAATCATCAAATTTTCATTCACATCATCTAGGGCTTCATCAATTTCTCCCAACATAGCATGAATGAAGAGCATCTAGCACAGTTTCTTGGCCCCTGTCTTAGGCACCCCCATGTACAGTATCATCGCTAGGAACATGGCTAAAATGCTTGCATTTTCCATGAACATGTAATACGCCAGTAGGAATTCCCTCGCCAAATTTTTTTTGTTCATCCAAAGCACCATAGGGTAGGATGAGGCTAGAATCCCTTTCAACCTCTTATCTATCACCTCACCATGGAAAGCCTGTTGTTGTTTTGTTGTGTTAAAAAATAGTGGGGTATTCATTTCCTTACTCTTAGACTATTATCTCAACCATGCCAATTTAGCTCACCCTTGACTTTGCTTATGCAACCACAAACTTTGGCTTTTTAATAAGTGATGGCCTTACCCCATCATAATGGCGAGCTTCGTGTCTATGACGTTTAGAACATGCCTTCAAATCCACATCCTAGCCCAAAGATACGAATTTGATTACCTGTTTAGGGTTATGCATTGCCCGTCATTTCCCCTACCTTAGAATTTGTTACAGTGCCTTACACCTTTCTTTCTATTAATGGTTGTTGCTTATCATTTCTTCCCACTTCGAGTTTGGCCCTTATTATAGTACATGCTCTTTTCGCCACGGGCTTGTCCAAATCATCAATGGTGTCTTTTTTCTTCAAATTATATTTTAATGTCCCATCATTAAGGAATATTTTGATCTACTCGGCTTTAGATTATGTGTCTTCTTTTGTCACTTTCTTTTCCAACTCATCTACCATGTTATTCCCTTCTCAATATACACAGATTACTTCAAAGGCCTCAAATTTATTTGTCAATTATTTTATGCATTGTAGCATAGCTTCCAATTTGGTGCATTGTTCCTGTGGATTACATTAATGGTGATAAGAGAGTCACCCTCCAAATGGATGCATTTCACACCTAGTTCCAAGCCCAATTGCAATCAAATTAAAGTCGCTCAAAATTATGCTTCGTTGTTCATACATGGCCCCAGAGAGATGGATTTCTCTGCTAAAATTTTACCATGCTCCAATCTTGTGCTATGCAACCGGCCACCCACCCCCCGAGCTTCGGTTACCACGGGAGGCTTCGTCAAAGTTAATTTTGACCCAACCTTCCTTTGATGCCACCCACACTACCTCATTTATTTTTGTGTGTCAAATCCACTGCTTCCACTAAGTAGCTTCATCATTTTTTCATCCCAGCTTGTGAAAATTCTTTGTTTGACTTATTTGCTATGAGCATCTTCATTGACAAGTTTTGTGATTTCCCTCTCTATCTTGGCTCATAGCCTTTCCTCTCCCATTTCTTTTCCTTTAAAGATCCTTCTATTTCGCTCCTTCCAAATCTCCTATATAACTATGGATGAAGTGACCTACCATATCCCACCAAATACCAATTTTTTAAGTTTGGACAGCCACATCTTCAACCAAGCTTCAATGGCTATCGACATGGGGCGTTACAAATTTAATTTACTCCTAACAAGATTCCAATAGGCATTCGCATATGGACATGTCAGGAGTAAGTTATCTATTGTCTCTAGGTTAGTTTTGCACATCACACATCTTTGAGGGCCTTGAATTCCAAATGTTGCTA
>VDFB02000013.1:183847012-183900139 GCA_007258455.2 Sequoia sempervirens
GTGGGAGAGTTGGAGAGAGTCAAAGAGCATGGGAGAGGGTGGGAGAGAGAGGGAGAGAGGGTGGAAGAGGGGGGAAGAGGGTGGGAGAGAGGGTGGGAGAGAGGGTGGGAGATTCGGAGAGAGTCAGAGAGCATGGGAGAGGGCGAGAGAGAGTTAGAGATGATGATAAATGCTTGTTCATGGATGCTTTCGAACAAGCTATAGATGCTTAAGAAAAACTATTATGTTTCAAAAGATGCAAGTATTTATAATGATGAATCTTATTATGAAGATGATGATGATGAATGCTTGTTCATGGATTTAAAAGATGAATCTTATTTTTCTAACTATAAAATATTTGTAAAGGAATTCCCTCTAGAGCAAAAGGATAAGATTGAAGGTATTTTGGTATCTTCTTTTCATGCTAGAGATGATAAGAACTACTAGATCATTGATAGTGGTTTCTCTAATCATATGATTGAAGACAAGATTAATTTTGTTAAACTTGAAAAATATGATGGATGACTTGTTATATTTGGAGATGATTCAAGTGCTAAGATATGTGGAATATGTTCAATCAGTTTTGATGGCAATCATAATACTAAAGATGTTTATTATATTAAAGGTTTAAGGCATAACCTCTTGAGTGTTGGACAAGTGTCTAGCAAGGGATATAATATTATGTTTCAAGATGAAGGATGTGAGATCAAAAAAGGATCCAAAACTGTGATTGTTGCTAGAAGAAGGATTGATGGAAATGTTTATCAGCTTAAGGGTGTTGATGATCATTGTTTTATGACTCTGATTAATGAAACTTGGTTATGGCATAAGAGGATGTGTCAAATTAATTTTGATAACTTGGTAAGAATCAGTTTAGTTCAAGCAGTGAGAGATATTCTAAAGATTACAAAGCCTATCAATGCTATATGTAAGGAGTATCAAATTGGAAGGAAAACAAGAAGAAGTTTCAAAGTGTAGTGTAGAAAAATGTCTCCATTTACATTTTCACACTTGTTTGGTCCCTCCCTACTAAAATTGGGCTTATTTATGCCTTATTTGACCTTATTTTGCATCCACAAACCACTTAATTAATGCATATTTCTAAGGATGGCCTCGACATATATCATGTGACCAATAAGAATTTAATGATTTTGGTTTGTATGGCCTAGATTTAGTGATTTGGGATTCATACGCCACCTTAGGCATATGGGTCCCACCTAAGTTTCAGGGCCTCTATATGAATTTCACATTAATCTAAGCCTTTCTTGAAATTTTTTATGTCAACCATACCAAATCTATACCTCCTAATAACTTTAATAAGGTACCACACAAAACGAATAGCAGGAATTCATGAGGAAAGAAAAACTTTTTATGCTAACACCCATGAATAAATAGGATGGCTCCACAGGAAAGAAAAGTGTGTTATGTAAGGTTTCCATATAGTAGTTATTGTAATTGTTAGTAGTGTAAGTTACATTCAAAGGATTTTTCTTAGTTCATGTAAGTTCTTAACTTAGGGAACATCGTGCCTACTATCTCCAAGAGAGGGCCAATTGAAGAATAAAATATTCACAACTTTGGGGATGCAGTTCATCACATCAAGCGACTAAGAGGAATATAATATGCTAAGAGATATCATGCACTTGAAAGACATCACACCCAATTTCACCACAAAGTGAAAAACACATTGCATGAATTAAGAAGACTACACAATGAAAAATGAGTTGTAATATGTGAAAGAATAATGTCGATGTATGCCCCCACTTTAAAGAAATTGCTAAACACATTGATGTGAGCAATTACTTTAAAGTACAAAATGAAAAATACTAACAATAAAGAAGACATTAGAGCTTATTTAGAAATCCCTATTCCAAGTCATATGTTTCCAAATGAAGCTACATCATGAAAAGGGGTTTCCCCCAAAATGAAATCCCCAAAATCACATAAGGGATCCATAGATTTAGGGTCAGTGTGTCTTTTCTGCAATGTTTTATAGAGATTGGAACTATCATCATTCCCCAAATACCCATGGAATAGGAAGAATGATAGAAGGAGAGAAAAAACAAAGAAAATCCTTTTGGGTCAACATTGAAGAGACCTAAATGTCTCGATGGCTTGTGTCATCCCTAAAAGGAAAACACAAGACAAAGAAAAGATTAAGGTAATTTATGACATAGAGAAGAATGTAGGTACATATAGAGGAATGTCACAAAGAGAGAGATAAATCAAACTGAATAGTATAGGGGATCACATTACACACATGCAATCACATAAAAGAACATGAAAAATAAAATAATGCAAAATACTAGTAAGGAACATGCGAGTCAACCTATAGCAAGTCATCCACATCCTAATCTCGTTCAACATATACGAAAGGTGGACAACTATCCAAAGGGACAGTAGCAAGTGTGGTAATAGGACAAGGCTATCTGATTCTTTCCCCCACTAAGTGCAAGACAAGAATGAGCTTAGGTATGTTATGAGAATGAGATCCTTGCATTTTGAAATGATTTTCAATAAATGTAAATCATGTAATAGTGATAATGTTAAGATCTTACAACCATTACATGGCAAGGAGCAGAATGGTATGATATGCAATCACTTGATAACAATCATTGTAATTGAATTGAAAATTACTCAATATTAATTTTAATGTATGACGCTCATCAGTTAAATGAAATGGTGAAAATGGGGTAGGGTTCCACCTTATTGGGAGATGGAATTAAGGGACCTAGACCTATTTTCTTCAAGTTTCATTCAATGAAACCTTAGAGATCTCAATCCAAGGATGGAAATGAGGGAAAGAGATCTACAATAAGGTGTCCTAGTGTGTGATTAAATACTAAAGGGGGTTCACCACCAAGCAAGGGATTGGAAAGACTAGGAATGTAAATGATATGCAAAACCTAACTATATGACCTAGATTATGAAACTGAAAAATTAGAATATTAGACTGAGAAAGAATAGAGGTGCACCTAGAAATTGAAGAGGCTTGAATCAAGGTCTAAAACACTAGAAATTTTGACTTTAATTCTCACTAGGACTCATATGCCAGGCTGGGTGAATCAGTCCTAGATTAGGGTTTCTAGGAAAAAACTGTAATCTAGCAATGAGAAGTCTAAATCCTTCTAAAACTCATAAAATCTGCTATACCATGACTCATATGTCACAAATTGAGTATCAATATCATTATACTTTTTTAGAAGGTCAAGGTGTGAATCTCTTCACATATCTCTACTCTTCCTTTCAAACTTGATTTTCTGATCTGAAACACTAAATTCTTCTCTATAGATGGCTTTTTGTGATCTTGTAAATAAGATGACATCTTTGACAACTTTTCTCCAATTTGGCTCTTCAAGGGATCTTCAACTTAAATCTACAAATCACACATCAAAGAGAGGGAAAAATGTTGTTTTGTTAGTGGATAGGGGTTTTCCTTAGTAAAACCCTATTTGATAATCAAACTTTGAAATGAATATAAATATAATGAAGGAATGATGAATGAACAAATAAGTAATGTTGCAACTCACTAAACCCTTGAATAAGATGTTGCAATCTTGTAAGTAATGGCTAGTATGAATGTGGATATTGACTCTTGCTTGAATGATATGGATATTAATTTGAATGCTTGCTTGAATCATAAAACCCTACATCACAAATCTTATCTCAAAAACAAACATGATGCATGATGATTTGACATTATGCTTGAATCCTTGATAATACTACAAAATGCTTGATAATCAACTATTGAAGGCTCTTGAATTCTATTGTAAAATCATATAAGATTCACCAATGCTTGACCTGAAAAAGTGCTAGGTTGATATCATTAATGCTTAGGTCACACTTGCTCATGAAATTTGCTAGGATAAAATATGTGAAATAACCTTTTATTTATACTTTTTTATGCCAAATTTATTGAAATTACAACACTACAAGCCAACATCGGATCTAGGAGAATAAAATCCCACCAAGAATTTGAATTTAAATTAGGTCTACACTAAGCATGACTCATATGCTAGTTGGGGCGTATGAGTCCCATTAGGATAAGCTTAGGACACAAATTTCAAGAAAGGCTTAGATTAATGTGAAATTCATATAGAGGCCCCAAAACTTAGGTGGGACCCATATGCCTAAGGTGGCATATGAATCCCAGATCACTAAATCTAGGCCATACAAACCAAAATCATTAAATTCTTATTGGTCACATGATATATGTCGAGGTCATCCTCAGAAAGATGCATTAATTAAGTGGTTTGTGGATGCAAAATAAGGTCAAATAAGGCATAAATAAGCCCAATTTTAGTAGGGAGGGATCAAACAAGTGTGAAAATGTAAATGGAGACATTTTTCTACACTACACTTTGAAACTTCTTGTTTTCCTTCCAATTTGATACTCCTTACAGATAGCATTGATAGGTTTTGTAATCTTTAGAATATCTCCCACTGCTTGAACTAAATTGATTCTTACCAAGTTATCAAAATTAATTTGACACATCCTCCTATGCCATAACCAAGTTTCATTAATCAGAGTCATAAAACAATGACCATCAACACCCTTAAGCTGATAAACATTTCCATCAATCCTTCTTCTAGCAACAATCATAGTTTTGGATCCTTTTCTGATCTCACATCCTTCATCTTGAAACATAATATTATATCCCTTGCTAGACACTTGTCCAAAACTCAAGAGGTTATGCCTTAAACCTTTAATATAATAAACATCTTTAGTATTATGATTCCCATCAAAACTGATTGAACATATTACACATATCTTAGCACTTGAATCATCTCCAAATATAACAAGTCATCCATCATATTTTTCAAGTTTAAAAAAATTAATTTTGTCTTCAATCATATGATTAGAGAAACCACTATCAATGATCTAGTAGTTCTTATCATCTCTAGCATGAAAATAAGATACCAAAATACCTTCAATCTTATCCTTTCTCTCTAGAGGGAATTCCTTTACACATATTTTAGAGTTAGAAAAAATAGATTCATCTTTTAAATCCATGAACAAGCATTCATCATCATCATCTTCATAATAAGATTCATCATTAGAAGTACTTGCATCTTTTGAAACATAATAGTTTTTCTTAAGCATCCATAGCTTGTTCAAAAGCACCTGTTCTAGGCTTTTAGCCATAGCAGCAAGGCAATGAACTATTTGATAAAATGCTATGATAGACATGTATGAAAAATGTGTTAGCATAGACAATGCAGTGAAGTCTTTGAAAAAATGCCTCAAATAAATACATGGTTTCATGGTGATGGAATGGCATGATGAATGCCATGACCAACAAATTGCGATGGATTGTCATGGCATTCCATCACCATTGAGACCACATTTCTTTGAGGCTTTTTTTCAAACAGTTTGCTGCCTTTTCTAGGCTATTGCTTATTGGTATGCTTTGATAGATTTTTTCCAAGCATCCATAGCTTGTTTGGAAGCACCTATTTTAGGATTTTAGCCATAGCAACAAGGAAGTGAACTATTTGATAAAATTCTTTGGTAAACATGTATGATAAATGTAGTAGCATAGACAAGGCAGTGAATTGTTTGAAAAAATTCCTCAAAGAAATGTGGTCTGATGGTGATGGAATGCCATGAAAATCCACAAAAATTTCCTTGTCATGGTATTCCACCACCATGAGACCACGTTTCTTTGAGTCATTTTTTTCAAACAGTTCATTCCCTTTTCTATGCAATTTCTTACTATTATGTTATGATAGATTTTTCCTAAGCATCTATAGCTTGTTCAAAAGCACCCATTTTAGGCTTTTAGCCATAGAAGCAAGGAAATGAACTATTTGATAAAATGCTTTGATAGACATGTATGAAAAATGTGTTAGCATAGACAAGGTCGTGAACTCTTTGAAAAAATGCCTCAAAGAAATGAGGTCCCATGGTGATGGAATGGCATGACGAATGCCATGACAAGAAAATTGCTATGGATTGTCATGGAATTCCATCACCATTGGGACCACATTTCTTTGAGGCTTTTTTTCAAATAGTTTGTTGCCTTTTCTATGCTATTGCTTATTAGTATGCTTTGATAGATTATTTCCAAGCATCCATAGCTTGTTTGGAAGCATCTATTTTAGGATTTTAGCCATAGCAACAAGGAAGCGAACTGTTTGATAAAATGCTTTGGTAAACATGTATGATAAATGTAGTAGCATAGACAAGGTAGTGAAATATTTGAAAAAATGCCTCAAAGAAATGTGGTCTGATGGTGATGGAATTCCATGACAATCCACAACAATTTTCTTGTTATGGCATTCCACCACCATGAGACCACATTTCTTTGAGGAATTTTTTTCAAACAGTTGATTCCCTTGTCTATGTTATTGCTTACTATTATGCTATGATAGATTTTTTCTAAGCATCCATAGCTTGTTCGAAAGCACCTGTTTTAGGATTTTAGCCATAGCAGCAAGGCAATGAACTGTTTGATAAAATGCTTTGATAGACATGTATGAAAAATGTGTTAGCATAGACAAGGCAGTGAACTCTTTGAAAAAATGCCTCAAAGAAATGAGGTCTCATGGTGATGGAATGCCATGACAATCAAATGCTTTTGATTGTCATGGCATTCCATCAGGTCATGAGACCTCAATTCTTTGACGCATTTTTTCAAAGAGTTCACTGCCTTGTCTATGATATTGCTTACTATTATGCTTTTGATAGATTGTTTCCAAGCATCCATGGCTTGTTTGAAAGAACTTCTTTTATGCTTTCAACCATAGCAACAAGGAAAAACTTGAACTAAAATGCTTTGGTAGACATGTATCAAAAATGTGGTAGTATAGACAAGTCAGTGAACTATTTGAAAAAATGCCTCAAAGAAATGTGGTCTCATAGAATGCCATGACAAGCAAATGCAATTGGGAGCTTCTCCTAGTTAATAGTTATGCAATGTGAATTAATTGGATAACTGCTTAGGTTGACTTTGTAAAAACTATATTGTAATTGAAATTTTCTCATCTATCAACATCTAATTATTAGTTATGCAATGTGAAGCAATGCTTTGAGTTTGAAAGATGTGCAATGCAATTTAATCAATGTTATGAATATAAACTACAAAAATATATTTTTTACTAAGTTACCAGTTCAGTTTTGGGTTCGACAACCCGGTTCACTAGTTCGGGAAAAAAAAAATTGGGGTTGGGTTTGTTTTGGGTTTGGTACAAAAACATAAAAAAATCAGAAATATATACATATTTGCAGCAATAATTAAGTTCAGAATACACCACCATATTAATAGTCAAATAACATAGAAAAAATACACCACCACTTTCATAGTCAAATATTAAAATATTAGTGATACTCGAATGTCATGATACAAAATTATAAATTAAAGTTCAAACATAAAAATGTCAAGTGTTTACAATCAGCCATTATTGATCATTGATCAATCGAAAAGTGTGAACATTTTTCTATGTGGAAGGAAAACAAGAAAATAGTGTTACATAATTATTTACATTGTGAAAGAGCCAAAACCTTTTTCTTGCAGATCGTAGAAGAATCTCAGTGATTTTTTGTGTGTCCTCGCCTTGGAACGAAACTATCTGAGCCATGAATGATTGACCAGGAACTGTGAGAAAGAAATAAGATAAATCATGCAACTTTGCAACTTCTTTCCTTGGGAAAAAGGGTAAAGTTTGCTTTTCAGGGAGAATCTCCTTTAGAGTTTGAATGCATTGATAATTTTCAAGATAGACTTAGCCAAATATGTCATCTAGGTTTGAAGCTTTTAGGTAGAATGTTTGCTTCTTAAAATTTTGTTCAAAATTCAAGATGCAAGCTCTCCTCCCTTAGGGAAAAGAAGGCCTATCAAACCTAACACTCTTATGCAACACTTCTTAAGTTCTTGTTGATGGAGTATTAGATGCGAAGTTTCAAAATAGGCATGGTTATATAAATTCTCATCTCAGGACTATCATTGCATCAAATTAAGAATTTTCAATCCTTTATGGTGTAGACAAGAGAAGTATGGAGTAGTGTTCCAATGCTAAAGTCTTATTGTGAATCTCTTTGCTATGAGTGGTTCAAAAATGAGGAATCTTTCTTCTACACCAAATGAAAAATATTCACAATATGTTATAGGAAGGAATAAGTCCATAAGATCAAGTATGCAAGAACTGAGAATTGCAAAATTGGCTTATGTTTGACTTCCACACAGAAATTTTCACACTTTTCAATGTTCACATGTAAGTCAAAAAGTATATGTGCATAAGTTGTAAAGTATACACTTGAATACACGTAACTCATATCTATTGAACCATGAATTTATAATGCAAATATGGACACCATCGATAAAAAATATTTGTATTAAAAGCAAATAGCCATGTACGCATACATCAATATATGTCGATATAAGTATAAAATATAGTTACAAAATAGCCATAGAGGCTTACGACAATGCCATATAGGCATACAATGTCAAATATATCCAATACAAAATATGTACAAAATTTCCATGTAGGCATACAACAAAGGGCTCTACATTCAAAATTCATTTCTCTCCATGCTCTGGTTCAAATATAATTTTATTTCCCTTTGCTTGGCGATCCGATGGCAATAAGTCTGTCACCCATTTCTGTTGTGCTCAAGGAGTGCTCCTGCTACTCCTCCTAGGGTTTAGCTCCTCCTGAAGTTTTAACTGTTACAATAAGAAGTAAAGACATTAATATATAGAAATTACATTATAAAAATTGATATATTTAACAAAATAATCACTTACGACCATCTCACAATCACTCTCCTCGATGGAAATATTTGCACGCCGATGTTGAGGCATGCTCAAGCCCTATATAAACCATCCAAATAGGAATTAAACTACGAATCAATAATGGTTTGATTTTTCACTAGAACTAGTTCATCTATAACATTGAATGTAACTTAAAATTTAGTTATTTTCCTCATACCTCCCCTATCAGAGCCATTGAGGATTGTATTGTGAAGGAAACACCAATATCCATTTCCCTCGTAATGTTTGGCGGTGTTTCTATCACCAACATCTGAAAATAAAACAAAAATTATTCAATCACAAAAAAGTTACAATAGTGATCCACTTGATGACTTATAATGTATGAGATCTAATGAACAAAATTTTGAGTACAAGTATTAAACTATATATTTCTGATTATTAGTTATTGAATTTGAAGTAATGCTTTGAGTTTGAATGATGTGTAATGCAACGTAACCAACAATATGAATATAAACTACACAAATCTATTAAACTTAGAATTCATTAGTTAAGTTCTCTTTATTCTATATTACCTCCATGAATGTTTGATCTGTAGACACCTAAAAATGACCTAGGCCTGCAAGCTTCATTTTTACCACTTTCATCCTAGCATAATTAAGTCATTTAATTATGTCCTTGGTCCACATTTGACTATTGATTAAATAATTCATAATTATTTAATTAATTCATGTCATTTATTCCTCATGATTATTAAATAAATAAAGTTTATTTATTAAATACGTCATTAATTGTCTAAGGTCTTCCTTTAATTAAATAAATTTCTTAATTTATTTAATTCCCCTTTGTCATTTATTTCTTCTTGATTATTAATTAAATAAATTTTATTTATTTAATTACGTCACTAATTAAGTCCCCTTCTTTCTAAAATTAAATAAATTCTTATTTATTTAGTTTTTATCCACTATCCATTATAATTAAATAATTATTTTAATTATTTAATTATTCATTAGCTTCTTCTCTCATAAATTAAATAAATTTTATTTATTTAATTTGGTCCACTCTCTTGAATTTTGAATTAAATCATCATTTAATTCAAAATAATTCATTTTGTCACATTCCTCTATAATTAAATAATATCTTTATTATTTAATTATTCACTGGTCACCTGGAGTAAATAAATTTTATTATTTAATTTCTCCAGCAGCCTCTTTATCTGTACCAACCTTATCTTCCAAATTAATTCTTGACTTTTGACATCTCATTTAAATTCGACCATTGATTGAATTATTTTATAATTCAATCTTGACCCTTCATTCCTACCTTTTGCCCTAATTTTGACCTAACCCTAATGCACAACAGCATTTAATCTTGATCATTGATCCTAGGGTTCTTGTCATCTTTTCATCCTAGCCACACGTTCAAAATTACAGTTTTCATAAAAGGGCAATTTTGATCTCATTTGCTGAGCCCTTGGTCTTTTGATTTCTTGACCTCTAGTCTATGTCTATTTTCTGTCAACTTGGGTTATAATTTTTACAGTCATAGTCATTCTAATCCATTGTAGGGTTATTTTATTTTCTACAAATCCTTCAACACTTGCATAGGGCTTAGTCTTTAGGCATAGTTGCTCACATAAATCTGAGGGCACTTTTATTTACTGCAAGCTAAGAGGTGTAACAAAGATCAATCATGGAAGGTGGAGACTTAGGGTAGCATTATCCCTTTTGTCTTCACATCACTTCCTTTGTGCTTTGTTATTTCATAGGAATTTTATTGTTATTGTGCTAACCCCCCTTTAACTATTCTAGGATTTTCCCTTGATCACATGATCAAATCTACTGGCACTAGGAGTTGTTTCCTTGAAACCTCCAACATTACCCTACTCAACATCAAAAATCACATATTAAAATACCATTCGTAAAACAATGCTATTAACATGTAATAAATTTATAATTGTTTACTAGTTACATACCCTACTGATAGGTGTACTACAAAAATAAGTAGGGGGAGCACTGGTGTATCCAGTCTCAACACTGTGACCCTGCAATTTTATTAAAATAAAAAACTAAATTAGTTAATCTTGCATTTCACAATCAAAATTTAATAAATTAAATTCAATGAACATGTTGAATTTTACCTAAGTGTTAATGCCATATGCATCATGCAAAATGTCAGTCATCCTCTCCATCCCCGTAGATGCATACAAATCAGGTTGCATAGTAGCATACGGATCTTGCGTAGCACCCTCCTGAGTGTCGGTAGGGTCATAAAAACAAGTCGCACCGCAAGATTGACACACATGGGTTCGAAGGCCACCACCTGAAGACTCCCCTAGATGGCATTGTACAATAGGGCTAGTGTGATGGATGACACTCCAGGTCAAAATTGTGATCACCTACAATGTCTCTATGTCGGCACTCTCCTTCACAACAACAGGCATCACAATTTGCTCACGAGGTGGCCTAGCGAGAGGTCGTCTCCCTTGCTGCGCAGGATCCGGCTGTGCACCAGGCCTATCCTAAGCTAACCGCCCACCTCTCCCCTAGAACTCCCTCATATCAAAATAATTTTGGATTTGGTTCAATACAAACTCACTGTATAGTTTCCTAAGAAAATATTGGGGGACTTCACAATTATTGCACGGTGGCTAATCGAAGACCAAATACCATCTATCATAAAAATGGTTCCTAATCTCTTGGTGGTGGCACCAATGAATAGGAAACCTCTTTGCATTGAGGGTAATATTTTGATTTGTTTTAGGGTCAGTGAATAGAGAGCACAAATCACCTTTAGTAATTTTTAAATATTTTACTTGTCTATATGATAATTTGTCTACATAATATGCCCTAGCTACCTGCCTCCTATCTTTCCATCTAGATATTTGTTGGGTAATTGCATCTACATTTTTTAACATCTCTTTCAATGAATTTTCTAGAAGCATTCTTTATGTGGTTGAAGCATTTGGATCACTCAACCTATTGATAAGATCCTCAAGTTATTTTCTATTGTTCTCAATTTCACTCCTTAAATTTTCTTGAGTGCCAGGAGGGTATTGAGTGATTGGTGAGGGAGGTTGATTTTGTTGAGGATTTTGTTGAGGATTGTGTTGAGGATTTTTCTGTTGATGATTTTCCTCCTCTTCTTGTTGAGGATTTGCAGGATTTTCGAAAAAAATTTAAACTAAAAATCAAATCTAACCTAAAACAAACAAAATCAATTTCAAACTAAGAAATTCAAAACAAATAGCAAACAATAATTACCTCTCGCACCTCTTCATTATCGTGGTGCCATATTTGCAAAGAAAATCCAATTGTTGTTGATGAAATTTGTAGAAATCCTTCCTCCTAGAACGCAAGCGCAAAATTCAGGGTTTTTGGCCGTGGGCAGAACTAAGAAACAGTGAATAGAAAATGATACACTTTTCACTTTTTTATTTATTTTAAAGCCACATAATGCGAGTGTGTTATAATGCGCTCACGTTATCTATTTTCAAAAAAAAATTCCCATTTGGCCACAAAAGTACAACCAACTTCATGCACCCAGCCCTCTCTTGCTATTATTCCTCTCCCGTTCCTATGGTTTTCGATCTTTCTTGATATCCTCCTCCATACTTGTATTTTCTCAATTATGGAGATTGGTCCATATACATTGATGATCAAAGAATTGCTCATTCCTCATCAGACCCTCATATCTTGTTAATTTCCAAATGCTTTCTTCTACTACTACCTCACCTCCTACAAATAATGTGTTCCATATGGTTCCAAGACCCCCTAAAGTACCCTCTACTTCCTTGAATTACCCCTTCCATTGCTTCCAATTGTTCATCCTTTTGTTACCTTCTTCTTTGCTCCATTTGGTTTCTTCTATTAGTATTATGTTTGCCCTTGGTTGGTCAATTTGGTGCTTGACTATGCACCATTTTTCAAGAGCATTGATGCCCATGATATTCCATGTAATGATCTTCATTGACCTCTAGGAAGGATAACATCCTTCTTAGATCTAAGTTTTCTTTTCTTGGCGCATTGGTTGCAATTTCCAACTTGGCTTTTTTCGATTTTGGTCCCCTTTTTCCTTTCCTCTTGATATTTGGCTTTTTGATTTTTGAATGAATCTACTCCAACATCCTTTCCTCAATCATTTCTCCTTCCTCAACTTCCTCAACTTCCTCATGTTCTTCATCCTCTGATTCTAGTTCCTAATCACTCCCTCCATCCACAGTTTGTGAAATGTTTCCTTCATTCTCCACTTTCTCTTCTTTGCCAACTTCTTTTGCTTCTAGCAGCACCCTTAATTCTTCTACCAATTCCTCTTGCACTCCCACCCCTAGATTATTTGCTTCATTTGATAAATCTCTTATCTGAAGTTTGATGTCTTTTTGAAATTATTTGGCTTCTTCCAAAACTATATTTATATCTTTTTATTCTTGTGATGCCACCTCCTTGGATTATGCTGGCATTGGGAAAAATTCCTATCTACTTCCCATACAACTCTCATCCAGCTTCCTCTTTTTAGATCTTGGTTCGTCTCAGTTTTGACCTTGCTTGTTGAGGTCTGTATTTCCTCCTATCTCTCCTTTTTCCAAATTATTTTCCTTTTTTTCTACCACCCTCTAAGAGCGGCCTTCCTGAATTGATTTCCTAAAGAGGCATATCCCCATGTGTGATCCTTCACATACTTCCACTTTCTGTTTCCATCTTCCAAACTTGGTCAGAATCTCCAAGTTTTTATAGATTCCCACTCCTTTTGCTATTTCCACCAAGATGTTGGCCTCTGCTTATTTTTTACCATTTATAAAATCTTCATCTACTCTTAGACATACCCCTAAGGCATCCCCTCTTTTCACCAAAGCTTCAAAATTCCAGTATTCTAATGGAAGGTCTACCAGTTCGATCCATGTGGGGATATTTTTGATGGAGTAGTTCCATGAATCAAAGTTTGATTCCCAATTTAAACAATGAAAGCTACAACCTTTTAAAAAATGGGATTTCCATACATAATTTCCTGCTTCAAATTTGTGTCTATGCATTTGATAAGAAAAAATAAGTTCAATAATTGGTGAATTCTTACCCTATCCTTGAAGTTACTTTACCACCAAGCCATAATCTCCTCCTTAGGACATCCCGATCTGCACCATTTAGTGAATAGGACTCTATATTTTAGTCTGGCGACCCTCACTTCTATCACTTCTAATGGTAGTGTGAATAGCTTACTCCACCATGGCCTCAAATTGGCTTCCGTGTCTTTCCCACTCCTCTTTTCTTGAATTTTTTTCCTTCCAATTCCTCTTTTGTAAGGATTTGAGTTTTCAGTATTCATCCTCCATCTTGTTTTTTTTCATCCCTTTCCTCCTAGATCTTTGTCACCCCAAAGTTTTTTCTTTCCCTTACTCATTAAATTAGGGTTTCCATAACCCTTTCCTCTCCAAGGGTTGCTTGATCTCTTTAGATTCCCATTCATCTCACATCTCCAACTTGTTAATGACTTTGTTCCAACAATTATTTTTTCCTAGAACCACCCACGCATGTTGTCTCGAAAGCTCCTTCCTTCTTTTCTCCTATGCCATTTACTTCATTTCAGCCCTGAATCTCATGACCTACTTCTGCTACCTCGTTGAGTCCTCCATCCAACCTAGTTTTGGTAATTCACAGTGTGAGTCTCTATCCTACGATAATTTGGCTGGCATTTTTCCACCCATTTTCCATTCTTGAAGACCCATTGTGGGATATGGTTGTTTTCCCCTACTCTGCTCCCTCATATTCTACCTTCTCCTGATTGACTATCTTCTTCAATATCTCCCCATCGCTTCCCTTCCAATTCACATTATTTTTTTGCTCCTCTTCACCACCTTGAACCATTTTTTTTAGAGACCCTTATTTATGAGAATTTTTCTATTTCATAAAAAAGATATTTAATTTTTTTATTTTTATTGTGGAAATCAAATATTAATCATATTTTAACACATCTAAAAAATTACTATTTCACTACTTTGTCAACATATTAGTTGCTTTGTAACCATACTTGCATCTATCTTTGTACCAATTAATTAAATAAATTATAATTATTTAATTAGTTAGGATTTAACCTCTAATTCCCTCCATCATCAAATTAATTAAATAAATTATAATATTTATTGAAAAAAAATATTGCATCCCTCAACACTAATTAATCCAATAATCTAATTATTTGATTGATTATCCTAAAGCTCCAAATCATAATCTATTCCCCCCACTAATAGGACAATCATGTACCATACACAAATAAAATAAATACAAATACAAACAATCAAATCCTAAATGGTGTCAATCTTAAATCATGGGAGTGTAATAAATCAAAGAAATCCTAACCACTCATTTCTAACTACTTTCTATTCAATATCAAACTAACTTTCAATCCACACTATCTACTTAACCCAATCAATCCACCTCTCCATACATCAACTACCACCACTTGATGTCTCCTCCCTCTTAAATTTGAATTATAAAATTCCTCTCTAATTTAATATTAGCAATCCATTCTAAACTAATTTGAACCCTCTATTACCTTCATCAAATCTAAAAATATCCTATCCTCAATCAATTTTGAAGAAGTGGGGTTTGGATGCAAAGCAAGGTCATGGCACTAGAATTATTAAAAAACTACAACCATTCTCTCTATTGAAAAATCTGGAGCACATCCATGACATCGAGAGTGTGTTGGTAAGATGGTTTCATTGCATTTTGTGGCAACGAAAAAATGTATCCCTCTACATTTTCATGCATGTTTAGGCCTTCCTTGTTAAATTAAGCATAATGTTGACTTGATTTAGTGTTGTAATATGTTTAACACATTCACATTAGGTCTTGAGTCCTCATAAATTAAACGGACTTAATTTAACCTTAATTAAGGTGTTGTACCACACTTTCACACTAATCTAGGGTTTTCATTATTAATTGGGCTTCTTTATGCCTTATTTGACCTTATTTCACATCCACAAGCCCTAATTAATGCATCTTTTTGGGGATAATCCTGACATAAACCAACATCCAATCATAATTTAGGTGCTTTTGGATTTTATGGCCCATATTTAGTGATTTGGGACTCATACACCACCTTGGGCATATGGATACCACCTAAGTTTCAAGGCCCTAATCTGGATTTCACATGATTCTAAGCCTTTCTTGAGAAATGTGCTCCATAGCATAGCCTAATGGGACTCATACACCACTTCTAGCATATGAGTCCCATGTGGCCTAAAATTAAATTAAATTCAAATTCATGGCAGGAATTTATTCTCCTAGATATGATGTTGGCTTGTAGTGTTGTAATTTCAAGAAATTTGGCATAAACAAGTATAAATACAAGGTTATTTCACCCATTTTTCACCTAGCAACCTAAGTATTCATGAATAATAGAAAATTTGAGTTTACAAGAGCATTCAAGAGCTTTTAAGAGTTGATTATCAGGAGCTTTGGAGTATTATTCAAGTATCAAGCATCATGTCAAAGTCATCATGCATCATGTTTGTTGTTGAGATAACATTTATGATGTAGGGTTTTATGATTCAAGCAAGCATTCAATTCAAGATCTACATCCATTGGAGCCATTTCATACATGTTTGAAGCACTTTATTTTTAGGATTTGGTGAGTTGCAACATATCATTTTGTTCATTTATCATTCCAACTTTATATTTCATTCTATTTCAAGGTTTGATTACCAAAATGGGGTTTGACCAAGGAAAACGCATTTCCACTAAAAAAAAATATTTTTCCCTCTCTTTAGTGTGTGATTTGTAGATCTAGGTTGAATAAATATCAAATAGAAAGATTGGAAAGAATTTTTCAAGTGTGCAAAGCTATCAAAGTTGTCACCTTGTTTAGAGGATCATTGAAAAACATCTACAAAGTATAATTCAACAATTTAGATTCAGAAATCAGGTTGAGAAGACAAATCATAGGTTGAAGAGCAGATTCAAACTTTCACTTTCCAAAAAGGCCAAGTTGGAATAGTACGCCACTTCTAGTGTATGAGTCCTAGTTCAGTGAGTTTTCCAGTTTTTAGGTGTTTCAGACTTGTCTCTGCCATATTTCTATTCCTGCCTAGAAACTCTAATCTAGGACTAAATCACCTAGACTGGCGTATGATTCCCAATAGACATTAAATTTATCATTTTCAACATGTCAAGTCTTTAATCAACTTGCTATAGGTTTCCAAGTGCCCCTCTATACTTTTTCATATTTCTATTCTAATTTGCATTCATTTTTGGGTCATTTAGTGAAGCTTTGTATATCATTAGGTGTTCATAATTAGGTCTTGCATGTCATTTCTCTTTCCAAGCCCTAGCTTGGTGGTGAACCCCTCTTTTATTCATTAATCATACCCTAGGACAGCCTAGTATATCTATTTCCTCCATTCCATCTTTGGATTGAGATCTCTATGGTTTCCTTAAGTGAAACAATAGAGCACAAAATAGGAGGAACCCTATCTCCTAAAAGGTAGAGAGATTCTTCCCATTTTTTGTTGTTTCATTTTGGTGAAATTGCATTTAAAACATCTTAATTTTGAATTGGAGTGTATCATAATCCTAGATCTAGCTTACATTAACATTGCATTAGGTTTTGCATTAGTTAATTGGCATTCTAGGGTTTCTAAATCTTGTATTAGTGAAAGTGCATATAGGTTGCATTTTTGCATCTTGCATCATTGAATATCATCTAAAATCTACATCTGCACTTATTCTAGACATCATCCAAACTAGAAAGCTTCACTTTCACTCAAAATTTTTTGAAATCTTTGCAAAAACCCTGAACTGGGACTCATATGCCCCTCTAGGCAATTTAGTCCTAGTATAGGATACTTTTTCTAATTTCTAGGTATTCAGTGGTGGCTCTTATTCAGCATGTAAACCTCTGAAAAACCTTGATCGGAACTCATATGTTTCTCTAGGTGATTTAGTTCCATTTCATATTTTAATTTTCATTTTCCAACATTAAATTCTTTGTTTCCTTATTTTTGTTTGTTGTTGTCAGTTATCTATTTCAGTTTACAAAGTTTCTATTTTCTTCATTTCCTTGCATTTAGCTTCTTTGGTTCATTTCATTCATTTCCTTATTTTATTGTATTGCATTTCATCATGGATATGTGCTTTGGTAAGCTTTGGATGTCCTTAAAGTCCTTAGTGGATGTGTCAAGTTGTGCTTTTGGAAATGACCCTAATGAAATTGAACTTACTCATGCTCACTCAACTCCTAATGCATGTCCTCCTTGTGATGTTGACATCATTGGAGATGATTACAACATGAATAAATTCCTAAATGATTTCCTTAATAACCTTTAGACTAATGTATCCATTTATCCATCCATAAAATAACCAACACCCCCTACCATCCCACCACTTGAGATGTTTGGTCTTTTACATCCTAAAATTGAAGTGTAAACTAAGCCTAAGTTTCCTACAATAGGTGAACTAGTTGCAAGATGGTGTATCCCTTGGGCTTCCTTGAATCACAATGTCTGGGTTTGTGACATGGTCTAACCACCTCCTATAGGTCTTAATTGACACTTGTATCAGGCATTGACAGGCTGACCTTTTGGTGCAATGACAAGGCCAACAATTGGTATCAAAGTTGGTCACATGTTCAAACCCCTCACTTGTACTGGGGGGATTATTGCAAGATGGTGTGTTGCTTGGTCTTTGTTGCAGCACAATGCTTGGGTTTGTGACATGGTCTAATTGCCTTATGTGGAACTTAACTGACACTTGTATCGGGAATTGATAGGTCGACCTTTTGGGTCAACAACAAGGCCAACAGAACCTAGTTCCTCTAATCAAGAAAACATTCAACCATTCTATGTTAACAAAGTAACCAACACTCCTATCAACCTAGAAGAGACATATGGAAAAAGATTCACGATCTTGATCAAACAAGGATGTGATACTACAAGTGAACATGAAATTCATCAACTCTTAGAGAAAATACCAATTAAACATAATAAAGGGTTAGGATATCAATATTCTCTTCATGATATGAATGTCCTCCTTCCTAAAGAACAATCAATATTTTGTAATGATGATAAGGATGATAGGATTGTCTTAGGTCCCCCTCCTCAACATTCAACTCAAGAAGTTGGTGAATCTAGAAAGAAAAGAAGGCATCACAAACTAAAGAAACTACAATTCCCTTGTCCTCCATCTCCAACTGAAAGAAATTTACACATACTTCTAAGTCAAGGACTTACTACATTATCACCTATGCCAGAAATTCAATTTTAAAATCCTAAAAATTAAAACACATCTCATTGTAGATATCATGGAATCTTCAGGCATAGTATTGATGAGTGTCATGCTTTAAAACAAATATTTAAAAAAAATATATCATAGAAATAATCCCTTAAAGTGGGACCCCTTTTTCTCCTTGCCATGTAATGGTTGTAGGATCTTAACATTCTCACTATTGCATGATTTACATTCATTGTAAATCATTTCAAGGTGAAAGGATATCTTTCTCATCACCTACCTCAGCTCATCCTTGCCTTGCACTCAATGGGGGCAAGAATTACATAGCCTTGTCCTACTAGTAAATTTTTCATTGTCCCTTTGGCTAGTTATCCACCTTCTCTATACAATGAAAAAAATTGTGATGTAGACGACCTGCTAATAGGTTGACTCGCATGTGCCCTACTAGTCTTTTGCAGTATTTTCTTTTGCATGTTCTTTGTATGATTGCATGTATGTAATGTGATCCTTTGTGCTGTTTTCTTTGATGTCTCTCTCTCTCTCTCTTTGTGACAATCCTCTATTTGTACCTACATTCTTCTCTATGTCATAAATCCTTTATCTTTTTCATTTTTCTTGTGTATTCCTTTTGTGGATGACGCAAGGCGTCAAGACCTCTAGGTCTCTTCCTTATTGACCTAAAAGGTTTTTCTTTGTTTTCCCTCTCTTCCTGTCACTCTTCATGTTCTATGAGTATTTGGGGAATGATGACAGTTTAGAGCTCTCTTAAAAACATTATAGCAAGAACATACTGACCCCAAATCCATGGATCCCTCATGTGTTAGGAGTTTCATTTCGGGGGCAACCCCTTGTCCTTTTAATGACGTAGCTTTATTTGGAAACATATGGCTTGGAATAGGACTTTCCAAGTTAGCTCTCATGTCTTCTTTATTGTTATCATTTATCATTTGCTACTTTAAATTAATTGCTCACAACATCGTGTTTAGTAATTTCTTTAATGTGGGGCATACATTGGCATTATTCTTTTTGTATTTTTCATGTTTCATGGTGTAATCCTTTTACTTCATGTGATGCATCTTTTTCTTTGTGGTGACATTGGGTGTGATGTCCCTCAAGAGCGTGATCTCTCTTAGAATATTATATTCCTCTTAGTGGCTTGATGTGACACATTGCATCCCCTAAGTTATGATTCTTCTATTATTTGATTGGTCCTCTCTTGGAGACATTAGGAACAATGTTCCCTAAGTTAAGACCTTAAATGAACTAAACAATACTCCTTTGAACATTCCTTACACTACTTTACAATTTTGGTTATATGGCCACTATTGTGTGGTCTCACAACATGCCCCATTTTGCTCATTGGAAAAATATGGACCCCCTTTTTCTTTCCTACCTCTTTTCTTTCCTTTTCTTTTTCTTTCTTTGGTGTGCCATTTTTTTTTGGGGGGGGTTGGTAAAATTGCAAGTTTCATTTCAATCTGCTTGGTCTTTGCTTAAGTCCTTGCTCTTTCTTGGATTTCGTGTTGTGGTTCTTTTATGAAGTTTTGTTAATTTACCGAACCTAGAGACTGAGAGTTGTTGCAATTGTGTCAAATATGTTGTATCTTTGGTTGGTCCTGGTTCTCACCTGATAAGTCATCACCCGGATGAACCATCCCGGTGTTTTTGTTTTTCTTCATTGGCTAGACCGATGGTTACTTTTATTTTTCTTTATTCGGAGGTCAAAAACTAGAGGTTCTATTACAAAATTTCAATCACTTTTGATCTTGCTTGAACCCAGTTCATAGTTCCTCTCTCTACCATCAATTTTCATAAGCTTGGAGGTAAGTGTCTTGGTTCCCATAATCTTTCTAAGGTTTGGTATCAGAGTTTGTCAATCTTGGTGGTTTTCAATCATCACATATCCAAAAGGCCTTTGCCTCATAAAAATCAAAGTGACACAAAAGCGTCACATAAGCTTTCCATGTCATCTTCTTCTCTAATGGTAGGACTACGTAGAAGCCAAGGTATTCATGATTTGAACATTAATTTTCCATGATTACACCTTTATTCAAGAAATTATTGCAATGTAACAGGTAATTAATGAAGGTGGCGAACTATAAACACACACTAGGCACCACATCGAGCATGTAGTTAGTTTTATAACACTCTACCTTGTGTCATACTACAAATTTGCAAAGGACATTGAATGAATGAGACTGATATTGTGGCATGCAAGGAAAGGTAAATCTTGAGAAACCAAGAGCTTAGCTACCAAGGGTTTCAAAGTTGCATTCTAAACAAGATCATTATCATCAGCAAAACTAGGTATGTCTCGAATAACATAAATTTCATTAATCATTTTACACATGAAAGTCTTGAGATATTGGTATTTTCCTTAATAAGTGAAATGTTTATTATTCTAATGTAAATTTAACTGAATTTTGAATTAAAAGCTTTTTTATGAATTGTTAAAGATAAATGGTTAAATCTAACCCTAACTCACACACAAGGTACATATCTAAAACACGTAGAACACGCTAGCAAAAATGAGTACTTATGAAGCAAGGTTAGAAAATGAATTTAGATATTGTGATTCTCAAGTTGTATCAATTAGTGGGATGGCTAATAATACTAATACAGGATAATTCTCTAATGTCGAATTCCTCGCACGGGCCTAACAAGAAAATGCCTCACAATGTGCAAAGAGTGTTATAGCGAGTGGGTTACATTTAGCAAGAGGGTTTCCACCAACAATGGAGGCCCCTGAACTAGTTATGGAATGTTTAAATTACTACAATCCAGATAAGAGATTTGTTGAGAAGGAGGGAAGAATTTATGTAGATCTCTCTGAGAAAGGAGTTGTATATACATTTGGGCTTCTCACATTTCCTCAGATGAACCTTATAGATGTAAAGATGAAGGCTAAAACCTACCTGAGTTCTGAAGAGCAGAATAGAAGAATTATGAGTACCTAATGGTACTAGGAAGAAATTACAAAAAAAATTGAGCCAATTCTGAGATCTATGTTCAACCTAGATGTTCAAGATGTCATAACTATGCTAAATAGGATAGCTGGATTGTGAGATGCTAATAAATTTAAATCATGGATGTTTGTAATCATAGACAAATTAATGGAAGTCCCTTTGCAAATGCATTGGGTAGGTTTTACTAGCGACAGGTTACATGATCAAATAAAGGCATTTGCAAAGTCAAGATATTTTCTATGTCCTCATATGTGATCTATTCCTACACCTTAAGGGAAAATAAGCAAGGGTTGAATAGAGTCAGTACACTGGGTAGAGAAGTAGGAAACAGTCTAATATATGCTCATTTACCCAAAATTACCATTCATGAATACATGGAGCATTATCAAAGAGTCAATGATGTATTTTCTATGAAGCTAGTCAGAATAATGGAAAGCAACAAAGCTAATTGGTTGTCTTTGGAAGCACAAAGAAATATTAAATAGGTTGGAGGATGGTACATTCAGTTTCCCACTTTCACCTACATCAAGGTGGAAGGGTTTGAAGGATATCCCTTCATGTTGCCCAGGTACGCTATAGACAAACTAGTATTATTGGAATTGGTAAGATAGTTGAAGATGTCTCATGCTCTTTACAGTGCGAAACATAAGAAAAGTTCTCTCAAATTTCCCATTGTAATGAGAAACTACAAATACAATGTAGTTAAAGCAACTAATTTGTGTGAAAAGGAGTTAAGGATGTACAAACTGGAGTACTTCTCACACCAAAGAATTAACTATGATCCAGAAAGGAACATTTCCAAGGGGATAGCTAGTAAGCATGGTCATGTTTATCATTGTGATGATGAGCATAAAGTAAAGAAAAGATTATATGAAAGGTTTTCATTGTGATCGACATAGATTCTTAAGATCCATGACATTCCAAATCAATTGGAAGAAGATGATGGAGAGGTACTGAATCCAACTTATAATGAAACCAAGGTCTATGATGAACCTATTCTGGACCTAGATTATGAAAGTAGAGAAATAACATCTATTGAGAATTTTTTGAACTAGTTGTTGTGCATGTTTTGCACACATGCCCCACCGAAGGAAAGGACCCCCTTTTTTTTCTCCCGTTTAAGTAATTTTTTCTCTCGACAAGTCATTTTTCTCCTACTTCATTTTGCATACCCCTATCCCTAAGCCTAAGTTGGTCACATTCCTTAAAAAAATAAAACACCCCTTGACCAAATTCACCTATCTGAATTTCACTAGGTCTTTTTCCTTTGCAAAAGTTTTGCTATGGGTTGCCCTATTTGGGTTGCTATCTGTGGGTTGCTCACTATGGGTTTCCATGTGTGGGTTGTTGGTTGCGGATTTTCACCTGCATTCCACTGCTAAGTAGCGGTTGACCCTTAACTTTCACCTACATGGCGAGCTCCACACCTGACTTCTTCATCCAAGATTCAACCAAGTGGTTATTACCCCTTGCAGACTAGCATCTGCGGGACTCCCTTGGCGAACCGATGTGCTCATTTCGTTGTTCCTTACAGCCTTTAGCGTGTTCCTTCCCAAACTATAATTTTTTCTCATTTCCTCCACCAAGGGTGTCCTAGTGATGGACCCTCCAGCTTCCCCCTTCCAAATCTCTACATTTTAAAAGAAGGGTACAAAATTCAACTTTTCAACATCAAGGGCCAATAAAATGAATGTTTCCACATGCCCAAGGATTTTTTAGTCAAATTCGCAAAGTGCTTAAACATTGCAAAAATTTTGATGCGGGTTTCCATCTATGGGTTGCTAGCTGTGGGTTTCTGTCTGTGGAAGTCCACCTACAAGTTTTCGTCTGTAGAAGTCCGTTTGTTAAATTCTATTGGAAATGGCACCGGACCCTCCGACTTCCACATCCCAATTTTTTGCATTTATCAAAATGAGTCAAATATTAAGGAAATATATCTAGGCACTCTTTATCCCCCTTCTCCCACATGCTAAAATTGAAAATCTCAAATTTACTAAGTTTTGTGACTTTATAGAAATTTCACTACAAGTTTTCATGTGTGGGTTGCTAGCTACGAGATACCGTCCACCATTAGCTGCTACTTAATAGCCAAACATCAACGTCCTTCCTATTGATTGTGCCCACACTTCTTGCACTTGCATGAGCAAAGAGTTTCATTTTGATAAATGGGAAGACAATTGAAAGTGCTCCATCACTTATTTTCATGTGCCAAGCAACCTTGACCTAGATTTACCTTGTGATCATACCATGCAGAAAGTAGCATGCAGGTTGATATATGCGAACTTCCATCTATGGGTGGATGCTTCCCTACTGTTGTTAACTAACGCCCTTGCACCTATGTCTTTCCACATTGTGGGTTCCATAGAGGACTTTTCCCTTGCCAAAATCTAAAAGTTGCTAACACACACGCCAGGTCTGTGGGCTCATTACGGGTCCACTCATGTGGACCACCATTTTTGGGCTGCCATCCCTCTGATGCCATTCCTAATGACAATCATATGATGGTAATCTGCTAGCTCCTTTCTGCATCTCCTAAATCAATCAACAATTCAACACATGATCCTCAACGCCCAAGATCCCATGGGTCCCACAGTGAAGACCTCTGTCTGTGGGTCTCTCTCCCTTGAAAGCTACTAACCTAATGGAAAAGGCTCCAAATGTCCTCCAACCCTCCTACACTTGCATGCCTCAAAATTGTAAATGCATTAAATCCCAACCAATTAACTTCAAGTGCTTTATGACTAATTTTTGCACGTGCCAAATTACCTCATGGGAACCTTGATTGCCAAGATCACAATGCATAACTTCTGCTATGGGTGGCTACATGTGGGTGTCTATGGCCTCAGCACATCTTGCTCCCAATCCTTCCTGATGGCTTCCAACTTGGGGAACCTGCATTGTTGAGCCCGCATTAGCCAAAATGATCCAAATGAACTCTAAGTGTTGGACAATGATAAATTTTATGATCTTTCAAGAATATATGAGTGGATCTAACGCTTAATTTGTAGGGTTTGACTAACGCTTGCTCTAATTTACATATGAAATCACTTACTACATCTTTTGCATGTAGGATTTATGGAACGTGTTGCTGGTCCAATAGGGAGGCCTATTGAGAAAGCGATCAAAAGAGGAGGGTTGAACAAGGGAAGAACACATTGCTTTGGTCATCATTAATTTTATGCCTACCTCTCCTCCTATCACCTATCAACAAAACTAGTTCTAGAAGGAATCCCATGCCAAGGAGGTCAGTGACAAAGAAACAAAAGGGAACTATTTTTCCTTTCACGAAATGATCTTAATGATAAATATCTTTCTATCAGGATCAAGAGTAGCATGACTTCTTTTTAGTGACACAAATCAGCAAAAAGATTCAATGAAGAAATGTTGCAGATGCACCAACAAGAAGGTAGACTTTGATACTTTCAACCACAGTAGAGAAGGTAGTCACTATAGGACAAAATTACTATAGTAACTAAAAGACAAAATAGGCTACAAGAAAAAATGGAGAAGAAGAAAAAATAGCCTATTTTAAATTGTGAAATATTGGGGGTAGGTGAAACCCTAACTTGTAAAGAATCTTGGCCACACAAGGTAAGTCAATCCTATTCATTCATTTGGGCTATGGAAAACTATAAATAGGGGCTTTCTCCTCATTTGTAAGTGTTGGGGAACTAGTGTAAAAGGAATTTTGTAGTAATAGAGAGAAGCATTGCATGAATTTGGGTGTTTCTTTTGAGTTTGTTCAATATGCATGCATGATTCAACTTCCATGTTAGATTTAGCTTGTAGTTTCTTGAATGGTTGTGTTAATGGTGTTTGCTATTATGGTATTTGATGGAATTCTAGCCCATACTTTTGGAATTTGTTGATGATAAACTGTTGTGTAAAGTTATCCTAAGATTCTTTATTTAATTGCTACAACTAAAGTTCAATTGTATGTTCATGAAGTGGATGCACAATTTGAAAATCAATAGACCTTAGGAGATTGCACTAGTTTTGTGTAGCTATAGGTTCTCTTGGTCAAGCAAAACCCAGTTGAGGAAGTTTTTCTACTGTAGCAGCCTCCATTGTTACTATTCATTCATAGCTTAGATTTAGATTAGCTTCTCTCAACCCTTTCTTCTTTTGCTATTTAGTTTAACTCTTTGTTAGAGTAGGATTCCAACTATCACCACAATGCTAAATCTAATGAACATGGTTTGTTTTAGTTTGTTTTTTGAGTGGGAATCCATTGTTTAGTCATTTCCAACACCCTTAAAACTCCATTTGTAGGCCCAAATTCCCATGCTTTGTAAACCATAAAGGCCACCTTGTGATTACCAACAAATAACATCAACCAATTGAACTATTCCAAGCATTGACATGACCTGACACCCAAGAGACCTTGGGGTAGTAATCTAAAACTTGCTTGCAAATTTCTACCTTTCAAGAGAGGTAGCATACTTGTGTGTTTCCTATGTTGAGAAGGTGCAAAAACACCCATCAACAGAACTAGAACTAGAAGGAGGGAATGGTTGAGCACAAGGCTACAAAGCTAGAAGGTATAAGAACTTTCAAGTAAAAATATAAGATAGGAAATATCTCATTACATACTGGAAATTGAAAATCAAGAAATTTTAAGGCAAACAACAGTTGAACTAAAATGGAGTAGCAATTGCAAATCAACACTGCTTAGCTGCAAGCAATTTTAAATAGGAGATTAAGGAGACCATTACAACACTTTTTATTGGAAGACAAGTGTAGAATCCATGGCACTCAAAGGCACAATGAATTGGAATGTTTAACATTCTTGGGTAAAATTTAAATGGTTTTGCAAGGAAAATTTACCTTTTGGGAGATATACCAACTCTTAGCTCCGTTCGACCCAGAAGAAGAATTGGTTATGGTAGCCAAGGCCTTCAAGTCTAAGAATACTTGAGCAACAAGGATGGACTAAGACTAGAGGAGGTGTTGATTTCTAGATGGTGTAGATTCCATAATGCACCTCACTCAGAATTCGCTTGCCCTTCATTTGTAGACATCATCAGTCAAGTCGAGAGTTGTTTAGATAAGACAAAACAACCAACTCTCAATCAAGAAGAGTTATCCCATGAGGTAGGAGAGCTGTCAAAATTTGGAGGACAATACATTGAAGTTGAACCAAGAAGCTCCACTGAACTAAGTGTTGGGACAACAAATGTAGATGTTGAAAATCAAGAGGAAGGAACTAATTTCCTTGGGACAACAAGAAGCTTTGGTGAAATTTCACTTAGAAGGAAATTACAAATCCTCTCCTTCATCAGTAAAGGGCATCCCTCCACTCAAGAAGAGGAACCGTTGGTAGTTGAAGATGAATTATTAGAGTTTGCAGCAACATATGTTGAGGCAACTAACACACATGCTGAAGAATAGAAAGAAGGTGAGGTCGAAAGCCTTGGGGAAGCAAAAAATGATGATGAAAGCATGAGTGAAATAAGATTAGAGGACCTTTCCTTCATAAATGAGAGTTATCAGTGGTGGGGAAATATAATGAACTTGTGTCAAGACTCATAAGGGATTGGTTGGAGCTGAGACACCAATTGGAGTTGGAAGTATTATTGCTTCCAGGTTGGTGTAGGCTCCATGATGCTACACATTTTTAGTTCACATGCAAATTATGCCAAGAGGCCATCAAACATGTTAAAGAACAAGTGGAGTGACTAATTTCCCTACTTCTTGTAATTGCTTCAAGAACTGAGCTAGAGAACCAAGAGCTAAAACCAACTGATGACTTTGTTGCCCGATTTTCACTCGCGGGCTCAATCAGGCAGGGCAACCTATGTTTCAGGTGTTTATGAAGGCCAGATGGAGGAACATTTGCATTAAGGGTTAAATCATAAATCTGATCAGTTTTGGCATAAAACTCTTGAGGAAGAAAGTTGTTGAGAGCCTCCTGTTGTCTTGCTGACTAGCACTAGTTCTATTCATTTGAAATATATCGGTCGGCTAGACATTTTAATCACCATGAGTTTTTATATATATCTCTACTTGGGAAGAAGTCTCGCTAACAATTATACACAAGACTAGCGTCACCGACAGAAAGGGGGCTCGGTGTAATGTCTTTCCGACTAGTGGGAGTCTCACCAAAAAGCAAGGGTTCGAGCTCAGGGAGAGCAGAATGCGCTCGGTGAAAGGTCTCACCGACCCGAAGAAGTCTCGACAAAGGGGGGTTTGCTTTGGGGTTAAGTCTTCCCGACCCGCTAGGGTCCTGCCAAAGTGGTCTCAACTCACCAAAAGCTTTTGCCTTCGACATAACGTCCTACCAACAGATGGAGGTCTCGGCAAAAGGTTATGCCTTCAGCATGAGGTATGACCAATGGGGTAAGGTCTTGCCGAGAGGGATTGATATCAATATAACGTCTTGCCGACTGAGGGGAGTCTTGCTGATAGCAATGAGCTTGCCAATGGAAAAGGATATTGGTATGACTCTTAGCGCCCGCTATGACCTCTTGCCAAATGCGATTTTCTTGGCGACAATTTTGGGATATTGATATAACTCTCGCAGCTCAATATGAATTCTCGCTGACAATCCTAGGCTATGTCGACTGTCCTATGGAGTTTAATCACAATGAGGAGACACGGCTAGTGTCTCACCGACATGCGATTCAGTCTGAATAGCTTTTGACTGCCTATGAATCATGCATAGCATGTGTTCAACCAATCAAAGAGAACTAAAGGCAAACCATTGGCCATTCGACTGATTGAATACTCCTGTGAAGAATATCAGCAGAATGTAAGTGACATGGATCTGCTCTATGATAAAAAATGATGGATCAATTTGGCATACAAGGGTGTCGTCTATGGGGATCTAGGAGGAAATTTGATGCTACTTCCCGAAAGGGGGGTCAACATGCATAAAGATCTAATGCGAGAAGGAAGTAGAAAGGAAGGAATTGCATGTCTCAGTGACAACTGTGATGTCTACTGGCAAAGGTGGATCGACATTAATGATAATGTTGCAGAACATTCAAGGCAGCTCTTCAAGGAATTTCGAGAGTGGACACAAAGGCGAAAGGTTAGTACATTAACTGTATTCTAAAATATCTAAGGGCTACTCCTTAGGGCGATCTTTCACTGACATGGACACGAGGATGTACATTGAATGCATTAACTTTATTTTCAAAAGATCTGAGGGTTGACACTTCTAAAAATTGATATTTTGTAAACCCTAAAACAAAGGGGTGACACTTTTTTAGTTTTCGTATATATGGCATTTTTACCTCATTTTGTAGGAGAGTTATTACTTGCATATTTTTTGCTTTGTGACTTCTATGAGTCCTTAGAGGATAATACTAAGTTTTGTAACTCATTTACAGGGATTGTATGGTAGATTTTCACCTTTGGAGATCAATAAAGAAAGCAATTTCTGCCTTCTCAGTTATCTGTTTCATTAAGTGTGTTGGATGATTGATAAATTTACAAGTGATTTTTCTTATTCCTTGTTAATACATCTCATTAATAGCACTTTTAAGTAGAGGAGATATGTATATTTTAGGTTATAGGTTATGCTGGTGATGCAAACAGTTTTTAGTTGTGAGGAAAATTTATCATCCTTCTAGGACTGTATGTATCATAGCTTTCTTATGAAACATTTATGTAGTATCATATGAGTATTGAGTTGTGCATATCAGCTTTTATTAGTTGATTGAAAATTGTGTGTTAAGCAGCTGCACATGTTTGAAAAAATTTGGTGTATCACCATAGGATTTAATTTTCATTTTCATGCACTTCTCCCTTTTCCTTATGAATATTAGTAGCTAAGTGATATTACCAATTAGGAGTCGGCCTTATCTGAAGGTTCATTTCAACTCTAGGTGACCCATAGCCTTGAAATGATCCCATGTTTCTCTAGAAAGCTCAGTTTTTCATAACTTTGCATAGGGTGCATTTCTAGGAGATAACAGACTTAGCCGAAGGTAGCCCTCATGAAAATGTTGGGACAATAATGGAAGAAGAATGATATAGTCCTGCACATCAGGTAAACGATGTGGATCAAATGGGAGAGTTGTCCATCAATCATTGAGAGCCCTTCCCCCTTGTAGAGCACTTATATGTGATGGATGATAGGCTTTACGGAGGACTTTTAGAGGGAAATCCTATGTCATGCCTTGATCCTCTTGGCAGGCTAGTGTCCCTTGCTGATTTCTTCCCACTTGGAAGTGTGCCACAAAGTTATAGCGACATCGAGGAAGAATACATTTTAGAAGATGGTGGTGATGAAGACATATCACCTAAACCTCTAGATGGAAAAGCATTAGAGCTCCTAGATTGGGAAAGGAACTCCTTTTCCATCTATAGCGATAGTGAACAAGAGGAAATAGGTAAACATCTTGATGAGCCACATGAGCTGCAAGGAGAAGAAGAACAAGACAAGGATCCCTTGGAGGCTACCCACAAAGATGATATGCCTGGCCAACTACAAGATGCAACTAGGAGTCCTTCTATCTTGGCCATTGTTTTTCCCTCTACACACTCCAAGAGTTGCAATAGGACAGATTCATCCACGTCGTGTTTTTATGACATAGAACGCTATAAAATTGAGATCAACACCAAGGAAAGGAGATGTGATAGCATGTTGTATTTTGAAGAAAACAATCAAGTGGACACTGAGTTTGTAGATGACCAATGAGATGAAGTGTATCCCCTTGAAGAACAATAAACAGAGGCTATGGGTACCATTGGTGGCTTGGAAGAGGTGTTTGCCATCCTATTTTCCTAGCCTCCTACAAGCCAAAGATCAGGGATGCTACACCATCCATTTCCTCCACCCAAGGCTACCAACACAATGACCAATGATGTGATGCTCGCTCTTGACTATCAAACATTGCCACCTTTGCATGGTGACATCCAAGTTCTATCCTTCCTTGCTTCTATTAATATTTGTAGCTGTATTTATCATTTTGATTATGGGAACAAGGGGAGACATACTTGTTTATGGATTAACCATGGGTTTCACGAGTCACCTCAACTACTAATTCTTCCTGAGTGTGATATTGAATTTGAATGCTACGCCATAAATTTTTTTTTTTTTGAATATAAGGATGAGTTTTCATGGCTTAGAACTATAACAATTTCTCTTCTACTTTTTCATGCATTATGAAATCCAATGAGCGTAAATGTTGGTTTTCCTTGCCTGAACATGGTCTTTTGTAAATATCTCTATACATAGTTGTTTTTGGGTAGTGTAGGTTTTGTGTACATATCTTGCTTCCATGTATATAGTCCCATTTTCTGGCTTTCATTAGATTAGTTGTTTTGCCTTAGGTTAGTCTACTTTAAAGTAGTTTCCTTACTATTTGCTTTCATTTTCTTGCTTTGGTTAGTGTAGGTGTTTGCTTTCTACTTTATTTCTATTTTCTTCTGCTTTGCTACTCTTCTTAGGTTCCCCTTCTCTTTTCTTGTACATTTTTGCATACACAACAACCATTTTACTACCTAGGGTTGTTCTAGGTATCTCCTAGATAAACTTTAATCAAGTTTTTAGAGTGGATGGTGAGGGTCTTTTGTTAGCGTCAAGTGACCTATGCGTTTGATTCAAAGGGGATGATTTTTGGTTTAATTTGATCCCAATGTATTATAAAATCTTATATCTCTTACATATCTTAAGAATCTTGAGGTTGGTGTAGGTCCTTTGTGAAGTCCAGTTAACTGAAAAATTTAAAATTTTGCTTCAGCACCACTATGGTTCTCAACCCTGACTGTGAGCTTCAATGCTTGCAAGTTGAAATGAAAAGAGAAGAGAAAAAGAAAAATCAAAAGAAAAGAAATAAATTCAACTTTAAGTGGGTTCTAAATAACTCTATTGGGGCTATGGACGCCCGGTCGACAGTAGAGAAATGTTTAGGAGAATCATAGCGACAACCTCGTTGGGGTTATGGATGCCTGACTAGTAGCAAGGAAATGTCCTGAATGCTTTTGGAATTATAATAAACTATGTAGCTTAGGTTCCTATAGTGGCTTAAGGATGGGAATTAACGCATCTGCACACACTTGGATTTTTCAAGTTATTGAAGGTTGGATTAGCTAGTGGTTTTGATCCTTTAGTTAAGTGTTCGGTTTGTTTTTCCTAGTGTGAAGGTTGAAACCAAAAACTTTTGGTTTGTTATTCCAGTTTGTCATCGAAATGCTCTAGAGAATTTCCCCAGTGAGTCACCATTTGTTGTGCATGTTTTTCACACACAGCCCACCGAAGGCAGGGACCCCCTTTTTCACTCCCGTTTGGGTCATTTCTTCTCCTGATGAGTCATTTTTCTCCCGCATCATTTTGTATTCCCCTATCCCTAAGTCTAAGTTGGTCACATTCATTAAAACTATCAAGCACCCCTTGACCAAATTCACCTATCTAAATTTCACTAGGTGTTTTACCTTTGCGAAATTTTTGTTGTGGGTTTCCCTATGCGGGTTGCTATCTACAAGTTGCTCGCTACGAGTTTCCATGTATAGGTTGTTGGCTGTGGGTTTCTGTCTGTAGGTTTCCACCTACATTCCACTGCTAAGTAGCAGCTGACCCTTAGCTTTTACCCCCATGGAGGACTCTGCACTCCACTTCTCTGTTTGCGCTTGAACCAAGTGGTTATTGCCCCTTCCGGACCCATATCATCAGGACTCCCTTGGTAGGATGACAGGCTTATTTCATCATTCCTTATGGCCTTCGTTTTGCTCCTTCCTGAAGTGGAATTTCTACTCATTTCCTCTACCAAGGGTGTCTTAGCGATGGACCCTCTGGTTCCCCACTTCCAAATCTCTACATTTTAAAAGAGAGGTGAAAAATTCAAGCTTTCAACATCTAGGGCCCATAAAATGAATGTTTCTGCATGCCCAAGGAGGTTTGAGTCAAATTCACAAAGTGTTTAGACATTGCAAAAATTTCACTATGGGTTTTTGTCTGCAAGTTGTTGGCTACAGGTTTATGTATGTGGAAGTCCGTTTGTGGCTTTCCATCTGCATAATTTTGTTTGTGAAATGTCATTGCAAATGACATCAGACCCTCCAGCTTCCACATCCCAAATTTCCACATTTATCAAAATGAGTCAAATCTTAAGGAAATATGTCTAGGAACTCTTTATCCCCCTTCTCCCATGTGCTAAAATTTAAAATATCAAATTTACTAAGTTTTGTGACTTTGCAAAAATTTTGCTGTAGGTTTTCATGCGCGAGTTGCTGGCTACGGGCTTTCATCTAAGGAAGTCTGTTTATGGGTTTCTATCTATGGGACATCATCTGCCTTTAGCTGCAACTTAACAGCTGAACATCAACATCCTTCCCATTGGCTACACTCGCACTTCTTGCACCCGCATGAGCAAAGAGGTTCGTTTTGATAAAGGGGAAGACAATTGAAAGTGCTCCATCACTTACTTTCACATGCCAAGCAACCTCGACCCAGATTTACCTTGTGATCATACCATGTGAAAAGTAGCATGCGGATTGACATATGCAGACTTTTGTCTACAGGTGGCTACTTCCTTGATGGCATTTCCTAATGCCCTTGCACCTACGTCCTTCTACATGGTAGGTTCCATAGTAGACTTTTCCCTTGCCAAAATCTGAAAGATGCTAACACACAGGCCGGGTTCATGGGCTTGTTGTGGGTCCACTCATGCAAATCATCATTTGTAGGCTGTTGTCCCTTTGATGCCATTTCTAATGACAATAATATGATGAAAATATGCTACATCCTTTTTGCATCTGCTAAATCGATTGGCACTTCAACACATGATCCTTAGCACCCAAGATGTCCATGGGTCCCACAGTGTGGACCTCCATCTGCGGGTCTCCATCACCTGAAATTTACTAACCTAACAATGGAGGCTTCAAATGTCCTCCAACCCTCCTACACCCACATGCCTCAAACCCACAAATGTATTAAATCCCAACCAAGCAACTTCAAGTGCTTTACGACCAATTTTCGCATATGCCAAATTGCCTCATGGGAACATTGATCACCAAGATCACAATGTGAACTTTTGTTGCAAGTGGCTTCTTGTGGGTCTTCATGGCCTCAGTGTTGTCTTGCTCCCAGTCCTTCCTAATGGCTTCCAGCTTGGGGAAACCCACACTGCTAAGACCACATTAGCCAAAATGATCCAAATGAACACTGAGTGATAGACAATGATAAATTTTATGATCTTTCAAGAATGTATGAGTGGATCTAACACTCGATTTGCAGAGTTTGACTAATGCTTTCTCTAATTTACATATGAAAGCACTTACTACATATTTTCCATGCAGGATTTATGGAACCTACTACTAGTCAAATAGGGAGGCCTATTCATAAATCCATCAAAAGAGGAGGGTTGAACAAGGGAAGAACACATTGCCTCGATCATCATTCATTTTATGTCTACCTCTCCTCCTAGCACCCATTAACAGAATTGGTTGTAGAAGGAAGCCCATGCAAAGGAGGTCAATGCTAAAGAAACAAAATGGAACTAGTTTTTCTTTCACCAAATGATCACAATTATTAGGAGGTATCTATTAGGATCAGGAGCGGCATGACTGCTTTATAGTGACACAAATCTGCAACAAGATTCAATGAAGAAATGTTGCAGATGCACCAGCAAGAAGGCATACTTTGATACTTTCAATAATAGTAGAGAAGGCAGTCACTATAGGAAAAAACTGCTATAGTAACTAAAATACAAAATAGGCTACAAGACAAAATAGAGAAGACAAAATAGCCTATTTTAAATTGTGAAATATTGGGGGTAGGTGAAACCCTAACTTGCAATGAATCTTGGGCACACAATATAAATCAAGCATAGCCATTCATTTGGGGTTTGGAAAACTATAAATAGGGGCTTGCTCCTCATTTGTAAGTGTTGGGGAATGAGTGTAAAAGGAATTTTGCAAAAATAGAGAGAAGAATTGCATGAATTTGGGTGTTTCTTTTGAGTTTGTTCAATATGCATGCATGATTCAACTTCCAAGTTAGATTTAGCTTGTAGTATCTTGAATGGTTGTGATAATGGTGTTTGTTGTTGTGGTATTTGATGGACTTCTAGCCCATACTTTTGACATTTGTTGATTACAAAATACTGTGTCAAGTTAGCCTAGGCTTCTTTATTTCATTGCTGCAACTTAGTTTAATTGTATGTTCATGAAGTGGATTCACAATCTAAAAATCAGAAAACCTTAGGAGATTGCATTGGTTTTTTGCACTTGTAGGTTCTCTTGGTCAAGAAAATCCCAGTTTAGGAAGTTTGTCTACTATAGTAGCCTCCATTGTTACTATTCATTCATAGCTTATATTTAGATTAGCTTCTCTCAACCCTTTCCTCTTTTTCTATTTCTTTTAACTCTTTGTTAGACTAGGATTCCAAACATCACCACAATGCTAAATCTAATGAACATGGTGAGTTTCAGCTTGCTATTTTGAGTGGGAAGCCACTATTCAGTCATTCCCAACACCCTTGAAACTCAATTTGTAGACCCAAATTCCCATGCTTTATAAAACATAAAGGCCACCTTGTGATTAATAGAAAATCACATCAACCAATTGAACTATAACAAGCATTTTCATGACCTAACACCTGAGAGACCTTGGGGTAGTAATCTGGAACTTGTTTGTAGAGTTCTACCTTTCAAGAGAGGTAGCATACTTGTGTGTTGCTCGTGTTGAGAAGGTGCAAAAACACCCATCAACACTAGTTTTAATGTAGACTCAATGATGGATAGAATATTTTTGTAAAGCTTTGAGAAAATATGGGATAAGGCCCACATACTCACTCAATACAAAGAAGAAATGAAGAGAAGTAAATGAGCTTGAGCATGAGGAGCCTACTAAGAAAAAGAGAAAAGTTGGTAAAGTAGCTATAAATATACATATTGAAGAGAAAACCCCTGATGCTTCAATCCAAGGAGTTTCATTGAAACTAGCTAGTTAGCATAAAGAAACTAGACCAGGTAAGGTTCAAACAACGATGAAGCATAAAGTGGCATCTTCTTCCATTGTAAAAAAAAAAGACTTAGCCTATGACTGATGAAGAGTCAAGAATGACAAAGAATACTTGTACACAAACAAGGTCTACATTTGAGAGAGTTGCAACATTATTTACTTCTCCCCCTTTAGTCAATATGACTATACTACAACAGACATTGGGAAAGACTCCTGTGGTGCTAGATGAGATTTCTGAGCTAGATGAAGATAAAATCAAGGAACAAATTGATAAATTGGGTGCCTTTTGGGAATGACTAAAGGAAAAGAAGTCTAAAGATTAGCCCATGGTACAACCAGTGGTGGAAGAGATTCCAAATATAGGGTTGATTACTATAAATGTTGAAGAAGAAGAATTCATAAGAGGATCACTCACTCCAAAGGTTGGGAACCCTGAAATTCTTGTTGAAACATAAACAAGGGAGATTGCAAGATAGGATCCCCCTGATGATATTAATATTGAAGGTATAATTGATTCTTAGCCTCCATTGGGAATGATCAAAATGATGATGAACAACTATAGGTTTTTGAAAAATACAAAGGAAGACCAAGTTGAAATTGAAAATAAAGAACCTTCACAAACCTCAGGTGATGGGGTAGGAGATGAAGAAAATCATTATGTGATAGGATATGAAGAAGGTGATGTCCTAGGAACTAATACTGAACACATGGTTGGGTAGGAAAATACATGTCTTGGAAATTAAGAGACAATGTTGAATCCCGCTAATAAAAAATCCATGCCCGTGAATGCTGAAGATGTTCTGATTTCAGAGGATGTGACAGTTAAAGTTGAAACTGTAAGAGGAGAAGTTCCTGAGCATGCTAAAAACTAAGAATAGAGAAATGTTACAGAGGTAGAATATAATGAAGATACACCTGATTGGTTGATCAGAGAATTAGCTTCCCCATTGGAAGTTGAATTAGTACCTCTAAATCTCAAAAGTTTAATGCAGGAAGTGGAAACTCCTAAACCTAGGAAAAGAGCTAAAATGAGACATGTCATGCAAAAAAATGTAGATGGAGGAAAAATGCTTCATATAGCTACTTCGATAGTAGATAAAAACATACATGAAATAATTCCTAAGGATTATAGAATAACAAGTACCAATGTTGGACATTCATCTTGGACGTAAGTATTAGAAGAAATGAAGATGAACTTAGATACAACTATTTCCAGGCTGTATAATAGTAAACAAAAGAAGAGAGAGTTGAAAGAATGGATTGTAAACCTTGAGAATTTTATAAAATCATTAACCCAATTTGGTTAGGCACAGGATAAATTACCTTAGAATCTAGTACTTATGTCATAGGAGCAGGTTGATGCTATCACAATACTTCACCAAAAAATGAATGTATTTCAAGAATGGATCGAGTGTTGGGTAAGGAAAGGAGAAGAGCTCATCACATATTTAATTGGAAAGTGCAAAGAGGAATACCCTTGGTTTGAAAAGTCCAAAAGATTGGAAGGAGAATGCAGATTTCTCCAAGAGAAAATTGATACTGAGAGGTGAAGCTTAGAAGTTGTCATTAAGAAAGATGTACAGGAATTGATAAGAGAGAAGATAATCTCAGAACAAGAAGTTCCAATATGTGAAAAATGTAAGAAACAATTAAGTTGGGAAGGTGACACTTTGGTACAATATATAGGAGGATTTGAGGAAGTCACCAAGAAATGCAATAAATTGATTGACAATGATCAAGATTTCATTGAGATGCTAGCATAGTAGGATTGTGATCCCTAGACACTAGGACAGGAGGGTAAGGAAGTAAAATATTTTAAGGAATGGATTGAAAGAGAAAATAAAGACCCTGTTTAGTCGCTAAATTGGGAAGTCATTAATGAAATTATACACTGCATAAATACTATGGTTAAGTATGAAACACAGAAAATGTAGAGGAATGCAAACATCCTCCAGATATGAGAAGAATATATCAAGATCAAGTACAGTTGGAAGGAAATTCAAGGGATTTCAAAAGAACGTATGCATCACGTATTAACTGCCTTCTGTGAATATCAATTGAAGAAAGGTGGAGAAGGGTTCTCGGAACTGGAACTTGAGAAAATGCAATGAATCACCAGATATCAGATATCAGAAGTATTGAAAGGATATATTGAAGTTAATTTTGTAAGTTGCTCCCAATCCCGGTGGAGGTTTCCCATTCGGTATTCTAAGGGATACTAATGGTTTTTTTTGTGTGGAGTTTTGTGTACTAGAGCTGGGAGTTAAAGACTATTGTTGTTGGAGAATTCAAATCTTTGACTTTATCTGGAAGATTCTAATGACAACTAGTATCTGCCATGTGCCATCTTTTGATTTGTTGTTGATGATTCCCTTTGAGACTTTATTTTAAAACTTTAGGGCCTTGGTCCTATAAAAGGTTGTTTATTGCTTTACTTTTATTTTTTAAGTTCAGAATTTGTGAATGTTGGAAGAGCCAAAACTTCTTTAAGTTTTGTTCTTTTTTCTTGTTTTCTAAATAATTCTGGATTAAAAACTTGTATGCACATAGAGTTTAATCAATATCAAAGAAAATTTGAAAGCTACCAATCTCATGAATCTTTTGTAGATGGTTTGTTCGTTCAACCAGACAAGACTGTATGTTGTACTATTTAAGGGTGCATATAGAACCTACTCGGTGTCCAAACTAAACCCCCTTATTTAAAAGCTCACACCATTCTATGCCTAGTTGTGAAGTAATATGGTGACGTATAGAGTAGTTTACTTTGATTTGATTAAATCTTGGGGAATGCATGGAGAATACTTGGGAACAATTTTACTTTTCAAATATTTTTTATGATTTATTTTAGACTAGATGTTAAATTCAAAAAATGTTCCAAAAAAGAGATGAATGAATGGAAATATTATTGCAAATATTTTGTTTCCATGAAATTTTTGAATGCTTAAAGCTAAATTTATTCAAGTCATAACAAATTTGTTTTATTTTCATGAAATATTATTGCATATCTATTAATTTCATGAAATTGTTTAGTGATCAAACTGAAAATCTTCTATTTGATGCCTACAATTCCTTTAAGAACTAAAAATAACCATATACCCTTCAAGATTAAAAGCAATATCACATCATACCTTGAAGCAAACCTAGTATGGTCAAGACTTGACTACCAAAGCCTTGGGATTAAGGTGAGTCAACCTTTCCCCTTTCATAGGACTTTTTAGGTTTCCCTAGTTCAATATTTCAAGTAAAGATAGGTTCTTCACAATTTTCTTGTTAGGATTTTATTTGCACTATTGTTGTGACTAACATCATGATCAACAACCACCTTGCATAATACACTTTCCTTTCTTGTGGAGAAATCTAGTCTTTTCATGAGTTTCAAGCATACGAAGCTTTTCTTGCCTCATGAAGCTCAAAGTTCATTTTTATGTGGCACCTTATCAAAGTTATCAGGAGGTATAGCTTTGGTTTGGTTGAATGGGAAGTTGAACTTAGGCGTGACTTTCCCATATCCAATATCTTGTGTGTGTGAGCACATACTAGCCGCATTTTTATGTGTCTCACCTCCTTCAATACTCACCCAGTGAACAACCTGAAGCTTCATTGCCTCAGAGTGAGCATGCATTTTTTTGGACAAACAACCTAGATCTAATCCACAATGTGCAAGACAAACGGTCGAAGCTTGATTTACCTATTTTTTGTTTGTTTTTTCCTTTTCTCTTTATCTTTGGTAGTGTATGCTTGTTCCTTTTTATTGATCCTAGGAGTTGATCATCCCTCTTGATCATTGTTATCCTATCTTGCATGCATTAGTACACTTGGACCCCTCTTGATGTGAGTGTGTCTACTTTAGTGTGACTTTTAGAAGAAAGTTCCTCCTCTCACTAAAGTGCACACTAAATGTGTTGGATGTTGTGGTTGTGTTTCTGATATGTAGTTGTCATTGATGTCAACACTCTTAGCAATAATTCATTAGAAGTTGTATATGTCAAGGATATTGAGAAAATTGTAATTAGATGAGTTGCAGGTTGTCAGTGGTGAAGTGAAGTTTAGTATTTCGGTAAGTTTTTTATGTTGATGATCAAAGGTTGTGGACTAAAGTGTGTTTTTTTTAGTGTATCTAGTTTATCCACGTGAAGATTTGATCGAGTTATGAAGGTTTATATTTTGTCAGTTTTTTTGTTGCTTCAGTTGGTGTTGTTGATTGAAGATGATACTATTTTAGTTGTTGTGGACGCTTCTCTAGTGATTTGTGATATTTTTGGATGCTTCTAGATTGTGCTCTATCTTTGTTGCATGTTCGCATTGATCGTTATGCTCGTAGTTGGCAATTTTCTCTTGCCTGTTCATGTTTTTCTTGTTCTTGTATGACATGGTGGTTGAAGCGTGTTGTGGATTTTTGAGGATTAATTAATTTAAGTGTTTTCATGTTGGAGATGTTGATTTGAGTCTTCACTATGTTGTGGTTGACATTGGTTGATTCACATAAATAAATCTTTAATATTTTGGGCTGACAATTTATATTCATTTTATTATTTTGTTGAGGCTGACTTATAGGGATGAAATTTCATGTTGTGGATATATAAGAGCGATTGTTTATTCAAATTGATGTGTGTGTGAGTGTATGCCAGAGTGTGCTTCTGTGTATGTGTGAATATTGATCTAAATCATTCGAAGGTAGAGGATAGTGTGAAGAAGAGTGAAGAAGAGTGAAGAAATGTTCATGCGCTTAACTGAAACTGTGATCAGGCATTAGTAGATGCTATTCTATCAGTTCAAATCCCTGTGGATGTAATCCAATTATTTTTGTAAGATAGTGTTTCTTCCTTTGGGCTGTTAGCCCTGTTGTAATTGAGCAGTGAGCTCTAGGCAATGTGCCTGAATGCATGTGCATTCCCCATATTTCATTTCTCTATAATTTTAATAGTATAATCTTGTGGACTGACCTTCACCATGGTTTTTCTCCTAACAAGGTTTCCATGTAAAAAATCTTGGTGTTATGTGTGTCTCTGATGTGTTGATGATCTATGCTTTCATGGTTAGTAATCAGATCTGAGAATAAAGTTAATAAGTTGAATAAGTTTTAAATTTTTGTGACAACTAATTCACCCCCTCTCTCAGTTGTATTCCCTTTTGTTTCCAACAATTGGTGTCAAAGCAAGTTCCTTGGAAGAATTTTAATAGCTTGAGGTGATCTGGGATGGTGAGTTACAAGAAGGATAGTCCAAGATTTGATGGAAAAAATTATTCTTTGTGGAAGAATTGAATGGAGTATCATTTGAGATGCATTGGTGAACCCTACTAGATCACATGTAATAAGTATGTTATTCCTCAAAATGGTCCTACTACCACTGTTGAAATTAGAGATGTTGAGTATAATATCTGGGCTAAGGAAGATTTGTTGAGTGCTTTGACTGATTCTGAGATGGAAAATGTTATGGATCTGAAAACTACATATGAGATCTGGAAAAAGTTTGAAACCTTGTATGAAGGCGATGCTAATGTGAAGATTGCTAAGTTACAGAGTCTAAAAGGGAAGTATAAAAGGTTGAGAATGGGTGATGATGAGAACATTACTATTTTTATGCAAAGAGTGAATGAACTTGTGTGTGGTATGAGATGTGTTGGTGGACAAATAGAGGAATCAGAGATTGTTCCTAAAGTGATTAGATCCTTGCCTGATTCTTACAAAGTCAAAGCTAGTGCTATTGAAGAGCTCTAGACTGTAACAAATGTAACTAGAGACATGTTGGTTGGTAAGCTTACTACTTTTGAGTTGAGTGAATTTGGTAATGCCCTTCTTAAGGTTGAATCTATATTTAAGGCTACTACTTCCAGAAGAGATAGGCAGAGATATGATCCAGGTGAGAGTTCATTTAGAAAGACATTCAAGTATGAGGATGGAATCAGATAGATTGAAGAAGAAGAAAGAGAGTTGGAAGAGTTGGAAGCACATATTGTCAAAAGAGTACCAAGAGGAAAAGGTAAGTATGAAGGAAAATTTCCTCTTAAATGTTTTTCTTGCAATAAGATAGGTCATTTTGCATCAAGGTGTCCAGAAAGAACTCCTAAACCAAGACATAACAAGCCTAGCTTTCAAAAAAAAGTGTTACTATGTTGCTGATGAAGGTGTGACAAATGATGAATCTGATAAAGGAAATAGAAGTGATGATGAATGGGTATTTATTGTTATCAACGAAAAAAATCATATATATTCTGAATCTGCTAGTTGTACAAATGTGGAGAAAGCACTAGCTTCTCGAGTTGAAGAGAAAGATGAATGGGTGATTGACAGTGGATGTTCACATCATATGATAGGAGATAAAAGTATGTTTGTAAGCTTGGAAAATTATGATGGTGGTGTTGTGATATTTGGTGATAATACAACTGGTGTGATCTATGGAAGAGGATGCATTTCTCTTGGTGGTAAGCATAAGGCTGATGATGTCCTGTATGTGGAAGGCTTGAAGCATAATATTTTAAGTGTTGGTCAGATGGTTGATAAGGGCTACAATCTTGGGTTCAAGGATGGAAAGTGCAAAATACTGAGTTCCAAAAATGAAATTGCATCAGGTACAAAAACAAAAGGTAATATCTTTCACTTGAGTTCTCCTAGTAATTTTTTTTTGATTGCTTAGGTTGATGAAAGTTGGTTATGGCATAGGAGAATGTGTCATGTTAACTTTGATAATATTGTCAAGATAAGTTCTACTAAGGCTGTGAGAGATCTACCTAAGTTGGTGAAACATACTAATGCCATATGCAAGGAATGTCAGTTAGGAAAGCAAACTAGAATTTCATTTCAAAGCAAACAACATTGTTCAAATGAATTGTTGGAATTTGTGCATATTGATCTACGTGGTCCCTCTAAGGCCGAAATTTTACAAAGGTTATAGGTATTTCATGTTACTCATTGATGATTATTCAAGAATGGTGTGGGTTACTTTCTTAAGGGAGTAGTTTGAAGAACTCAAAAAGTTCAAGACCTTTAAGGCTATGGTTGAGACAGAGACAAGTTTGAAGATTAAATGTCAGATCAGATAGAGGTGGTGAATTCACTTTTGGTGAATTTAATTCTTTTTGTGAAGAGCATGGAATAAAGAGACAATTATCTACACCACAGACCCCTCAACAAAATGGAGTTGTGGAAAGGAAGAACAAAACAATTGAAGATGTTGCTAAAACTATGATGTTGGAAGGAAATGTCCCTCATATCTATTGGAGAGAAGTTGTGAGTATTGTTGTGTACACACTCAACTGGGTACAAATCAAAGATGATACTAGTAAAACCCCTTTTGAGCTATGGACTGGTCAAAATCCTACTGTCAAATACTTCAAGATATTTGGAAGCAAATTTTATATCAAGAGAGATGAAGATATAGGAAAGTTTGATGCTAGAAGTTATGAAGGTATCTTTCTGGGTTATTCTACTAATAGAAAGGCCTACCAGTGTTACAATAAAATATTGAGGAAAATGGTTGAAAGTGCAAATGTCAAGGTTGATGAAGACTTAGGTAGACCATCCAAAACCTGTGGATATGATTCTGATGATCAGAATGTCAATAAAAATAAAGGAAAGAAATTTTAGACAATAAATCAAGTGCAAATCATTTTGGTGGATCAGGAAAATCAAGAGGAAAAAGAAACTAGTGAAGTTGTAGAAGAGAAAACACAAGAGCCTGAAGTTGAAGAACAACCTAAGAAGACTCTAAGGTATGTAAGATTGAATCATTTAGAAAATTAGAATATAGGTGATAAGAACAAAGGTGTCCAGACTAGGAGAAAGATTACAGAAGAATACTACTTGATTTCAGAGACTGAGCCTACTAGTGTGAATGAAGCATGTAAAGATGAGCATTGGGTTGAAGCAATGAAAGAGGAGCTAAAATAGATTGAGAAGAATGATACATGGAATCTTGTTCCCTGACCTAAGGATAAGAATTTCATTGGAACTAAATGGGTCTTTAGAAACAAATTGAATGAGCAAGAAGAAGTGGTTAGAAACAAAGCAAGACTATTATGCAAAGGATATTCACAAATGGAAGGAATTTATTTTGAAGAGACTCTTTCCCCTGTTGCTAGAATTGAAGCTGTAAGATTATTTCTTTCCTATTTTACTTACAAGAACTACAAAGTTTATCAGATGGATGTCAATTCAACTTTTCTAAATGGTGAATTGGAAGAAGAGGTGTATGTTGAACAACTTGATGGATTTTAGTTGACTGATAAGGGAGATATGGTGTGTAGGTTGAAGAAAGCATTGTATGGACTCAAGCAAGCCCCTAGAGCCTGGTATGCCAGATTGGACAAGTATTTGTAGAAACTTGGATTTAACAAAGGTACTGCTGATAGTAATTTATATTTCAAAAATAATGATAAAGATCTGATTATTGAAGTCTTTGTTGATGATATCATTTTTGGAGGAGATGATGGTTTGTGCATGAAGTTTTCTAATGATATGAAGAATGAATTTGAGATGTCAATGATTGGTGAGATGAAATTATTTTTGGGATTGCACATTACTCAATTAGATAAATGGATTTTTATATCTCAATCTAGGTATGTGAAGGAATTTCTGAAGAAGTTTGGTATGGAAGATTCAATGCCAGTTGGTACACCTATGGTGATCAGATGAAAGTTGACAATAGAAGATGATTCTTCGAAAGAAAATCAGACCAAATATAGATCAATGATTGGTGAATTTTTGTATTTAACTCAAACTAGGCCTGATATCATGAATGTTGTATGTATTGTTGCAAGATTTCAAGCTAATTTGAAGCAATCTCATGTGACTGTTGTGAAGAAAATTTTCAGATACTTGAAGGGAACAGTTGAATTTTGCCTATGGTATCCTAAAGATGATGATCTTACTTTGAGTGCCTTTACTGATGCTGATTGAGTAGGAGATGTAAATGACAGGAAAAGTGATAGTGGTGGAGCATTTTTCTTGTGTAAGAAGTTGATCTCATGGTTAAGTAAGAAGCAAAATGCCATTTCCTTATCTACTATAGAGGCTGAATATATTGTTGCTACTAACAATTGTACTTAAGTCCTATGGATGAAACAGATGTTGAAGGATATCAAAGTTGTCTATAATAAGCCTATTGCTATATTCTATGATAATTTAAGTTCCATTAACATTTCTAAGAATCTGATGTTGCATTCAAAAAAAAAGCATATATCTATTAAGTTTCACTTTTTGAGAGAGAAGGTAAGTGAAAAGGAAGTCAAACTGGAGTATGTGCCTACTAAAGAGTAGATTGCAAATATCTTTTCCAATCCATTACCTAAGGATGCTTTTGAGAATCTCAAAGGGAAGTTAGGGGTGATTACCCCTCCTAATCATAACTAGGATGCATTGCTTTGTATTAGTCTGTGCTTTTCATAGTCATATCTTGTTTCAGATTGATGTTGCAGTTGTTGCTACTCAGAGGGAGTAGTCAGATGTTCAAATGCTCAGATATGTGGTTCAAATTTTGTGTGGAGCTTAGAGACCTTTGTCATTGATGTCAAAGGGGAAGAAGAGTCATGTGAAAAATTGGTGATTATGTGGGGAGAAGAGCCTTGTGGGTAGAAGATCATGTGAAAGAGCTAATGAGTTAGAACCTAAAGGGGAGTAAGTTTCAAGAGTTAGTTGCATTGATGGTGTTTTTCACATGATGTGTTTCCATCAATGCCAAAGGGGGAGATTGTTGCATGTTGTGGTTGTGTTGATGATATATGGTTGTCATTGATGTCAACACTATTAGCATTAATTCATTAGAAGTTGTATATGTCAAGGATATTGAGAAAATTGTAATGGGATGAGTTGTAGGTTGTCAGTGGTGAAGTGAAGTTCATTATGTCAGTAAGTTTTGTACGTTGACTATCAGAGGTTTTGGACTAAAGGGTTTGTTGCTGAGTGTATCTAGTTTATCTAAGTCGAGTTTTAGAGATCCACATGAAGATTTAATCAAGTTATGAAGATTTATATTTTGTTAGTTTTTTTGTTGCTTCAGTTGGTGTTGCTGATTGAATATGATGCTATTTAAGTTGTTGTGGATGCTTCTATGGTGATTCATGATTTTTTTTTATTCTTTTAGATCATGCTCTATCTTTTTTGCACACCCACATTGATCGTTGTGCCCATAGTTGGTGATTTTCTCTTGCGTGTTCATTCTTTTCCTATTCTTGGCTGACATGGTGGTTTAAGCATGTTGTGGATCTTCAAGGAGTAATTAATTGAAGTGTTTTCATGTTGGAGATGTTGATTTGGGTCTTCACTAAGTTGTGGCTAACCTTGGTTGATTCACATTAATAAATCTTTAATACTTTGGGCTGACAGTTTATATTCATTTTATTATTTTGTTGAGGCCAACTTATAGGGATGAAATTTCATGTTGTGGATATATAAGAGTGATTTTTTATTCAAATTCATGTGTCTGTGATTGTATTCCAGAGTGTGCTTCTATGCATGTGTGAATATTGATCTAAAGCATTTGAAGGCATAGTAGAGTGTGAAGAAGAGTGAATAGTGAAGAAATTTTCATGTGCTTAACCAGAACTATGATCAGGCATTAGTAGATGCTATTCTATCAATTCAAATCCATGCAGATGTAATCCAATTCTTTCTGTAAGATAGTGTGTCTTCCTTTGGGCAGTTAGCCCTATTGTAATTAAGCAGTGAGCTCTAGGTAGTGTGCCTGAATGCATGTGCATTCCCCACATTTTATTTCTCTATACTTTTAACAAAGTATAATCTTATGGATTTTCCTCCACTGTGGTTTTTCCCCTAACAAGGTTTCCACATAAAAAATCTCGGTGTTATGTACATGTCTCTAATGTGTTGATGATTTATACTTTCATGGTTAATAATTAGATCTGAGAACAAAGTTAATAAGTTGACTAAGTTTTAAATTTTTGTGACAACTAATTCAACCTCCTCTCTCAATTGTCTACCCTTCTGTTGCCAACAAAATGTGGCAACAAAAATTGCATCCCTCGACATTTTGTGTGCTTGCTTAGGACCTCCTTGTTAAATTAAGCATAATGTTGGTGTGATTTAGTGTTGTAATATTTTTTAACACATTCACATTAGGTCTTGGGCCCTTGTAAAATAAATGGACTTAATTAAACCTTATTTAACATGTTGTAAAGTGTTGTACCACACTTACATAATAATCTAGGGTTTTATTACTAATTGGGTTTCTTTATGCCTTATTTGGCCTTATTTTACATCCACAAGACTTAATTAATGCATCTTTTTTAGGATAATCCAGACATAAGACAACATCCAATAATAATTCAAGTATTTTTGGATTGTATGGCTCATATTTAGTGATTTGGGACCCACACGCCACCTTGGGCATATGGGTTCCACCTAAATCTTGGGGCCCCAATCTGGATTTCACAAGAATCTAAGCCTTTCTTGAAAAATGTGTCCCATAGCCTAGCCTAATGGGACTCATATGCCATTTCTGGTGTATGAGTCCCATGTGGCCTAAAATTAAATTAAATTTAAATTATTGGTGGGATATTCTCCTAGATCGGATGTTAGCTTGTAGTGTTGTAGTTTCAAGAAAATTTGGCATAAACAAGTATAAATACAAGGTTATTTCACTCATTTTTCACCTAGAGCAACCTGAGTCTTCATGCATAATAGAAAATTTGAGTTTACAATAGCATTCAAGTTCTTACAAGAGAATTCAAGATCCTTCAAGAGCTGATTACCAAGTGTTTTGGAGTATTATTCAAGTATCAAGCATCATGTCAAAGTCATCATACATCATGTTTGTTGTTGAGCTAACATTTGTGGTGTAGGGTTTTATGATTCAAGCAAGCATTCAATTAAAGATCTACAACATTCAAGCAAGAGTCAAGATCTACATCCATTGGATCCATTTCATACATTCCAACACTTTATTCCTAGGGTTTGGTGAGTTGCAACATATCATTTTCTTCATTCATCATTCCTCCTTTCAATTTCACTATATTTCAAGGTTTGATTACCAAAATTGGGTTTGACAAAGAAAAACCCATTTCCACTAACAAACCAAAAATTTTCCCTCTCTTTATTGTGTGACTTGTAGATCTAGGTTGAATACATATCAAAGAGAAATATTGGAAATAATTTTTCAAGTGTGCAAAGTTGTCAAAGTTGTCACCTTGTTTAGAAGATCATTAAAAGACATCTACAAAGTAGAATTCAAAAATTCAGATCTGAAAATAAAGTTGAGAAGATAGAGCAAAGGTTGAAGAGAAGATTTAGACTTTAACTTTCCAAAAAGGCAAGCTAGACTAATATGCCACTTATGGCGTATGAGTCCAATTTTAGTGAATTTTCTAGTTTTCAGGTGTTCTAGACTTGTCTCTGCCAGTTTTATGTGTACACAGAAACCCTAATCTGGGACTAAATCACCCAAACTACCATATGAGTCCTAATAGAAATTAAATTTAGAATTTTTAGTATTTCAGGTCTTCAATCAAGTTTCTTCAGGTTTCCAGGTGCCCCTCTATACTTTTCTAGATTTCTATTTTGATTTTTGTTTATTTCTAGGTCATTTAGTGAGGCTTTGTATATCATTAGGTGTTCATAATTAGTTATTACATTTCATTTGTCTTTACAAGCCATAGATTGGTGGTGAACCCCTCTTTTAATCATTAATCATACCCTAGGATAACCTTTAGTATATATCTTTCCTTCATTCCATCCTTCGATTGAGATCTCTAGGGTTTCCTTGAGTGAAACAATAGAGCATGAAGAGGAACTCTATCTCCTTAAAGGTAGAGAGCTTCTTCCCATTTTTTGTTGTTTTATTTTGGTGAACCTACATTTAGAACATCTTAGTTCTTATTTGGAGTGCATCATAATACTAGATCTAGCTTGCATTAGTTTTGCATTAGTTAATTGGCATTTTGGGGTTTTTGAACCTTGCATCAGTGAAAGTGCATATAGGTTGCATTTTTTCATCTTGCATCATTGAATATCATATAAAATATGCATTTTCACTTATTATAGAAATCATTCAACCCAAAGAGCATTAGTTTCACTCAAAAAAAATTGAAAACTTTGCAAAAACCATAAACTGGGACTCATACACCCCTCTAGGCGATTTAGTCCCAATACAAGAGATTTTGCCTAATTTCTAGGTATTATGTGGTGATTGATATTTAGAATTTAAACCTCTGAAAAACCTTGATTGGGACTCATATGCCCCTTTGTGTGATTTAGTCCCATTTCATATTTTAAATTGCATTTTCCAACATTAGATTCTCTCTTTCTGTGTTTCTTTTTCCTACTATTAATTATCTATTTTAGTTTTCTTCATTTCATTGCATATAGCTTCATTCGGTTCATTTCATGCATTTCCTTATTTTATTGTATTGCATTTCATCATGGATATGTGCTTTAGAAAGCTTTGTATGTCCTAAAAGTCCTTAGTGGATGTATCAAGTTGTGCTTTTAGAAATGACACTAATGAAATTGAACTTACTCATGCTTACTCAACTCCTAATGCATGTCCTCATTGTGATGTTGACATCATTAGAGAAGATGATGACAACATGAATAAATTCTTAAATTATTTCCTTAATAACCTTGAGATTAACGCATCCTTTTATCTATCCTTAAAACAACTAGCACCCTGTACCATCCCACCACTTGAGATGTTTGGTCTTTTACATCCTGAAATTGAAGTGAAAACTGAGCCTAAGTTCCCTACAATAGGTGAACCTAGTTCCTCTAATCAAGAAAACATTCAACCATTCTATGTTAACAAAGTAACCAACACTCCTATCAACCTAGAAGAGACATATGCAAATGGATTCATGATCTTGAGAAAACAAAGATGTGATACAACAAGTGAACATGAAATTCATCAACTCTTAGAGAAAATACCAATTGAACATAATAAAGGGTTAGGATATCAAGATACTCCTCTTGATATGAGTGTTCTACTTCCTAAAGAATGACCAATGCTTCGTAATGATGATAAGGATGATAGGATTGTCTTAGGTCCACCTCCTCAACATTCAACTTGAGAATTTAGTGAATCAGGAAAGAAAAGAAGACCTTACAAACTAAAGAAACTACAATTCACTTGTCTACCATCTACAATTGAAAGAAATTTACGCATACTTCTAAGGACAATAACTTATTACATTACCAATCATGCCAAAAAAATTTCTTCCAAATCCTAAAAATAAAAACACATCTCATTGTAGATATCATAGAATCTTCAGGCATAGTGCTGATGAGTACCATGATTTGAAACAAATATTTAAAAAATTTGATATCATAGAAATAGTCCCTTAAAGTGGGACCCCTTTCTCTCCTTTCCATGTAATGGTAGTACGATCTTAACATTCTCACTATTACATGATTTAAATTCATTTAAAATCATTTTAAGGTGCAAGGAGCTCTTTCTCATCACCTGCCTTGGTTCATCCTTTCCTTGCACTCAGTGGGGGAAAGAATTAGATAGTCTTATCCTATTAGTACATTTTTCGTTGTCTCTTTGGCTATTTATCCACCTTCTGTATACAATGAAAAATATTTGGATGTAGAAGAATTTCTAATAGGTTGACTCACATGTGCCCTACTAGACTTTTGCATTATTTTATTTTTCATGTTCTTTGTGTGATTACATGTGTGTAATGTGATCCCCCATGTTGTTTTATTTGATGTCTCTCTCTCTCTTTGTGACATTTCTCTATTTGTAACTACATTCTTCTCTATGTAATAAATCCTTTATCCTTTTCATTTGTCTTGTGTATTCCTTTTTGGGATGATGCAAGGCGTCGAGACCTCTAGGTCTCTTCCATGTTGACCTGAAAGGTTTTTCTTTGTTTTCACCCTCTTCATGTCATTCTTCTTTTTCTATGAGTATTTGGGAAATGATGATAGTTTTGAGCTCTCTTAGAAACATTGTAGCAAGAAAATATTGACCCAAAATCCATGGATCCCTCATGTGTTTGGAGTTTTATATCAAAGGCAACACCTTGTCATTTTCATGACATAGGGCTTTCCAAGTTAGCTCTCATGTCTTCTTTATTGTTAGAATTTATCATTTGCTACTTTAAAGTAATTTCTCACAACATAGTTTTTAGCAATTTATTTAAAGTGGGGGCATACATTGGCATTATTATTTTTGCATTTTTCATGTTTCATGGTGCAATCCTCTTACTTCATGTGATGCATCTTTCGCTTTGTGGTGACATTGGGTGTGATGTCCCTCAAGAGCATGATCTATCTTAGGATATTATATTCCTCTTAGTGTCTTGATGTGACACACTATATCCCCTAAGTTGTGAATGTTCTACTCTTTGATTGGTCCTCTCTTGGAGACATTAGGCACAATGTTCCCTAAGTTAAGGACTTACATGAACTAAACAAGACACCTTTGATCATTCCTTACACTACTTTACAATTTCAATTATATAGCCACCTTGCATAATACACTTTGCTTTCTCATGGAGCCATCTTGTTTGTTCATGAGTTTCAAGGATACAAAGCTTTGCTTGCCTCATGAAGCTCAAAGTTCATTGTTATGGGGTGATTTATCAAATTTATCAAATTTATCAAGAGGTATAGCTTTGGTCTAGTTAACTAGGAAGCTTAACTTAGTTGTGACTTTCCCATAGCAACTTGTGTCTGAGAGCGGATATTGGCCACATGTGTATGTGTCTCACCTCCTTGGATACTCACCCAATAGACAACCTGAAGTTCCATTGCCTTAGAATGAGCATGCATTTTTTGCAAAAAAAACCTAGATCCGATCCATAATGTGTAGGATAAACAGTCAAAGCTTGATCCACCACTTTTTGTTTTGTTTTTCTTTTCTCTTTGTCTTTGGCAATGTATGCTTGTTCCTTTTTGTTGCTCCTTATACCATTTTAATTTTTTTTATTTTGTTCCTATGTTGGGTTTCCATAGGATCTTGATCTTGGGGGCTTGATCATCCCTCTTGATCATTGTCATCCTATCATACCAACATTAGTACACTTGGACCCCTCTTAATGCAATTTTGTCTTTTTTTAGTGTGAGTTGGAAGCAAGGTCCTCCTCTCACTAAAGTGGGAGATAAATGTGGCAACGAAAAAATGTATCCCTCTACATTTCCATGATTTTTTAGGACCTCCTTGTTAAATTAAGCATAATTTTTCCTTGATTTAGTATTGCAATGTGTTTAACACATTCACATCAAGTATTGGGCCTTTCTAAGCTTAATGGACTTAATTGAACCTTATTTAAGGTGTTATAAAGTGTTGTACCACACTTTCATACTAATATAGGGTTTTGATTATTAATTTGGCTTCTTTATGCCTTATTTGGCCTTATTTTACATCCACAATCCTTTTTTTAACTAAAAGAGGGGTAAAAAATTATTCAAACCAAAAAGAACAATACAAAGCAAGGGCATTACAAAGCCCTATCAATATCCACTAATTGGTCCATCTTTTGTGACAAATTCAAGGGTAATTGACCCCTTTCCACAATATTCCAATCATGCAAATGATTAGAAGCCCATTTAGCCAAATAATTAACAACCCCATTCCATTCACGCAGAATCTAATAGAAAGAAACATAATCCAAGGAAGCACAAAGATTAAGATCTATTTTATAATAATAGCTAGATGCCAACTAACATCCTCTAGCAGTTGCCTCTTCAACAAAGTCACTAACACCTGAGAATTAGATTCACAAATGATCCATCTCCACCCAAGAGCACAACCATGCTCCACAACACATAGAATGGCTAGAGTCTCCATCACATTATTAGTATGCTAACCCTTATAAATAGAAAATATAAACTCAACAATTCTAGAACTAGTATGCCCAACACCTCCAATACCAGCATGGCCCAGATTTCCATGAGAAGAGCCATCTATGTTGATTTTCAACACACCCTAAGGATGAGGACACTAACGCCACTCCCTACTTATCTTTCGAAGGGGATGACAACATCTATTTATCATGATCTAACCAGCACTCTGAGCAGCACCCCACTGAAGAGGAAGATTGAAATGAGTACAAAAAATAACCTCTCTAGGATCCACACCCTCAGCTAAGTCACACTTAGCCACATTAGTTTCTCCCACAAAATGAAGAATCCTCCACCAAAAATGTTGGACAACTAGCTACACATCTTGAAAAATCCTATGATTCCTCTCCAACTAAATATGCCAGATAATAAAGGTTAGTCCTAGAGCCAAGTAACTTGAAGAAAAGAGGACTTAACAAGAGCCATCCCCCGTCGGGGAAAGAAAATTTCCAAAGAAGAGACATCCTAGCAATCCTAGTTCCACACAACCCACTAAAGGTACCAAAGCCTCCTAGAAAAGGGACACTGGAAGAAGAGATGAGTG
>VDFB02000013.1:183900239-184010140 GCA_007258455.2 Sequoia sempervirens
ATAACTTGTTTGAAAGCACCTGCTTTAGGCTTTTAGCCATAGTAGCAAGGCAATGAGCTGTTTGATAAAATGCTTTGATAGACATGTATGAAAAATGTGTTAGCATAGACAAGGTAGTTAACTCTTTGAAAAAATGCCTCAAAGAAATGAGGTCCCATGGTGATGGAATGCCATGACAATCAAATGCTTTTGATTGTCATGGCATTCCATCACCATTGAGACCACATTTCTTTGAGGCTTTTTTCAAACAGTTTGTTGCCTTTTCTATGCTATTGCTTATTAGTATGCTTTGATAGATTATTTCCAAGCATCCATAGCTTGTTTGGAAGCACCTATTTTAAGATTTTAGCCATAGCAACAAGGAAGCAAACTGTTTGATAAAATGCTTTGGTAAACATGTATGATAAATGTAGTAGCATAGACAAGGCAGTGAACTATTTGAAAAAATGCCTCAAAGAAATGTGGTCTGATGGTGATGGAATGCCATGAAAATCCACAACAATTTTCTTGTTATGGCATTCCACCACCATGAGACCACATTTCTTTGAGGAATTTTTTTCAAACAATTGATTCCCTTGTCTATGTCATTGCTTACTATTATGCTATGATAGATTTTTTCTAAGCATCCATAGCTTGTTCGAAAGCACTTGTTTCTTTAGGCTTTTAGCCATAGCAGCTAAGGCAAATGAACCGCTTGATGTAAAATGTTTTGATAGACATGTATGAAAAATGTGTTAGCATAGACAAGGTGCGAACTCTTTGAAAAAATGCCTCAAAGAAATGAGGTCTCATTATGATGGAACAAGCAGGACAATCAACAAAGTGGACTGTCATGGCATTTTCTATTAGGTCATGACTATTTTGAGGCATTTTTTCAAAGAGTTCACCGCCTTGTCTAAGTGATAATATTGCTTTACTATTATGATTTTGATAGATTGTTTCCAAGCATCCATGGTTTGTTCTGAAGAACTTCTTTTATGCTTTCAACCATAAAGTAAGAAGGAAAATTTGAACTATTTGACAAAATGCTTTGGTAGACATGTATCAAAAATGTGGTGGTATAGACAAGCCAGTGAACTGTTTGAAAAAATGCCTCAAAGAAATGTGGTCTCATAGAATGCCATGACAAGCAAATGCAATTGGGAGTTGCTCCTAGTTATTAGTTATGCAATGTGAAGTAATTGCATAACTGCTTAGGTTGACTTTGTAAAAACTATATATTGTAATTGAAATTTTGTCATCTATCAGCATCTAGTTATTAGTTATGCAATGTGAAGCAATGCTTTGAGTTTGAAAGATGTGCAATGCAATGTAATCAATGTTATGAATATAAACTACAAAAATCTATTTTACTAAGTTGGGTCATTGGTTTTGTCTCATTTTCAAACCTGGCTCACCAGCCAGAAAAAAAAATTGGGGTTTCTTTTGGGTTCGGTACAAAACATAAAAAATCAGAAATATATACATATTTGCAGCAGTAATTAAGTTCAATACACCACCATATTAATAGTCAAATAACATAGAAAAAATACACCACCACTTTCATAGTGAAATATTAAAATATTAGTGATCTACTCGAATGTCATGATACAAAATTATAAATTAAAGTTCAAACATAAAAATGTCAAGTGTTTACAATTAGCCATTATTGATCATTGATCAATCTGAAAAGTGTGAACATTTTTCTGTGTGGAAGGAAAACAAGAAAATAGTGTTACATAATTATTTACATTGTGAAAGAGCCAAAACCTTTTTCTTGCAGATCGTAGAAGAATCTCAGTGATTTTTGGGTGTCCTTGCCTTAGAACGGAACTATCCTGAGCCATGAATGATTGACCAGAACTGTGAGAAAGAAATAAGATAAATCATGCAACTTTGCAACTTCTTTCCTTGGGAAAAAGGGTAAAGTTTTCTTTTCAGGGAGAACCTCCTTTAGAGTTTGAACGCATTGATAATTTTCAAGATAGACTTAGCCAAATATGTCATCTAGGTTTGAAGATTTTAGGGAGAATGTTTGCTTCTTAAAATTTTGTTCAAAATTCAAGATGCGGGCTCTCCTCCCTTAGGGAAGAGAAGGCCTATCAAACTTAACACTCTTATGCAACGCTTCTTAAGTTCTTGTTGATGGAGTATTAGATGTGAAGTTTCAAAATAGGCATGGTTATATAAATTCTCATCTTAGGACTATCATTGCATCAAATTAAGAATTTTCAATCCTTTATGGTGTAGACAAGAGAAGTATGGAGTAGTGTTCCAATGCTAAGGTCTTATTGTGAATCTCTTTGCTATGAGTGGTTCAAAAATGAGGAATCTGTCTTCTACACCAAATGAGAAATATTCACAATATGTGCTAGGAAGGAATAAGTCCATAAGATCGAGTATGCAAGAACTGAGAATTGAAAATTTGGCTTATGTTTGACTTCCACATAGAAATTTTCACACTTTTTGATGTTCACACGTAAGTCAAAAAGTATATGTGCATAAGTTGTAAAGTATACACTTGAATACATATAACTCATATCTATTGAACCATGAATTTATAATGCAAATATGGACACCATTGATAAAAAATACTTGTATTAAAAGCAAATAGCCATGTACGCATACATCAATATATGTCGATATAAGTATAAAATATAGTTACAAAATAGCCATAGAGGCTTATGAGAATGCCATATAGGCATACAATGTCAAATATAGCCAATACAAAATATATACAAAATTTCCATGTAGGCATACAACAAAGGGCTCTGCATTCAAAATTCATTTCTCTCCATGCTCTAGTTCAAATACATTTTTATTTCCCTTTGCTTGGTGATCCAATGGCAATAAGTCTGTCACCCATTTCTGTTGTGCTCAAGGAGTGCTCCTGCTGCTCCTCCTAGGGTTTAGCTCCTCGTGAAGTTTTAACTATTACAATAAGAAGTAAAGACACTAATATATAGAAATTACATTATAAAAATTGATATATTTAACAAAATAATCACTTACGACCATATCACGATCACTCTCCTCGATGGAAATATTTTCACGCCGATGTTGAGACATGCTCAAGCCCTATATAAACCATCTAAATAGGAATTAAACTATGAATCAATAATGGTTTGATTTTTCACTAGAACTAGTTCATCTATAAAATTGAATGTAAATTGAAATTTAGTAATTTTCCTCATACCTCCCCTATTAGAGCCATCGAGGATTGTATTGCGAAGGAAACACCAATATCCATTTCCCTCGTAACATTTGGTGGTGTTTCTATCACCAACATCTGAAAATAAAACAAAAAATTATTCAATCACAAAAAAGTTACAATAGTGATCCACTTGATGACTTATAATGTATGAGATCTAATGAACAAAATTTTGAGTATAAGTATTAAACTATATATTTCTGATTATTAGTTATCGAATTTGAAGTAATGCTTTGAGTTTGAATGATGTGTAATGCAACGTAACCAACAATATGAATATAAACTACACAAATATATTAAACTTAGAATTCATTAGTTAAGTTCTCTTTATTCTATATTACTTTCGTGAATGTTTGATCAAATCTACTGGCACTAGGAGGTGTTTCCTTGAAACCTCCAACATTACCCTTCTCAACATCCAAAATCACATATTAAAATACCATTCGTAAAACAATGCTATTAACATGTAATAAATTTATAATTGTTTACTAGTTACATACCCTACTGATAGGTGTACTGCAAAAATAAGTAGGGGGAGCACTGGTGTATCCAGTCTCAACACCGTGACCCTGCAATTTTATTAAAATAATAAAACTAAATTAGTTAATCTTGCATTTCACAATAAAAATTTAATAAATTAAATTCAATGAACATGTTGAATTTTACCTAAGTGTTAATGCCATATGCATCATGCAAAATGTCAGTCATCCTCTCCATCCCTGTAGATGCATACAAATCAGGTTGCGTAGTAGCATACAGATCTTGCATAACACCCTCTTGAGTGTCGGTAGGGTCATAAAAAAAAGTCGCCCTGCAAGATTGACATGTTGGTATGTGGCGACTAATCATGCTATACTGTATAGCCATGGTATCTTGTACACCTTACAAGAGTGAAGACCCCAGTGAGGGGGTTTAGAGTGGCCCATGAGGTTAGGAGCCGAATTTAGCCATTTTTTCGGCCCGAAAAGGAAAATCTCCAAAAGAAAACCGACTTTGTAAAACCCTAATTGGAAGCTTCTGAAAAGCTTGTTAAAGGGGTTGGGATGGGGTCAGATGTATGGAAAAATGCGATTATTACTTAAGATTATAATAGGTTTGCCTTTGGATAATAAAAGTATTGGATGGTGCGGTTTGGTGGATGTAGCCCAGTTAGATGAACCACGTTAAATTCTCGTGTTATGATTTATTACATTGTATGTTTTAGTTTCTCTATTTATTATTTAAATCTGCATTTAATTGTTAGATATCTGCCATCTCTAACCCTAACATGACACACATGGGTTCAAAGGCCACCACCTAAAGACTCCCCTAGATAGCACTGTGCAATTGGTCTAGTGTGATGGATGACACTCTGGGTCAAAATTGTGATCGCCTACAATGTCTCTATGTCGGCACTCTCCTTCGCAACGACAGGCATCACAATTTGCTCACAAGGTGGCCTAGCGAGAGGTCGTCTCCCTTGCTGCGCAGGATCCGGCTGTGCATCGGGCCTATCCTAAGCTGACCCCCCACCTCTCCCCTAGAACTCCCTCATATCAAAATAATTTTGGATTTGGTTCAATACAAACTCACTGTATAGTTTCCTAAGAAAATATTGGGGGACTTCACAATTATTGCACGGTGGCTAATTGAAGACCAAATACCATCTATCATAAAAATGGTTCCTAATCTCTTGGTGGTGGCACCAATGAATAGGAAACCTCTTTGCATTGAGGGTAAGATTTTGATTTGTTTTAGGGTCAGTGAATAGAGAGCACAAATCACCTTTAGTAATTTTTAAATATTTTACTTGTTTATATGATAATTTGTCTACATAATATGCCCTGGCTGCCTGCCTCCCATCTTTCCATCCAGATATTTGTTGGGTAATTGCATCTACATTTTTTAACATCTCTTTCAATGAATTTTCTAGAAGCATTCTTTCTGTGGTTGAAGCATTTGGATCACTCAACCTATTGATAAGATCCTCAAGTTATTTTCTATTTTTCTCAATTTCACTCCTTAAATTTTCTTGAGTGCTAGGAGGGTATTGAGTGATTGGTGGGGGAGGTTGATTTTGTTGAGGATTTTATTGAGGATTTTGCTATTAATGATTTTCCTTCTCTTCTTGTTGAGGATTTGCAATATTTCTGACAAATTTTTAAAATAAAAATCAAATCTAACCTAAAACAAACAAAATCAATTTCAAACTAAGAAATTCAAAACAAATAGCAAACAATAATTACCTCCCACACCTCTTCATCATCGTGGTGCCATATTTGCAAAGAAAATCCAATTGTTGTTGATGAAATTTGTAGAAATCCTTCCTCCTAGAATGCAAGCGCAAAATTCAGGGTTTTTGGATGCGGGCAGAGCTAAGAAATAGTGAATAGAAAATGATACACTTTTCACTTTTTTATTTATTTTAAAGCCACATAATGCGAGCGAGTTATAATGCGCTCATGTTATCTATTTTCAAAAAAAAAATTCAATTTGGCCACAAAAGTACAACCAACTTCATGCACCCGCCCTCTCCTGCTATTATTCCTCTCTCGTTCCTATGGTTTTCGAGCTCTCTTGATATCCTCCTCCATACTTGTCTTTTCTCAATTATGGAGATTGGTCCATATACATTGATGATCAAAGAATTGCTCATTCCTCATCAAACCCTCATATCTTGTTAATTGCCAAATGCTTTCTTCTACTACTACCTCACCTCCTACAAATAATGTGTTCCATATGGTTCCAAGACCCCCTAATGTACCCTCTACTTCCTTGAATTACCCATTCCATTGCTTCCAATTGTTCATCCTTTTGTTACCTTCTTCTTTGCTCCATTTGGTTTCTTGTACTAGTATTATGTTTTCCCTTGGTTGGTCAATTTGGTGCTTGACCATGCACCATTTTTCAAGAGCGTTGATGCCCATGATATTCCATGCAATGATCTTCATTGACCTCTACGAAGGATAACATCCTTCTTAGATCTAAGTTTTCTTTGTCTTGGCGCATTGGTTGCAATTTCCAACTTGGCTTTGTTCGATTTTGGTCCCCTTTTTCCTTTCCTCTTGATATTTGGCTTTTTGATTTTTGAATGAATCTACTCCAACATCCTTTCCTCAACTTCCTCAACTTCCTCATGTCCTTAATCCTCTGATTCTAGTTCCTAATCACTCCCTCCATCCATAGTTTGTGAAATGTTTCCTTCATTCTCCACTTTCTCTTCTTTGCCAACTTCTTTTGCTTCTAGCAGCACCCTTAATTCTTCTACCAATTCCTCTTGCACTCCCACCCCTAGATTATTTGCTTCATTTGATAAATCTCTTATCTGAAGTTTGATGTCTTTTTTAAGTTCTTTGGCTTCTTCCAAAACTATATTTATATCTTTTTATTCTTGTGACGCCACCTCCTTGGATTATGTTGGCATTCAGAAAAATTCCTCTCTACTTCCCATACAACTCTCGTCCAACTTCCTCTTTTTAGATCTTGGTTTGTCTCAGTTTTGACCTTGCTCGTTGAGGTCTGAATTTCCTCCTATCTCTCTTTTTTCCAAATTATTTTCCTTGTTTTCTACCATCCTCTAGGAGCGGCCTTCCTAAATTGATTTCCTAAAGAGGCATATCCCCATGTGTGATCCTTCACATACTTCCACTTTTTGTTTCCATCTTCCAAACTTCGTTAGAATCTCCAAGTTTTTATAGATTCCCACTCCTTTTTCTATTTCCACCAAGATGTTGACCTCTGCTTCTTTTTTACCATTTATAAAATCTTCATCTACTCTTAGACATACCCCTAAGGCATCCCCTCTTTTCACCAAAGCTTCAAAATTCCAGTATTCTGATGGAAGGTCTACTAGTTCGATCCATGTGGGGATATTTTTGATGGAGTATTTCCATGAATCAAAGTTTGATTCCCAATTTAAACAATGAAAGCTACAACCTTTTAAAAAATGGGATTTCCATACACAATTTCCTACTTCAAATTTATGTCTATGCATTCGATAAGAAAAAATAAGTTCAATAATTGGTGAATTCTTACCCTATCCTTGAAGTTACTTTACCACCAAGCCATAATCTCCTCCTCAGGACATCCCGGTCTGCACCATTTAGTGAACAGGACTCTATATTTTAGTCTGGCGACCCTCACTTCTATCACTTCTAATGGTAGTGTGAATAGCTTAGTCCACCATGGCCTCAAATTGGCTTCCGTGTCTTTCCCACTCCTCTTTTCTTGAATTTTTTTCCTTCCAATTCCTCTTTTGTAAGGATTCAAATTTTCAGTATTCATCCTCCATCTTGTTTGTTTTCATCCCTTTCCTCCTAGATCTTTGTCACCCTAGAGTTTTTTCTTTCCCTTACTCATTAAATTAGGGTTTCCATAACCCTTTCCTCTCCAAGGGTTGCTTGATCTCTTTAGATTCCCATTCATCTCACAACTCCAACTTGTTAATGACTTTGCTCTAGCAATTTTTTTTCCTAGAACCACCCACGCATGTCCCGAAAGCTCCTTCCTTCTTTTCTCCTATGCCATTTACTTCATTTCAGCCCTGAATCTCGTGACCTACTTCTGCTACCTCGTTGAGTCCTCCATCCAACCTAGTTTTGGTAATTCACAGTGTGAGTCTCTATCCTGTGATAATTTGGCTGGCATTTTTCCACCCATTTTCCATTCTTGAAGACCCATTGTGGGATATGGTTGTTTTCCCCTACTCTGCTCCCTCATATTCTACCTTCTCCTGATTGACTATCTTCTTCAATATCTCCCCATCGCTTCCCTTCCAATTCACATTATTTTTTTGCTCCTCTTTGCCACCTTGAACCATTTTTTTTGAGACCCTTATTTATGAGAATTTTTCTATTTCATAAAAAGAATATTTAATTTTTTTATTTTTATTGTGGAAATCAAATATTAATCATATTTTAACACATCTAAAAAATTACTATTTCACTCCTTTGTCAACATATTAGTTGCTTTGTAACCATACTTGCATCTATCTTTGTACTGATTAATTAAATAAATTATAATTATTTAATTAGTTAGGATTTAACCTCTAATTCCCTCCATCATCAAATTAATTAAATAAATTATAATATTTATTGAAAAAAAAATTGCATCCCTCAACACTAATTAATCCAATAATCTAATTATTTGATTGATTATCCTAAAGCTCCAAATCATAATCTATTCCCCCCACTAATAGGACAATCATGTCCCATACACAAATAAAATAAATACAAATACAAACAATCAAATCCTAAATGGTGTCAATCTTAAATCATAGGAGTGTAATAAATCAAAGAAATCCTAACCACTCATTTCTAACTACTTTCTATTCAATATCAAACTAACTTTCAATCCACACTATCTACTTAACCCAATCAATCCACCTCTCCATACATCAACTACCACCACTTGATGTCTCCTCCCTCTTAAATTTGAATTATAAAATTCCTCTCTAATTTAATCTTAGCAATCCATTCTAAACTAATTTGAACCCTCTATTACCTTCATCAAATCTAAAAATATCCTATCCTCAATCAATTTTGAAGAAGTGGGGTTTGGATGCAAAGCAAGGTCATGGCACTAGAATTATTAAAAAACTACAACCATTCTCTCTATTGAAAAATTTGGAGCACATCCATGACATCGAGAGTGTGTTGGCAAGATGGTTTCATTGCATTTTGTGGCAACGAAAAAATGTATCCCTCTACATTTTCATGCATGTTTAGGCCTTCCTTGTTAAATTAAGCATAATGTTGACTTGGTTTAGTGTTGTAATATGTTTAACACATTCACATTAGGTCTTGTGTCCTCATAAATTAAACATACTTAATTTAACCTTAATTAAGGTGTTGTACCACACTTTCACACTAATCTAGAGTTTTCATTATTAATTGGGCTTCTTTATGCCTTATTTGACCTTATTTCACATCCACAAGCCTTAATTAATGCATATTTCTGGGGATAATCCTGACATAAACCAACATCCAATCATAATTTAGGTGCTTTTGGATTTTATGGCCCATATTTAGTGATTTGGGACTCATATGCCACCTTGAGCATATGGATACCACCTAAGTTTCAGGGCCATAATATGGATTTCACATGAATCTAAGCCTTTCTTGAGAAATGTGCGCCATAGCCTAGCCTAATGGGACTCATACACCACTTCTAGCATATGAGTCCCATGTGGCCTAAAATTAAATTAAATTCAAATTCATGGCAGGAATTTATTCTCCTAGATATGATGTTGGCTTGTAGTGTTGTAATTTCAAGAAATTTGGCATAAACAAGTATAAATACAAGGTTATTTCACCCATTTTTCACCTAGCAACCTAAGTATTCATGAATAATAGAAAATTTGAGTTTACAAGAGCATTAAAGTGTTTACAAGAGCATTCAAGAGCCTTTAAGAGTTGATTATCAGGTGCTTTGGAGTATTATTCAAGTATCAAACATCATGTCAAAGTCATCATGCATCATGTTTGTTGTTGAGATAACATTTATGATGTAGGGTTTTATGATTCAAGCAAGCATTCAATTCAAGATCTACATCCATTGGAGCCATTTCATGCATGTTTGAAGCACTTTATTTTTAGGATTTGGTGAGTTGCAACATATCATTTTGTTCATTCATCATTCCAACTTTCTATTTCATTCTATTTCAAGGTTTGATTACCAAAATGGGGTTTGACCAAGGAAAACCCATTTCCACTAAAAAACAATATTTTTCCCTCTCTTTATTGTGTGATTTGTAGATCTAGGTTGAATAAATATCAAACAGAAAGATTGGAAAGAATTTTTCAAGTGTGCAAAGCTATCAAAGTTGTCACCTTGTTTAGAGGATCATTAAAAAACATCTACAAAGTAGAATTCAACAATTCAGATTCAGAAATTAGGTTGAGAAGACAAATCATAGGTTGAAGAGTAGATTCAAACTTTCACTTTCCAGAAAGGACAAGCTGGAATAATATGCCACTTCTAGTGTATGAGTCCTAGTTCAGTGAGTTTTCCATTTTTTAGGTGTTTCAGACTTGTCTCTACCATATTTCTATTCCTGCCTAGAAACCCTAATCTAGGACTAAATCACCTAGACTGGCATATGATTCCCAATAGACATTAAATTTATCATTTTTGACATGTAAAGTCTTTAATCAACTTGCTATAGGTTTCCAAGTGCCCCTCTGTACTTTTCCATATTTCTATTCTAATTTGCATTCATTTTTGGGTCATTTAGTGAAGCTTTGTATATCATTAGGTGTTCATAATTAGGTCTTGCATGTCATTTCTCTTTCCAAGCCCTAGATTGGTGGTGAACCCCTCTTTTATTCATTAATCATACCCTAGGACAACCTATTATATCTATTTCCTCCATTCCATCTTTGGATTGAGATCTCTAGGGTTTCCTTAAGTGAAACAATAGAGCACGAAATAGGAGGAACCCTATCTCCTAAAAGGTAGAGAGATTCTTCCCATTTTTTGTTGTTTCATTTTGGTGAAATTGCATTTAAAACATCTTAATTTTTAATTGGAGTGTATCATAATCCTAGATCTAGCTTGCATTAACATTGCATTAGGTTTTGCATTAGTTAATTGGCATTCTAGGGTTTCTAAATCTTGTATTAGTGAAAGTTTATATAGGTTGCATTTTTGCATCCTGCATCATTGAATATCATCTAAAATCTACATCTGCACTTATTCTAGACATCATCCAAACTAGAAAGCTTCACTTTCACTCAAAATTTTCTGAAATCTTTGCAAAAACCCTAAACTGGGACTCATACGCCCCTCTAGGAAATTTAGTCCTAGTACAGGATACTTTTCCTAATTTCTAGGTATTCAGTGGTGGCTCTTATTCAACATGTAAACCTCTGAAAAACCTTGATTGGAACTCATATGTTTCTCTAGGTGATTTAGTTCCATTTCATATTTTCATTTTCATTTTCCAACATTAAATTCTTTGTTTCCTTATTTTTGTTTGTTGTTGTTAGTTATCTGTTTCAGTTTACAAAGTTTCTATTTTCTTCATTTCCTTGCATTTAGCTTCATTTGGTTCATTTCATTCATTTCCTTATTTTATTGTATTGCATTTCATCATGGATATGTGCTTTGGTAAGCTTTGGATGTCCTTAAATTCCTTAGTGGATGTGTCAAGTTGTGCTTTTGGAAATAACCGTAATCAAATTGAACTTACTCATGCTCACTCAACTCCTAATGCATGTCATCCTTGTGATGTTGACATCATTGGAGATGATTACAACATGAATAAATTCCTAAATGATTTCCTTAATAACCTTTAGACTAATGTATCCATTTATCCATCCATAAAATAACCAACACCCCCTACCATCCCACCACTTGAGATGTTTGGTCTTTTACATCCTAAAATTGAAGCGTAAACTAAGCCTAAGTTTCCTATAATAGGTGAACTAGTTGCAAGATGTTGTGTCCCTTGGTCTTCCTTGAATCACAATGCCTGGGTTTGTGACATGGTCTAATCGTCTCCTATAGATCTTAATTGACACTTGTATCAGGCATTGGCAGGTTGACCTTTTGGTGCAATGACAAGGCCAACAATTGGTATCAAAGTTGGTCACATGTTCAAACCCCTCACTTGTACTGGGGCGATTATTGCAAGATGGTGTGTTGCTTGGTCTTCCTTGCAGCACAATGCTTGGGTTTGTGACATGGTCTAATTGCCTTATGTGGAACTTAACTGACACTTGTATCAGGAATTGATAGGTCGACCTTTTGGGTCAACAACAAGGCCAACAGAACCTAGTTCCTCTAATCAAGAAAACATTCAACCATTCTATGTTAACAAAGTAACCAACACTTCTATCAACCTAGAAGAGACATATGGAAAAATATTCATGATCTTGATCAAACAAGGATGTGATACTACAAGTGAACATGAAATTCATCAACTCTTAGAGAAAATACCAATTGAACATAATAAAGGGTTAGGATATCAATATTCTCTTCATGATATGAATGTCCTCCTTCCTAAAAAACAATTGATGCTTTGTAATGATGATAAGGATGATAGGATTGTCTTAGGTCCCCATCCTCAACATTCAACTTGAGAAGTTGGTGAATCTAGAAAGAAAAGAAGACCTTATAAACTAAAGAAACTACAATTCCCTTGTCCTCCATCTCCAACTGAAAGAAATTTACACATACTTCTAAGTCAAGGACTTACTACATTACCACCTATGCCAGAAATTCAATTTCAAAATCCTAAAAATTAAAACACATCTCATTGTAGATATCATAGAATCTTCAGGCATAGTATTGATGAGTGTCATGCTTTAAAACAAATATTTAAAAAAATTTATATCATAGAAATAATCCCTTAAAGTGGGACCCCTTTTTCTCCTTGCCATGTAATGGTTGTAGGATCTTAACATTCTCACTATTGCATGATTTACATTCATTGTAAATCATTTCAAGGTGAAAGGATATCTTTCTCATCACCTACCTCAGCTCATCCTTGCCTTGCACTCAGTGGGGGCAAGAATTACATAGCCTTGTCCTACTAGTAAATTTTTCATTGTCCCTTTGGCTAGTTATCCACCTTCTCTAAACAATGAAAAAAATTGTGATGTAGACGACCTACTAATAGGTTGACTCGCATGTGCCCTACTAGTCTTTTGCAGTATTTTCTTTTGCATTATCTTTGTATGATTGCATGTGCGTAATGTGATCCTCCGTGCTATTTTCTTAGATGTCTATCTCTCTCTCTCTTTGTGACAATCCTCTATTTGTACCTACATTCTTCTCTATGTGATAAATACTTTATCTTTTTCATTTTTCTTGTGTATTCCTTTTGTGGATGACGCAAGGTGTCGAGACCTCTAGGTCTCTTCCTTATTGACCTAAAAGGTTTTTCTTTGTTTTCCCTCTCTTCCTGTCACTCTTCGTGTTCTATGAGTATTTGGGGAATGATGATGGTTTAGAGCTCTCTTAAAAACATTGTAGCAAGAACATACTAACCCTAAATCCATGGATCCCTCATGTGTTAGGAGTTTCATTTCGGGGGCAACCCCTTGTCCTTTTAATGACGTAGCTTTATTTGGAAACATATGACTTGGAATAGGGCTTTCCAAGTTAGCTCTCATGTCTTCTTTATTGTTATCATTTATCATTTGCTACTTTAAATTAATTTCTCACAACATGGTGTTTAGTAATTTCTTTAATGTGGGGCATACATTGGCATTATTCTTTTTGTATTTTTCATGTTTCATGGTGTAGTCCTTTTACTTCATGTGATGCATCTTTTTCTTTGTGGTGACATTGGGTGTGATGTCCCTCAAGAGTGTGATCTCTCTTAGCATATTATATTCCTCTTAGTGGCTTGATGTGACACATTGCATCCCCTAAGTTATGAATCTTCTATTATTTGATCGGTCCTCTCTTGGAGACATTAGGCACAATGTTCCCTAAGTTAAGACCTTAAATGAACTAAACAATACTCCTTTGAACATTCCTTACACTACTTTACAATTTTGGTTATATGGCCACTATTGTGTGGTCTCACAACATGCCCCATTTTGCTCCTTGGAAAAATATGGACCCCCTTTTTCTTTCCTACCTTTTTTCTTTCCTTTGCTTTTTCTTTCTTTGGTGTGCCAATTTTTTTTGGGGGGGGGTTGGTAAAATTACAAGTTTCATTTCAATCTTCTTGGTCTTTGCTTAAGTCCTTGTTCTTTCTTGGATTTCGTGTCATGGTATTTCTATGAAGTTTTATTAATTTATCGAGCCTAGAGTCTGAGAATTGTTGCAATTGTGTCAAATATGTTGTATCTTTGGTTGGTCCTGGTCCTCACCTGATAAGTCATCACCTGGATGAACCATCCCAGTGTTTGCATTTTTCTTCATTGGCTAGACCGATGGTTGCTTTTATTTTTCTTTATTTGGAGGTCAAAAGCTAGAGGTTCTATTACAAAATTTCAATCACTTTTGATCTTGCTTGAACCCAGTTCCTAGTTCCTCTCTCTACTCTCAATTTTCATAATCTTGGAGGTAAGTGTCTAGGTTCCCATAATATTTCCAAGGTTTGGTATCAGAGGTTGTCAATCTTGGTGATTTTCAATCATCACATATCCAAAAGGCCTTTGCATCATAAAAATCAAAGTGACACAAAAGTGTCACATAAGCTTTCCATGTCATCTTCTTCTCTAATGGTAGGACTACATAGAAACCAAGGTTTTCATGATTTGAACATTAATTTTCCATTATTACACCTTTATTTGAGAAATTATTGCAATGTAACAGGTAATTAATGAAGGTGGTGAACTATAAACACACACTAGGCACCACATTGAGCATGTAGTTGGTTTTATAACACTCTACCTCATGTCATACTACAAATTTGCAAAGGACATTGAATGAACGAGACTGATATTGTGGCATGCAAGGAAAGGTAAATCTTGAGAAACCAAGAGCTTAGCTACCAAGGGTTTCAAAGTTGTATTCTAAACAAGATCATTATCATCAGCAAAACCAAGTATGTCTCGAATAACATAAATTTCATTAATCATTTTACACATGAAAGTCTTGAGATAATGGTATTTTCCTTAATAAATGAAATGTTTATTATTCTAATGTAAATTTAACTGAATGTTGAATTAAAAGGTTTTTTATGAATTGTTAAAGATAAATGGTTAAATTTAACCCTAACTCACACACAAGGTACATATCTAAAACACGTAGAACACGCCAGCAAAAATGAGTACTTCTGAAGCAAGGTTAGAAAATGAATTTAGATATTGTGCTTCTCAAGTTGTATCAATTAGTGGGATGGCTAATAATAGTAATACAGGATGATTCTCTAATGTTGAATTCCTTGCACGAGCCTAACAAGAAAATGCCTCACAATGTGCAAAGAGTGTTATAGCAAGTGGGTTACATTTAGCAAGAGGATTTCCGCCAACAATGGAGGCCCCTGAACTAGTTATGGAATGTTTAAATTACTACAATCCAGACAAGAGATTTGTTGAGGAGGGAAGAATTTATGTAGATCTCTCTAAGAAAGGAGTTGTATATACATTTGGGCTTCTCAAATTTCCTCAGATGAACCTTATAGATGTAAAGATGAAGGCTAAAAGCTACCTGAGTTCTGAAGAGCAGAATAGAAGAATTATGAGTACCTAATGGTACTAGGAAGAAATTACAAAACAAACTGAGCCAATTATGAGATCTATGTTCAACCTAGATGTTCAAGATGTCATAACTATGCTAAATAGGATAGCTAGATTGTGAGATGCTAATAAATTCAAATCATGGATGTTTGTAATCATAGAAAAATTAATGGAAGTCCCTTTGCAAATGCATTGGGTAAGTTTTACTAGCGACAGGTTACATGATCAAATAAAGGCATTTGCAAAGTCAAGATATTTTCTATGTCCTCATATGTGATCTATTCCTACACCTTAAGGGAAAATAAGCAAGGGTTGAATAGAGTCGGTACACTGGGTAGAGAAGCAAGAAATAGTCTAATATATGCTCATTTACCCCGAATTACCATTCATGAATACAGGGAGCATTATCAAAGAGTCAATGATGTATTTTCTATGAAGCTAGTCAGAATAATGGAAAGCAACAAAGCTAATTGGTTGTCTTTGGAAGCACAAAGAAATATTAAATAGGTTGGAGGATGGTAAATTTAGTTTCCCACTTTCACCTACATCAAGGTGGAAGGGTTTTAAGGATATCCCTTCATGTTTCCCAGGTACCTTATAGACAAACTAGTATTATTAGAATTGGTAAGATAGTTGAAGACGTCTCATGCTCTTTACAGTGCGACACATAAGAAAAGTTCTCTCAAATTTCCCATTGTAATGAGAAACTACAAATACAATGTAGTTAAAGCAACTAATTTGTGTGAAAAGGAGTTAAGGATGTACAAATTGGAGTACTTCTCACACCAAAGAATTAACTATGACCCAAAAAGGAACATTGCCAAGGGGATAGCTAGTAATCATGGTCATGTTTATCATTGTGATGATGAGCATAAAGTAAAGAAAAGATTATATGAAAGGTTTTCATTGTGATCTACATAGATTCTTAAGATCCATGACATTCCAAATAAATTGGAAGAAGATGATGGAGAAGTACTGAATCCAACTTACAATGAAACCAGGGTCTGCGATGAACCTATTATGGACCTAGATTATGAAAGTAGAGAAATAACATCTGTTGAGAATTTTTTGAACTAGTTGTTGTGCATGTTTTGCACACACGCCCCACTGAAGGCAAGGACCCCCTTTTTTTGCTCCCGTTTAAGTAATTTTTTCCCTTGACAAGTCATTTTTCTCCTACCTCATTTTGCATACCCCTATCCCTAAGCCTAAGTTGGTCACATTCCTTAAAAAAATAAAACACCCCTTGACCAAATTCACCTATCTGAATTTCACTAGGTCTTTTTCCTTTGTAGAAGTTTTGCTATGGGTTGCCCTATTTGGGTTGCTATCTGTGGGTTGCTCACTATGGGTTTCCATGTGCAGGTTGTTGGTTGTGGATTTTCACTTGCGTTCCACTGCTAAGTAGCGGTTGACCCTTAACTTTTGCCTACATGGCGAGCTCCACACCTGACTTCTTCATCCAAGATTCAACCAAGTGGTTATTGACCCTTGCAAAATAGCATCTGTAGGACTCCCTTGGTGGACCGATGTGCTCATTTCGTTGTTTCTTATAGCCTTTAGCGTGTTCCTTCCCGAACTATAATTTTTTCTCATTTCCTCTGCCAAGGGTGTCCTAGTGATGGACCCTCCATCTTCTCCATTCCAAATCTTTGCATTTTAAAAGAAGGGTACAAAATTCAACTTTTCAACATCAAGGGCCAACAAAATGAATGTTTCGACATGCCCAAGGAATTTTGAGTCAAATTCAAAATTTTTTTAAACATTGCAGAAATTTTGATGCGGATTTCCATCTGTGGGTTGCTAGCTGTGGGTTTCTGTCTGTGGAAGTCTGTCTACAAGTTTTCGTTTGCAGAAGTCTGTTTTCCAAATTCTATTGGAAATGGCACCGGACCCTCCGACTTCCACATCCCAAATTTTTGCATTTATCAAAATGATTCAAATATTAAGGAAATATATCTAGGCACTCTTTATCCCCCTTCTCCCACATGCTAAAATTGAAAATCTCAAATTTACTAAGTTTTGTGACTTTATAGAAATTTCACTACAAGTTTTCATGTGTGGGTTGCTGGCTACGAGATACCATCCACCATTAGCTGTTACTTAATAGCCAAACATTAACGTCCTTCCTATTGATTGTGCCCACACCTCTTGCACCTACATGAGCAAAGAGTTTCATTTTGATAAAGGGGAAGACAATTGAAAGTGCTCCATCACTTATTTTCATGTGCCAAGCAACCTCGACCTAGATTTACCTTGTGATCATACCATGCAGAAAGTAGCATGCAGTTCGATATATGTGAACTTCCATCTATGGGTGGATGCTTCCCTACTATTGTTAACTAACACCCTTGCACCTGTCTTTCCACATTGTGGGTTCCATAGAGGACTTTTCCCTTGCCAAAATCTAAAAGTTGCTAACACACACCAGGTCTGTGGGCTCGTTACGGGTCCACTCATGTGGACCACCACTTTTGGGCCGCCATCCCTCTGATGCCATTCCTAATGACAATCATATGACGGTAATCCGCTAGCTCCTTTATGCATCTCCTAAATCAATCAACAATTCAACACATGATCCTCAACGGCCAAGATCCCATGGGTCCCACAGTGAAGACCTCCATCTGTGGGTCTCTCTCCCTTGAAATCTACTAACCTAATGGAAAAGGCTCCAAATTTCCTCCAACCCTCCTGCGCTCTCATGCCTCAAAATTGAAAATGCATTAAATCCCAACCAATTAACTTCAAGTGCTTTATGACCAATTTTTGCACGTGCCAAATTACCTCACGGGAACCTTGATTGCCAAGATCACAATGCATAACTTCTGCTATGGGTGGCTACATGTGGGTGTCTATGGCCTTAGCGTTGTCTTGCTCCCAATCCTTCCTAATGGCTTCCAACTTGGGGAACCTGCATTGTTGAGCCCGCATTAGCCAAAATGATCCAAACGAACTCTAAGTGTTGGACAATGATAAATTTTATGATCTTTCAAGAATATATGAGTGGATCTAATGCTTAATTTGTAGGGTTTGACTAACGCTTGCTCTAATTTACATATGAAAGAACTTACTACATCTTTTGCATGTAGGATTTATGGAACGTGTTGCTGGTCCAATAGGGAGGCCTATTGAGAAAGCAATCAAAAGAGGAGGGTTGAACAAGGGAAGAACACATTGCTTTGGTCATCATTAATTTTATGCCTACCTCTCCTCCTATCACCTATCAACAAAACTAGTTCTAGAAGAAATCCCATGCCAAGGAGGTTAGTGACAAAGAAACAAAAGGGAACTATTTTTCCTTTCACGAAATGATTTTAATTATAAAGATCTTTCTATTAGGATCAACAGCAGCATGACTACTTTTTAGTGACACAAATCAGCAAAAAGATTTAATGAAGAAACGTTGCAAATGCACCAACAAGAAGGCAGACTTTGATACTTTCAACCATAGTAGAGAAGGTAGTCACTATAGGAAAAAATTGCTGCAGTAACTAAAAGACAAAACAGGCTACAAGACAAAATAGAGAAGAAGAAAAAATAGCCTATTTTAAATTGTGAAATATTGGGGGTAGGTGAAACCCTAACTTGTAAAGAATCTTGGCCACACAACGTAAGTCAATCCTATTCATTCATTTGGGCTTTGGAAAACTATAAATAGGGGCTTTCTCCTCATTTGTAAGTGTTGGGGAACTAGTGTAAAAGGAATTTTGTAGTAATAGAGAGAAGCATTGCATGAATTTGGGTGTTTCTTTTGAGTTTGTTCAATATGCATGCATGATTCAACTTCCATGTTAGATTTAGCTTGTAGTTTCTTGAATGGTTGTGTTAATGGTGTTTCCTATTATGGTATTTGATGGAATTCTAGCCCATACTTTTGGAATTTGTTGATGACAAACTATTGTGTAAAGTTATCCTAAGATTCTTTATTTAATTGCTACAACTAAAGTTCAATTGTATGTTCATGAAGTGGATGCACAATTTGAAAATCAGTAGACCTTAGGAGATTACACTAGTTTTCTGCAGCTATAGGTTCTCTTGGTCAAGAAAAAACCAGTTGAGGAAGTTTGTCTATTGTAGCAGCCTCCATTGTTACTATTCATTCATAGCTTAGATTTAGATTAGCTTCTCTCAACCCTTTCTTCTTTTGCTATTTGTTTTAACTCTTTGTTAGAGTAGGATTCCAACTATCACCAAAATGCTAAATCTAATGAACATGGTGAGTTTTAGCTTGTTTTTTGAGTGGGAAGCCATTGTTTAGTCATTTCCAACACCCTTAAAACTCCATTTGTAGGCCCAAATTCCCATCCTTTGTAAACCATAAAGGCCACCTTGTGATTACCAACAAATAACATCAACCAATTGAACTATTCTAAGCATTGACATGACCTGACACCCAAGAGACCTTGGGGTATTAATCTAAAACTTGTTTGCAATTTTCTACCTTTCAAGAGAGGTAGCATACTTGTGTGTTTCCTATGTTGAGAAGGTACAAAAACACCCATCAACAGAACTAGAACTAGAAGGAGGGAATGGTTGAGCACAAGGCTGCAAAGCTAGAAGGTATAAGAACTTTCAAGTAAAAATATAAGATAGGAAAGATCTTATTACATACTGGAAATTGAAAATCAAGAAATTTTAAGGCAAACAATAGTTGAACTAAAATGGAGCAGCAATTGCAAATCAACACCGCTCAGCTGCAAGAAAATTTAAATAGGAGATTAAGGAGGCCATTACAACACTTTTTATTGGAAGACAAGTGTAGAATCCATGGCACTCAGAGGCACAATGAATTGGAATGTTTAACATTCTTGGGTAGAATTTAAATGGTTTTGCAAGGAAAAATTACCTTTTGGGAGATATACCAACTCTTAGCTCCATTCAACCCAGAAGAAGAATTGGTTATGGTAGCCAAGGCATTCAAGGAGCTGATCTAAGAATACTTGAGCAACAAGGATGGACTAAGACTAGAGGAGGTGTTGATTTATAGATGGTGTAGATTCCATAATGCACCTCACTCAGAATTCACTTGCCCTTCATGTGTAGACATCATCAGTCAAGTCGAGAGTTGTTTAGATAAGATAGAACAACCAAATCTCAATCAAGAAGAGTTATCCCATGAGGTAGGAGAACTGTCAAAATTTGGAGGACAATACATTGAAGTTGAACCAAGAAGCTCCACTGAACTAAGTGTTGGGACAACAAATGTAGATGTTGAAAATCAAGAGGAAGGAACTAATTTCCTTGGGACAACAAGAAGCTTTGGTGAAATTTCACTTAGAAGGAAATTACAAATCCTCTCCTTCATCAGTAAAGGGCATCCCTCCACTCAAGAAGAGGAACCGTTGGTAGTTGAAGATGAATTAATAGAGTTTGCAGCAACATATGTTGAGGCAACTAACACACATGCTGAAGAATAGAAAGAAGGTGAGGCTGAAAGCCTTGGGGAAGCAAAAAATGATGATGAAAGCATGAGTGAAATAAGATTAGAGGACCTTTCCTTGATAAATGAGAGTTATCAGTGGTGGGGAAATATAACGAACTTGTGTCAAGACTCATAAGGGATTGGTTGGAGTTGAGACACCAATTGGAGTTGGAAGTATTATTGCTTCCAGGTTGGTGTAGGCTCCATGATGCTGTACATTTTTAGTTCACATGCGAATTATGCCAAGAGGCCATCAAACATGTTAAAGAACAAGTGGAGCGACTAATTTCCCTGCTTCTTGTAATTGCTTCAAGAACTGAGCTAGAGAACCAAGAGCTAAAACCAAGTGATGACTTTGTTGCCCAATTTTCACTCGCGGGCTCAATCAAGTAGGGCAACCTATGTTTCAGGTGTTTATGAAGGCCAGATGGAGGAACATTTTTGTTAAGGGTTAAATCATAAATCTGATCAGTTTTGGCATAAAACTCCAGAGGAAGAAAGTCGTTGAGACCCTCCTATTGTCTTGCTAACTAGCACTAGTTCTATTCATTTGAAATATATCGGTCGGCTAGACATTTTAATCACCATGAGTTTTTATATATATCTCTGCTTGGGAAGAAGTCTCACCAACTATTATACACAAGACTAGCGTCGCCAACAGAAAGGGGGCTCGATGTGATGTCTTCCCAACTAGTGGGAGTCTAACCAAAATGCAAGGGTTTGAGCTCAGGGAGAGCGGAATGCGCTCGGTGAAAGGTCTCACCGACCCGAAGAAGTCTCGGTGAAGGGGGGTTTACTTTGGGGGGAAGTCTTCCTGACCCGCTAGGGTCTTGCCAAAGTGGTCTCAACTCGCCAAAATCTTTTGCCTTTGACATAAGGTCCTGTCGATAGATGGAGGTCTCGGCAAAAGGTTATGCCTTCGGCATGAGGTATCACCAATGGGGTAAGGTCTTGTCGAGAGGGATTGATATGGATATAACATCTCACCAACTGAGGGGAGTTTTGCCGATAGCAATGAGCTTTCCAATGGAAAAGGATATCGGTATGACTCTTAGCACCCACTATGACCTCTTGCCAAATGCGATTGTCTCGGAAAAAATTTTGGGATATCGATATAACTCTCGCAGCTCGATATGAATTCTCGCCAACAATCCTAGGATATGTCGACTATCTTGTGGAGTTTAATCACAATGAGTAGACACAACTAGTGTCTCACCGACATGTGATTCAATCTGAATAGCTTTTAATTGCCTATGAATCATGCATAGCATGTGTTCAACCAATCAGAGAGAACTAAAGGTGAACCATTGGCCATTTGACTGATTGACTACTCCTGTGAAGAAGATCAGTAGAATGTAAGTGACATGGATCTACTCTATGATAAAAAATGATGGATCGTTTCGGCATACAAGGGTGTCGTCTATGGGGATCTAGGAGGAAATTTGATGATACTTCCCGAAAGGGGGGTCAACATGCATAAAGATCTAGAGTGAGAAGCAAGTAGAAAGGAAGGAATTGCGTGTCTCAGTGACAACTGTGATGTCTACTGGCAAGGTGGATTGACATTAATGATAATGCTGCAGAACATTCAAGGCATCTCTTCAAGGAAGTTCGAGAGTGGACACGGAGGCCAGAGGTTGGTACATTAACTGTATTCTAAAATATCTAAGGGCTACTCCTTAGGGTGATCTTTCACTAACATGGACACGGGGATGTACATTGAATGCATTAACTTTATTTTCAAACGATCTGAGGGTTGACCCTTCTAAAAATTGATATTTTGTAAACCCTAAAACAAAGGGGCGACACTTTTTTAGTTTTTGTATATATGGCATTTTTACCTCATTTTGTAGGAGAGTTATTACTTGCATATTTTCTGCTTTGTGACTTCTATGAGTCCTTAGAGGAGAATACTGAGTTTTGTAACTCATTTACAGGGATTGTATGGTAGATTTTCACCTTTGGAGATCAATAAAGAAAGCAATTTCTGCCTTCTTAGTTATCTGTTTCATTAAGTGTGTTGGATGATTGATAAATTTACAAGTGATTTTTCTTATTCCTTGTTAATACATCTCATTAATAGCACTTTTAAGTAGAGGAGATATGTATATTTCAGGTTATAGGTTATGCTGGTGATGCAAACAGTTTTTAGTTGTGAGGAAAATTTATCATCCTTCTAGGATTGTATGTATCATAGCTTTCTTATGAAACATTTATGTAGTATCATATGAGTATTGAGTTGTGCATATCAACTTTTATTAGTTGATTGAAAACTGTGTGTTAAGCAGGTGCACATGTTTGAAAAAATTTGGTGTATCACCATAGGATTTAATTTTCATTTTCATGCACTTCTCCCTTTTCCTTACGAAGATTAGTAGTTAAGTGATATTACCAGTTAGGAGCCGGCCTTATCCGAAGGTTCATTTCAACTCTAGGTGACCCATAGCCTTGAAATGATCCCATGTTTCTCTAGAAAGCTCAGTTTTTCATAATTTTGCATAGGGTGCATTTCTAGGAGATAACAGACTTAGCCGAAGGTAGCCCTCATGAAAATGTTGGGACAACAATGGAAGAAGAATGATATAGTCCCGCACATCAGGTAAACAATGTGGATCAAATGGGAGAGTTGTCCATCAATCATTGAGAGCCCTTCCCCCTTGTAGAGCACTTATATGTGATGGATGATAGGCTTGACAGAGGACTTTTAGAGGGAAATCCTATGTCATGCCTTGATCCTCTTGGCAAGCTAGTGTCCCTTGCTGATTTCTTCCCACTTGGAAGTGTACCACAAAGTTATAGCGACATCGAGGAAGAATACATTTTAGAAGATGGTGGTGATGAAGACATATCACCTAAACCTCTGGATGGAAAAGCATTAGAGCTCCTAGATTGGGAAAGGAACTCCTTTTCCATCTATAGCGATAGTGAGCAAGAGGAAACAGGTAAACATCTTGATGAGCCACATGAGCTGCAAGGAGAAGAACAAGACAAGGATCCCTTGGAGGCTACCCACAAAGATGATATGCCTGGCCAACTACAAGATGCAACAAGGAGTCCTTCTATCTTGGCCATTGTTTTTCCCTCTACACACTCCAAGAGTTGCAATAGGAAAGATTCATCCACGTCATGTTTTTATGACATAGAACATTATAAAATTGAGATCAACACCAAGGAAAGGAGATGGGATAGCATGTTGTATTTTGAAGAAAACAATCAAGTGGACACTGAGTTTGTAGATGACCAATGAGATGAAGTGTATCCCCTTGAATAATAATAAACAGAGGCTATGGGTACCATTGGTGGCTTGGAAGAGGTGTTTTCCATCCTATTTTCCTAGCCTCCTACAAGCCAAAGATTAGGGATGCTACACCATCCATTTCCTCCACTCGAGGCTACCAACACAATGACCAATGATGTGATGCTCGCTCTTGACTATCAAACATTGCCACCTTTGCATGGTGACATCCAGGTTCTATTCTTCCTTGCTTCTATTAATATTTGTAGTTGCATTTATCATTTTGATTATGGGAACAAGGGGAGATAGACTTGTTTATGGATTAACCATGGGTTTCACGAGTCACCTCAACTACTAATTCTTCCTGAGTGTGATATTGAATTTGAATGCTACACCATAAAGTTTTTTTTTTTTGAATATAAGGATGAGTTTTCATGGCTTAGAACTATAACAATTTCTCTTCTACTTTTTCATGCATTATGAAATCCAATGAGCGTAAATGTTGGTTTTCCATTCCTGAACATGGTCTTTTGTAAATATCTCTATACATAGTTGTTTTTGGGTAGTGTAGGTTTCATGTACATATCTTGCTTCCATGTATATAGTCCCATTTTCTAGCTTTCATTAGATTAGTTGTTTTGCCTTAGGTTAGTCTACTTTAAAGTAGTTTCCTTGCTATTTGCTTTTGTTTTCTTGCTTTGGTTAGTGTAGGTGTTTTCTTTCTAATTTATTTCTATTTTCTTTTGCTTTGCTACTCTTCTCAGGTTCCCCTTCTCTTTTCTTGTACATTTTTGCATACACAACAACCATTTTTACTACCTAGGGTTGTTCTAGGTATCTCCTAGATAAACTTTAATCAAGTTTTCAGAGTGGATGGTGAGGGTCTTTTGTTAGTGTCAAGTGACCTATGTGTTTGATTCAAAGGGGATGATTTTTGGTTTAATTTGATCCCAATGTATTATAAAATCTTATATCTCTTACATATCTTAAGAATCCTGAGGTTGGTGTAGGTCCTTTGTGAAGTCCAGTTAAGTGAAAAATTTAAAATTTTGCTTCAACACCACTATGATTCTCAGCCTTGACTATGAGCTTTAATGCTTGCAAGTTGAAATGAAAAAAGAAGAGAAGAAGAAAAATCAAAAGAAAAGAAATAAACAAAAAGAAAATGATAATCAAAAGAAATAAATTCAACTTTAAGTGGGTTCTAAATAACTCTACCGGGGCTATGGACGCCTAGTCGATAGTAGAGAAATGTTCAGGAGAATCATAGCGACAACCTCGTTGGGGTTATGGATGCCTGATTGGCAGCAAGGAAACATCCCAAATGCTTTTGGAATTATAATAAACTATGTAGCTTAGGTTGATGGAGCTTAGGTTCCTATAGTGGCTTAAGGATGGGAATTAACGCATCTGCACACACTTGGATTTTTCAAGTTATTGAAGGTTGGATTAGCTAGTGGTTTTGATCCTTTAGTTAAGTGTTCAGTTTGTTTTTCCTAGTGTGAAGGTTGAAACCAAAAACTTTGGGTTTGTGATTCCAGTTTGTCATCGAAATGCTCTGGAGCATTTCCCCAGTGAGTCGCCATTTGTTGTGCATGTTTTTCACACATGCCCCACCGAAGGCAGGGACCCCCTTTTTCACTCCCATTTGGGTCATTTTTTCTCCTAATGAGTCATTTTTCTCCCGCATCATTTTGTATTCCCCTATCCCTAAGCCTAAGTTGGTCACATTCATTAAAACTATCAAGCATCCCTTGACCAAATTCACCTATCTAAATTTCACTAGGTGTTTTACCTTTGCAAAAGTTTTGTTGTGGGTTTCCCTATGTGGGTTGCTATCTACAAGTTGCTCACTACGAGTTTGCATGTACAGGTTGTTGGCTATTTGTTTCTGTCTGTAGGTTTCCACCTACATTCCACTGCTAAGTAGCAGTTGACCCTTAGCTTTTACCCCCATGGAGGACTCTGCACTCCACTTCTCTGTTTTCACTTGAACCAAGTGGTTATCGCCCCTTCCAGACCCACATCTTTGGGACTCCCTTGGCAAGATGACATGCTCATTTCATCATTCCTTATGGCTTTCATTTTGCTCCTTCCTGAAGTGGAATTTCTACTCATTTCCTCTGCCAAGGGTGTCTTAGCGATGGACCCTCCGGCTCCCCACTTCCAAATCTCTGCATTTTAAAAGAGAGGTGCAAAATTCAAGCTTTCAACATCTAGGGCCCATAAAATGAATGTTTTTGCATGCCCAAGGAGGTTTGAGTCAAATTCACAAAGTGTTTAGACATTGCAAAAATTTCACTATGGGTTTTTGTCTGTGGGTTGCTGGCTACAAGTTTTTGTATGTGGAAGTCCATTTGTGGCTTTCCATCTGCAGAATTTTGTTTGTGAAATGTCATTGCAAATGACATCAGACCCTCCAGCTTCCACATCCCAAATTTCCACATTTATCAAAATGAGTCAAATCTTAAGGAAATATGTCTAGGAACTCTTTATCCCCCTTCTCCCATGTGCTAAAATTTAAAATATCAAATTTACTAAGTTTTGTGACTTTGTAAAAAAATTGCTGTAGTTTTTCATGTGCGGGTTGCTGGCTATGGGTTTTCATCTAAGGAAGTCTATTTGTGGGTTTCTATCTATGGGACATCATCCGCCTTTAGCTGCAACTTAATAGCTGAACATCAACATCCTTCCCATTGGCTATGCTCGCACTTCTTGCACCCGCATGAGCAAAGAGGTTCGTTTTGATAAAGGGGAAGACAATTGAAACTGCTCCATCACTTACTTTCGCGTGCCAAGCAACCTCAACCTAGATTTACCTTGTGATCATACCATGCAAAAAGTAGCATGCGGTCGACATATACAAACTTTTGTCTGCGGGTGGCTACTTCCTTGATGCCATTTCCTAATGCCCTTGCACCTATGTCCTTCTGCATGGTAGGTTCCATAGTAGACTTTTCCCTTGCCAAAATATGAAAGATGCTAACACACACACTGGGTCCATGGGCTCGTTGTGGGTCCACTCATGCAAATCATCATTTGTAGGCCGTTGTCCCTCTGATGCCATTTCTAATGACAATAATATGATGAAAATATGGTAGATCCTTTCTGCATCTGCTAAATTGATTGGCACTTCAACACATGATCCTTAGCACCCAAGATGTCCATGGGTCCCACAGTGTGGACCTCCATCTATGGGTCTCCATCACCTAAAATTTACTAACCTAACAATGGAGGCTTCAAATTTCCTCCAACCCTCCTACACCCACATGCCTCAAACCCACAAATGTATTAAATCCCAACCAAGCAACTTCAAGTGCTTTACGACCAATTTTTGCATATGCCAAATTGCCTCATGGGAACATTGATCGCCAAGATCATAATGTGGAAATTTTGTTGCAGGTGGCTTCCTGTGGGTCTTCATGGCCTCAGTGTCGTCTTGCTCCCAATCCTTCCTAATGGCTTCCAGCTTGGGGAAACCTGCACTGCTAAGACCACATTAGCCAAAATGATCCAAAATAACACTGAGTGATAGACAATGATAAATTTTATGATCTTTCAAGAATGTATGAGTGGATCTAACACTCGATTTGTAGAGTTTGAATAACGCTTTCTCTAATTTACATATGAAAGCACTTACTACATATTTTCCATGCAGGATTTATGGAACCTACTACTAGTCCAATATGGAGGCCTATTGATAAATCCATCAAAAGAGGAGGGTTGAACAAGGGAAGAACACATTGCCTCGGTCATCATTCATTTTATGTCTGCCTCTCCTCCTAGCACCCATTAATAGAACCGGTTGTAGAAGGAAGCCCATGCAAAGGAGGTCAATGCTAAAGAAACAAAAGGGAGCTATTTTTTCTTTCACCAAATCATCACAATTATCATGAGGTATCTATTAGGATTAGGAGCGGCATGACTACTTTACAGTGACACAAATCTGAAACAAGATTCAATGAAGAAATGTTGCAGATGCACCAGCAAGAAGGCATACTTTGATACTTTCAATAATAGTAAAGAAGGTAGTCACTATAGCAAAAAACTGCTATAGTAACTAAAATACAAAATAGGCTACAAGACAAAATAGAGAAGACAAAATAGCTTATTTTAAATTGTGAAATATTGGGGGTAGGTGAAACCCTAACTTGCAATGAATCTTGGGCACACAATGTAAATCAAGCGTAGCCATTCATTTGGGGTTTGGAAAACTATAAATAGGGGCTTGCTCCTCATTTGTAAGTGTTGGGGAATGAGTGTAAAATGCATTTTTCAAAAATAGAGAGAAGAATTGCATGAATTTGGGTGTTTCTTTTGAGTTTGTTCAATATGCATGCCTGATTCAACTTCCAAGTTAGATTTAGCTTGTAGTATCTTGAATGGTTGTGTTAATGGTGTTTGTTGTTGTGGTATTTGATGGACTTCTAGCCCATACTTTTGACATTTGTTGATTACAAAATACTGTGTCAAGTTAGCCTAGGCTTCTTTATTTCATTGTTGCAACTTAGTTCAATTGTATGTTCATGAAGTGGATGCACAATCTAAAAATCAGAAAACCTGAGGAGATTGCATTGGTTTTGTGCACTTGTAGGTTCTCTTGGTCAAGAAAAACCCAGTTTAGGAAGTTTTTCTACTATAGTAGCCTCCATTGTTATTATTCATTCATAACTTATATTTAGATTAGCTTCTCTCAACCCTTTCCTCTTTTTCTATTTCTTTTAACTCTTTGTTAGACTAGGATTCCAAACATCACCACAATGCTAAATCTAATGAACATGGTGAGTTTCAGCTTGCTATTTTGAGTGGGAAGCCACTATTTAGTCATTTCCAACACCCTTGAAACTCAATTTGTAGACCCAAATTCCTATGCTTTATAAACCATAAAGGCCACCTTGTGATTAATAGAAAATCACATCAACCAATTGAACTATAACAAGAATTTTCATGACCTAACACCCGAGAGACCTTGGGGTAGTAATCTGGAACTTGTTTGTAGATTTCTACCTTTCAAGAGAGGTAGCATACTTGTGTGTTGCTTGTGTTGAGAAGGTGCAAAAACACCCATCAACACTAGTTTTAATGTAGAATCAATAATGGATAGAATATTTTTGTAAAGCTTTGAGAAAATATGGGATAAGGCCCACATACTCGCTCAATACAAAGAAGAAATGAAGAGAAGTAAATGAGCTTGAGCATGAGGAACCTACTAGGAAAAAGAGAAAAGTTGGTAAAGTAGCTATAACTATACATATTGAAGAGAAAACCCCTGATGCTTCAATCCAAGGAGTTTCATTGAATCTAGCTAGTTAGCATAAAGAAACTAGACCAAGTAAGGTTCAAACAACGGTGAAGCATAAAGTGGCATCTTCTTCCATGGTAAAAAAAAAGACTCAGCCTATGACTGATGAAGAGTCAAGAATGACAAAGAATACTTGTACACAAACAAGGTCTGCATTTGAGAGAGTTGCAACATTATTTACTTCTCCCCCTTCAATCAATATGACTATACTAAAACAAACATTGGGAAAAACTCATGTGGTGCTAGATGAGATTTCTGAGCTAGATGAAGATAAAATCAAGGAACAAATTGATAAATTGGGTGCCTTTTGGGAATGACTAAAGGAAAAGAAGTCTAAAGATAAGCCCATGGTACAACCAGTGGTGGAAGAGATTCCAAATATAGGGTTGATTACTATAAATGTTGAAGAAGAAAAATTCATAAGAGGATCACTCACTCCAAAGGCGGGGAACCCTAAAATTCTTGTTGAAACATAAACAAGGGAGATTGCAAGATAGGATCCCACTGATGATATTAATATTAAAGGTATAATTGATTCATAGCCCCCATTGGGGAATGATCAAAATGATGATGAACAACTATAGGTTTCTGAAAAATACAAAGGAAGACCAAGTTGAAATTGAAAATAAAGAACCTTCACAAACCTCAGGTGATGGGGTAGGAGATGAAGAAAATCATTATGTGATAGGATATGAAGAAGGTGATGTCCTAGGAACTAATACTTAACACATGGTTGGGTAGGAAAATACATGTCTTGGAAATTAAGAGACAATGTTGAATCTCGCTAATAAAAAATCCATGCCCGTGAATGTTGAAGATGTTCTTATTTCAGAGGATGTGACAGATAAAGTTGAAACTATAAGAGGAGAAGTTCCTAAGCATGCTAAAAACTAAGAATAGAGAAATATTACAGAGGTAGAATATAATGAAGATACACCTGATTGGTTGATCAGAGAATTAGCTTCCCCATTGGAAGATGAATTAGTACCTCTAAATCTCAAAAGTTTAATGCAGGAAGTGGAAACTCCTAAACCTAGGAAAAGAGCTCAAATGAGACATGTCATGAAAAAAAAATTAGATGGAGGAAAAATGCTTCATATAGCTACTTCGGTAGTAGATAAAAACATACATGAAATAATTCCTAAGGATTATAGAATAACAAGTATCAATGTTGGGCATTCATCTGTGACGTAAGTATTAGAAGAAATGAAGATGAACTTAGATACAACTATTTCCAGGCTGTATAATAGTAAACAAAAGAAGAGAGAGTTGAAAGAATGGATTGTAAGCCTTGAGAATTTTATAAAATCATTAACCCAATTTGGTCAGGCACAGGCTAAATTACCTTAGAATCTAGTACTTATGTCACAAGAGCAGGTTGATGCTATCACAATACTTCACCAAAAAATGAATGTATTTCAAGAATGGATCGAGTGTTGGGTAAGGAAAGGAGAAGAGCTCGTCACATATTTAATTGGAAAGTGCAAAGAGGAATACCCTTGGTTTGAAAAGTCCAAAAGATTGGAAGGAGAATGCAGATTTCTCCAGGAGAAAATTGATACTGAGAGGTGAAGCTTAGAAGTTGTCATTTAGAAGGATGTACAAGAATTGATAAGAGAGAAGATAATCTCGGAACAAGAAGTTCCAATATGTGAAAAATGTAAGAAACAATTAAGTTGGGAAGGTGACACTTTGGTACAATATATAGGAGGATTTGAGGAAGTCACTAAGAAATGCAATAAATTGATTGACAATGATCAAGATTTCATTGAGATGCTAGCATAGTAGGATTGTGATCCCCAGACACTAGGATAGGAGGGTAAGGAAGTAAAATATTTTAAGGAATGGATTGAAAGAGAAAATAAAGACCCTGTTCAGTCACCAAATTGGGAAGTCATTAATGAAATTATACACTGCATAAATACTATGGTTAAGTATGAAACACAAAAAATGTAGAGGAATGCAAACATCCTCCAGATATGAGAAGAATATATCAAGATCAAGTATAGTTGGAAGGAAATTCAGGGGATTTCAAAAGAACGTATGCATCATGTATTAACTACCCTCTGTGAATATCAATTGAAGAAAGGTGGAGAAGGGTTCTCAGAACTGGAACTTGAGAAAATGCAATGAATCACCAGATATTAGATATTAGAAGTATTGAAAGGATATATTGAAGTTAATTTTGTAGGTTGCTCCCAATCCTGGTGGAGGTTTCCCATTCGGTATTCTAAGGGATACTAATGGTTTTTTTTTTGTGGATTTTTGTGTACTAGAGCTGGGTGTTAAAGACTATTGTTGTTGGAGAATTCAAATCTTTGACTTTATCTAGAAGATTCTAATGACAACTAGTATCTGCCATGTGCCATCTTTTGATTTGTTGTTGATGATTCCCTTTGAGACTTTATTTTAAAACTTTAGGGCCTTGGTCCTATAAAAGGTTGTTTATTGCTTTACTTTTATTTTTTAAGTTCAAAATTTGTGAATGTTGGAAGAGCCAAAACTTCTTTAAGTTTTGTTCTTTTTTCTTGTTTTCTAAATCATTTTGGATTAAAAACTTGTATGCACATAGAGTTTAATCAATATCAAAGAAAATTTGAAAGCTACCAATCTCATGAATCTTTTGTAGATGGTTTGTTCGTTCAACTAGACAAGACTATATATTGTACTATTTAAGAGTGCATATAGAGCCTAATCGGTGTCCAAACTAAACCCCCTTATTTAAAAGCTCACACCATTCTATGCCTAGTTGCGAAGTAATATGGTGATGTATAGAGTAGTTTACTTTGATTTGATTAAATCTTGGGGAATGCATGGAGAATACTTGGGAACAATTTTACTTTTCAAATATTTTTTATGATTTATTTTAGACTAGATGTTAAATTCAAAAAATGTTCCAAAAAAGAGATGAATGAATGGAAATATTATTGCAAATCTTTCGTTTCCATGAAATTTCTGAATGCTTAAAGCTAAATTTATTCAAGTGATAACAAATTTATTTTATTTTCATGAAATGTTATTGCATATCTATTAATTTCATGAAATTGTTTAGTGATTAGACTAAAAATCTTCTATTTGATGCCTACAATTCCTTTAAGAACTAAAAATAACCATATACCCTTCGAGATTAAAAGAAATATCACATCATACCTTGAAGCAAACCTAGTATGGTGAAGACTTGACTACCAAAGCCCTAGGATTAAGGTGAGTCAACCTTTCCCATTTCATAGGACTTTTTAGGTTGCCCTAGTTCAATCTTTCAAGTAAAGATAGGTTTTTCACAATTTTCTTGTTAGGATTTTATCTGCACTGTTGTTGTGACTAACATCATGATCAACAACCACCTTGCATAATACACTTTCCTTTCTTGTGGAGAAATCTAGTATTTTCATGAGTTTCAAGCATACGAAGCTTTTCTTGCCTCATGAAGCTCAAAGTTTATTTTTATGTGGCACCTTATCAAAGTTATCAGGAGGTATAGCTTTGGTTTGGTTGAATGGGAAGTTGAACTTAGGCGTGACTTTCCTATAGCCAATATCTTGTGTGTGTGAGCACATACTAGCCACATTTGTATGTGTCTAACCTCCTTCAATACTCACCCAGTGAACAACCTGAAGCTTCATTTCCTTAGAGTGAGCATGCATTTTTTTGGACAAACAACCTAGATCTAATCCACAATGTGCACAAAAAACGGTCGAAGCTTGATTTAACTATTTTTTGTTTGTTTTTTCCTTTTCTCTTTATCTTTGGTAGTGTATGCTTGTTCCTTTTTATTGCTCCTTATATAATTTTCATGTGTTTTCTTTTGTGCCTATGTTGGTTTACCATAGGATCTTGATCCTAGGGGTTGATCATCCCTCTTGATAATTGTTATCCTATCTTACATGCATTAGTACACTTGGACCCCTCTTGATGTGAGTGTCTACTTTAGTGTGAATTTTAGAAGAAAGTTCCTCCTCTCACTAAAGTGCACGTTAAATGTGTTGGATGTTGTGGTTGTGTTTCTGATATGTAGTTGTCATCGATGTCAACACTCTTAGCAATAATTCATTGGAAGTTGTATATGTCAAGGATATTGAGAAAATTGTAATGAGATGAGTTGCAGGTTGTTAGTGGTGAAGTGAAGTTTAGTATTTCGGTAAGTTTTGTATGTTGATGATTAGAGGTTGTGGACTAAAGTGTTTTTTTTTTAGTGTATCTAGTTTATCCATGTCAAGTTTCAGAGATCCATGTGAAGATTTGATCAAGTTATGAAGATTTATATTTTGTCAGTTTTTTTGTTGCTTCAGTTGGTGTTGTTGATTGAAGATGATACTATTTTAGTTGTTGTGGATGCTTCTCTAGTGATTTTTGATATTTTTGGATGCTTCTAGATTGTGCTCTATCTTTTTTGCATGTTCGCATTGATCGTTGTGCTTGTAGTTGGCAATTTTCTCTTGCGTGTTCATGTTTTTCTTGTTCTTGTATGACATGGTGGTTGAAGCGTGTTGTGGATTTTTGAGGATTAATTAATTTAAGTGTTTTCATGTTGGAGATTTTTATTTGATTCTTCACTATGTTTTGGTTGACATTGGTTGATTCACATAAATAAATCTTTAATATTTTGGGCCGACAGTTTATATTCATTTTATTATTTTGTTGAGGCCAACTTATAGGGATGAAATTTCATGTTGTGGATATATAAGAGCGATTTTTTTATTCAAATTGATGTGTGTGTGAGTGTATGCCAGAGTGTGCTTTTATGTATGTGTGAATATTGATCTAAATCATTCGAAGGTAGAGCATAGTGTGAAGAAGAGTGAAGAAGAGTGAAGAAATGTTCATGCGCTTAACTGAAACTATGATCAGGCATTAGTAGATGCTATTCTATCAGTTCAAATCCCTGTGGATGTAATCCAATTATTTTTGTAAGATAGGGTTTCTTCCTTTGGGCTGTTAGCCCTGTTGTAATTGATTAGTGAGCTCTAGGCAATGTGCCTGAATGCATGTGCATTCCCCATATTTCATTTCTCTATAATTTTAATAGTATAATCTTGTGGATTGACCTTCACCATGGTTTTTCCCCTAACAAGGTTTCCATGTAAAAAATCTTGGTGTTATGTGTGTCTCTAATGTGTTGATGATCTATGCTTTCATGGTTAGTAATCAGATCTGAGAATAAAGTTAATAAGTTGAATAAGTTTTAAATTTTTGTGACAACTAATTCACCCCCCCTCTCAGTTGTATTCCCTTTTGTTGCCAACAATTGGTGTCAAAGCAGGCTCCTTGGAAGAATTTTAACAGCTTGAGGTGATCTGGGATGGTGAGTTACAAGAAGCATAGTCCAAGATTTGATGGAAAAAATTATTCTTTGTGGAAGAATTGAATGGAGTATCATTTGAGATGCATTGGTGAACCCTACTAGAACATCACATGTAATAAGTATGTTATTCCTCAAAATGGTCTTGCTACTACTACTGAAATTAGAGATGTTGAGTATAATATCTTGGCTAAGGAAGCTTTGTTGAGTGCTTTGACTGATTCTGAGATGGAAAATTTTATGGATCTGAAAACTACATATGAGATCTGGAAAAAGTTGGAAACCTTGTATGAAGGTGATGCTAATGTGAAGATTGCTAAGTTACAGAGTCTAAAAGGGAAATATAAAAGGTTGAGAATGGGTGATGATGAGAACATTAATATTTTTATGCAAAGAGTGAATGAACTTGTGTGTGGTATGAGATGTGTTGGTGGAAAAATAGAGGAATCAGAGATTGTTGCTAAAGTGATTAGATCCTTGCCTGATTCTTACAAAGTCAAAGCTAGTGCTATTGAAGAGCTCTAGACTGTAACAAATGTAACTAGAGACATGTTGGTTGGTAAGCTTACTACTTTTGAGTTGAGTGAATTTGGTAATGCCCTTCCTAAGGTTGAATCTATATTTAAGGCTACTACTTCCAGAAGAGATAGACAAAGATATGATCCAGGTGAGAGTTCATTTAGAAATACATTCAAGTATGAGGATGGAATCAGATAGATTGAAGAAGAAGAAAGAGAGTTGGAAGAGTTGGAAGCACTTATTGTCAAAAGAGTACCAAGAGGAAAAGGTAAGTATGAAGGAAAATTTCCTCTTAAATGTTTTTCTTGCAATAAGATAGGTCATTTTGCATCAAGGTGTCCAGAAAGAACTCCTAAACCAAGACATAACAAGCCTAGATTTCAAAAAAAGTATTACTATGTTGCTGATGAAGGTGTAACAGATGATGAATCTGATAAAGGAAATAGAAGTGATGATGAATGGGTATTTATTGTTATCAATGAAAAAAATCATGTATATATTGAATCTGCTAGTTGTACAAATGTGGAGAAAGCACTAGCTTCTCGAGTTGAAGAGAAAGATGAATGGGTGATTGACAATGGATGTTCACATCATATGATAGGAGATAAAAGTATGTTTGTAAGCTTGGAAAATTATGATGGTGGTGTTGTGATATTTGGTGATAATACAACTGGTGTGATCTATGGAAGAGGATGCATTTCTCTTGATGGTAAGCATAAGGCTGATGATGTCCTGTATGTGGAAGGCTTGAAGCATAATATTTTAAGTGTTGGTCAGATGGTTGATAAGGGCTACAATCTTGGGTTCAAGGATGGAAAGTGCAAAATACTGAGTTCCAAAAATGAAATTGCATCAGGTACAAAAACAAAAGGTAATATCTTTCACTTGAGTTCTACTAGTAAAGTTTTTTTGATTGCTTAGGTTGATGAAAGTTGGTTATGGCATAGGAGAATGTGTCATGTTAACTTTGATAATATTGTCAAGATAAGTTCTACTAAGGCTATGAGAGATCTACCTAAGTTGGTGAAACATACTAATGCCATATGCAAGGAATGTCAGTTAGGAAAGCAAACTAGAATTTCATTTCAAAGCAAACAATGTGGTTCAAATGAATTGTTGGAATTTGTGCATATTGATCTATGTGGTCCCTCTAAGGCTGAAATTTTACAAAGGTTACAGGTATTTCATGTTACTCATTGATGATTATTCAAGAATGGTGTGGGTTACTTTCTTAAGGGAGAAGTTTGAAGCACTCAAAAAGTTCAATACCTTTAAGGCTATGGTTGAGACAGAGACAAGTTTGAAGATTAAATGTCAGATCAGATAGAGGTGGTGAATTCACTTTTGGTGAATTTAATTCTTTTTGTGAAGAGCATGGAATAAAGAGACAATTATCTACACCACAGACCCCTCAACAAAATGGAGTTGTGGAAAGGAAGAACAAAACAATTGAAGATGTTGCTAAAACTATGATGTTGGAAGGAAATGTCCCTCATATCTATTGGAGAGAAGTTGTGAGTACTGTTGTGTACACACTCAACTGGGTACAAATCAAAGATGATACTAGTAAAACCCCTTTTGAGCTATGGACTGGTCAAAATCCTACTATCAAATACTTCAAGATATTTGGAAGCAAATTTTATATCAAGAGAGATGAAGATATAGGAAAGTTTGATGCTAGAAGTTATGAAGGTATCTTTCTGGGTTATTCTACTAATAGAAAGGCCTACCAGTGTTACAATAAAAGATTGAGGAAAATGGTTGAAAGTGCAAATGTCAAGGTTGATGAAGACTTAGGTAGACCATCAAAACCTGTGGATATGATTCTGATGATCAGAATGTCAATAAAAATAAAGGAAAGAAATTTTAGACAATAAATCAAGTGCAAATCATTTTGGTGGATCAGGAAAATCAAGAGGAAAAAGAAACTAGTGAAGTTGTAGAAGAGAAAACACAAGAGCCTGAAGTTGAAGAACAACCTAAGAAGACTCTAAGGTATGTAAGATTGAATCATTTAGAAAATTAGAATATAGGTGATAAGAACAAAGGTGTCCAGACTAGGAGAAAGATTACAGAAGAATACTACTTGATTTCAGAGACTGAGCCTACTAGTGTGAATGAAGCATGTAAAGATGAGCATTGGGTTGAAGCAATGAAAGAGGAGCTAAAATAGATTGAGAAGAATGATACATGGAATCTTGTTCCCTGACCTAAGGATAAGAATTTCATTGGAACTAAATGGGTCTTTAGAAACAAATTGAATGAGCAAGAAGAAGTGGTTAGAAACAAAGCAAGACTATTATGCAAAGGATATTCACAAATGGAAGGAATTTATTTTGAAGAGACTCTTTCCCCTGTTGCTAGAATTGAAGCTGTAAGATTATTTCTTTCCTATTTTACTTACAAGAACTACAAAGTTTATCAGATGGATGTCAATTCAACTTTTCTAAATGGTGAATTGGAAGAAGAGGTGTATGTTGAACAACTTGATGGATTTTAGTTGACTGATAAGGGAGATATGGTGTGTAGGTTGAAGAAAGCATTGTATGGACTCAAGCAAGCCCCTAGAGCCTGGTATGCCAGATTGGACAAGTATTTGTAGAAACTTGGATTTAACAAAGGTACTGCTGATAGTAATTTATATTTCAAAAATAATGATAAAGATCTGATTATTGAAGTCTTTGTTGATGATATCATTTTTGGAGGAGATGATGGTTTGTGCATGAAGTTTTCTAATGATATGAAGAATGAATTTGAGATGTCAATGATTGGTGAGATGAAATTATTTTTGGGATTGCACATTACTCAATTAGATAAATGGATTTTTATATCTCAATCTAGGTATGTGAAGGAATTTCTGAAGAAGTTTGGTATGGAAGATTCAATGCCAGTTGGTACACCTATGGTGATCAGATGAAAGTTGACAATAGAAGATGATTCTTCGAAAGAAAATCAGACCAAATATAGATCAATGATTGGTGAATTTTTGTATTTAACTCAAACTAGGCCTGATATCATGAATGTTGTATGTATTGTTGCAAGATTTCAAGCTAATTTGAAGCAATCTCATGTGACTGTTGTGAAGAAAATTTTCAGATACTTGAAGGGAACAGTTGAATTTTGCCTATGGTATCCTAAAGATGATGATCTTACTTTGAGTGCCTTTACTGATGCTGATTGAGTAGGAGATGTAAATGACAGGAAAAGTGATAGTGGTGGAGCATTTTTCTTGTGTAAGAAGTTGATCTCATGGTTAAGTAAGAAGCAAAATGCCATTTCCTTATCTACTATAGAGGCTGAATATATTGTTGCTACTAACAATTGTACTTAAGTCCTATGGATGAAACAGATGTTGAAGGATATCAAAGTTGTCTATAATAAGCCTATTGCTATATTCTATGATAATTTAAGTTCCATTAACATTTCTAAGAATCTGATGTTGCATTCAAAAAAAAAGCATATATCTATTAAGTTTCACTTTTTGAGAGAGAAGGTAAGTGAAAAGGAAGTCAAACTGGAGTATGTGCCTACTAAAGAGTAGATTGCAAATATCTTTTCCAATCCATTACCTAAGGATGCTTTTGAGAATCTCAAAGGGAAGTTAGGGGTGATTACCCCTCCTAATCATAACTAGGATGCATTGCTTTGTATTAGTCTGTGCTTTTCATAGTCATATCTTGTTTCAGATTGATGTTGCAGTTGTTGCTACTCAGAGGGAGTAGTCAGATGTTCAAATGCTCAGATATGTGGTTCAAATTTTGTGTGGAGCTTAGAGACCTTTGTCATTGATGTCAAAGGGGAAGAAGAGTCATGTGAAAAATTGGTGATTATGTGGGGAGAAGAGCCTTGTGGGTAGAAGATCATGTGAAAGAGCTAATGAGTTAGAACCTAAAGGGGAGTAAGTTTCAAGAGTTAGTTGCATTGATGGTGTTTTTCACATGATGTGTTTCCATCAATGCCAAAGGGGGAGATTGTTGCATGTTGTGGTTGTGTTGATGATATATGGTTGTCATTGATGTCAACACTATTAGCATTAATTCATTAGAAGTTGTATATGTCAAGGATATTGAGAAAATTGTAATGGGATGAGTTGTAGGTTGTCAGTGGTGAAGTGAAGTTCATTATGTCAGTAAGTTTTGTACGTTGACTATCAGAGGTTTTGGACTAAAGGGTTTGTTGCTGAGTGTATCTAGTTTATCTAAGTCGAGTTTTAGAGATCCACATGAAGATTTAATCAAGTTATGAAGATTTATATTTTGTTAGTTTTTTTGTTGCTTCAGTTGGTGTTGCTGATTGAATATGATGCTATTTAAGTTGTTGTGGATGCTTCTATGGTGATTCATGATTTTTTTTTATTCTTTTAGATCATGCTCTATCTTTTTTGCACACCCACATTGATCGTTGTGCCCATAGTTGGTGATTTTCTCTTGCGTGTTCATTCTTTTCCTATTCTTGGCTGACATGGTGGTTTAAGCATGTTGTGGATCTTCAAGGAGTAATTAATTGAAGTGTTTTCATGTTGGAGATGTTGATTTGGGTCTTCACTAAGTTGTGGCTAACCTTGGTTGATTCACATTAATAAATCTTTAATACTTTGGGCTGACAGTTTATATTCATTTTATTATTTTGTTGAGGCCAACTTATAGGGATGAAATTTCATGTTGTGGATATATAAGAGTGATTTTTTATTCAAATTCATGTGTCTGTGATTGTATTCCAGAGTGTGCTTCTATGCATGTGTGAATATTGATCTAAAGCATTTGAAGGCATAGTAGAGTGTGAAGAAGAGTGAATAGTGAAGAAATTTTCATGTGCTTAACCAGAACTATGATCAGGCATTAGTAGATGCTATTCTATCAATTCAAATCCATGCAGATGTAATCCAATTCTTTCTGTAAGATAGTGTGTCTTCCTTTGGGCAGTTAGCCCTATTGTAATTAAGCAGTGAGCTCTAGGTAGTGTGCCTGAATGCATGTGCATTCCCCACATTTTATTTCTCTATACTTTTAACAAAGTATAATCTTATGGATTTTCCTCCACTGTGGTTTTTCCCCTAACAAGGTTTCCACATAAAAAATCTCGGTGTTATGTACATGTCTCTAATGTGTTGATGATTTATACTTTCATGGTTAATAATTAGATCTGAGAACAAAGTTAATAAGTTGACTAAGTTTTAAATTTTTGTGACAACTAATTCAACCTCCTCTCTCAATTGTCTACCCTTCTGTTGCCAACAAAATGTGGCAACAAAAATTGCATCCCTCGACATTTTGTGTGCTTGCTTAGGACCTCCTTGTTAAATTAAGCATAATGTTGGTGTGATTTAGTGTTGTAATATTTTTTAACACATTCACATTAGGTCTTGGGCCCTTGTAAAATAAATGGACTTAATTAAACCTTATTTAACATGTTGTAAAGTGTTGTACCACACTTACATAATAATCTAGGGTTTTATTACTAATTGGGTTTCTTTATGCCTTATTTGGCCTTATTTTACATCCACAAGACTTAATTAATGCATCTTTTTTAGGATAATCCAGACATAAGACAACATCCAATAATAATTCAAGTATTTTTGGATTGTATGGCTCATATTTAGTGATTTGGGACCCACACGCCACCTTGGGCATATGGGTTCCACCTAAATCTTGGGGCCCCAATCTGGATTTCACAAGAATCTAAGCCTTTCTTGAAAAATGTGTCCCATAGCCTAGCCTAATGGGACTCATATGCCATTTCTGGTGTATGAGTCCCATGTGGCCTAAAATTAAATTAAATTTAAATTATTGGTGGGATATTCTCCTAGATCGGATGTTAGCTTGTAGTGTTGTAGTTTCAAGAAAATTTGGCATAAACAAGTATAAATACAAGGTTATTTCACTCATTTTTCACCTAGAGCAACCTGAGTCTTCATGCATAATAGAAAATTTGAGTTTACAATAGCATTCAAGTTCTTACAAGAGAATTCAAGATCCTTCAAGAGCTGATTACCAAGTGTTTTGGAGTATTATTCAAGTATCAAGCATCATGTCAAAGTCATCATACATCATGTTTGTTGTTGAGCTAACATTTGTGGTGTAGGGTTTTATGATTCAAGCAAGCATTCAATTAAAGATCTACAACATTCAAGCAAGAGTCAAGATCTACATCCATTGGATCCATTTCATACATTCCAACACTTTATTCCTAGGGTTTGGTGAGTTGCAACATATCATTTTCTTCATTCATCATTCCTCCTTTCAATTTCACTATATTTCAAGGTTTGATTACCAAAATTGGGTTTGACAAAGAAAAACCCATTTCCACTAACAAACCAAAAATTTTCCCTCTCTTTATTGTGTGACTTGTAGATCTAGGTTGAATACATATCAAAGAGAAATATTGGAAATAATTTTTCAAGTGTGCAAAGTTGTCAAAGTTGTCACCTTGTTTAGAAGATCATTAAAAGACATCTACAAAGTAGAATTCAAAAATTCAGATCTGAAAATAAAGTTGAGAAGATAGAGCAAAGGTTGAAGAGAAGATTTAGACTTTAACTTTCCAAAAAGGCAAGCTAGACTAATATGCCACTTATGGCGTATGAGTCCAATTTTAGTGAATTTTCTAGTTTTCAGGTGTTCTAGACTTGTCTCTGCCAGTTTTATGTGTACACAGAAACCCTAATCTGGGACTAAATCACCCAAACTACCATATGAGTCCTAATAGAAATTAAATTTAGAATTTTTAGTATTTCAGGTCTTCAATCAAGTTTCTTCAGGTTTCCAGGTGCCCCTCTATACTTTTCTAGATTTCTATTTTGATTTTTGTTTATTTCTAGGTCATTTAGTGAGGCTTTGTATATCATTAGGTGTTCATAATTAGTTATTACATTTCATTTGTCTTTACAAGCCATAGATTGGTGGTGAACCCCTCTTTTAATCATTAATCATACCCTAGGATAACCTTTAGTATATATCTTTCCTTCATTCCATCCTTCGATTGAGATCTCTAGGGTTTCCTTGAGTGAAACAATAGAGCATGAAGAGGAACTCTATCTCCTTAAAGGTAGAGAGCTTCTTCCCATTTTTTGTTGTTTTATTTTGGTGAACCTACATTTAGAACATCTTAGTTCTTATTTGGAGTGCATCATAATACTAGATCTAGCTTGCATTAGTTTTGCATTAGTTAATTGGCATTTTGGGGTTTTTGAACCTTGCATCAGTGAAAGTGCATATAGGTTGCATTTTTTCATCTTGCATCATTGAATATCATATAAAATATGCATTTGCACTTATTATAGAAATTATTCAACCCAAATAGCATCAGTTTCACTCAAAAAAATTTGAAAACTTTGCAAAAACCCTAAACTAGGACTCATACACCCCTCTAGGCGATTTAGTCCCAATACAAGAGATTTTGCCTAATTTCTAGGTATTATGTGGTGATTGATATTTAGAATTTAAACCTCTGAAAAACCTTGATTGGGACTCATATGCCCCTTTGTGTGATTTAGTCCCATTTCATATTTTAAATTGCATTTTCCAACATTAGATTCTCTCTTTCTGTGTTTCTTTTTCCTACTATTAATTATCTATTTTAGTTTTCTTCATTTCATTGCATATAGCTTCATTCGGTTCATTTCATGCATTTCCTTATTTTATTGTATTGCATTTCATCATGGATATGTGCTTTAGAAAGCTTTGTATGTCCTAAAAGTCCTTAGTGGATGTATCAAGTTGTGCTTTTAGAAATGACACTAATGAAATTGAACTTACTCATGCTTACTCAACTCCTAATGCATGTCCTCATTGTGATGTTGACATCATTAGAGAAGATGATGACAACATGAATAAATTCTTAAATTATTTCCTTAATAACCTTGAGATTAACGCATCCTTTTATCTATCCTTAAAACAACTAGCACCCTGTACCATCCCACCACTTGAGATGTTTGGTCTTTTACATCCTGAAATTGAAGTGAAAACTGAGCCTAAGTTCCCTACAATAGGTGAACCTAGTTCCTCTAATCAAGAAAACATTCAACCATTCTATGTTAACAAAGTAACCAACACTCCTATCAACCTAGAAGAGACATATGCAAATGGATTCATGATCTTGAGAAAACAAAGATGTGATACAACAAGTGAACATGAAATTCATCAACTCTTAGAGAAAATACCAATTGAACATAATAAAGGGTTAGGATATCAAGATACTCCTCTTGATATGAGTGTTCTACTTCCTAAAGAATGACCAATGCTTCGTAATGATGATAAGGATGATAGGATTGTCTTAGGTCCACCTCCTCAACATTCAACTTGAGAATTTAGTGAATCAGGAAAGAAAAGAAGACCTTACAAACTAAAGAAACTACAATTCACTTGTCTACCATCTACAATTGAAAGAAATTTACGCATACTTCTAAGGACAATAACTTATTACATTACCAATCATGCCAAAAATTTTACTTCCAAATCCTAAAAATAAAAACACATCTCATTGTAGATATCATAGAATCTTCAGGCATAGTGCTGATGAGTACCATGATTTGAAACAAATATTTAAAAAATTTGATATCATAGAAATAGTCCCTTAAAGTGGGACCCCTTTCTCTCCTTTCCATGTAATGGTAGTACGATCTTAACATTCTCACTATTACATGATTTAAATTCATTGAAAATAATTTTAAGGTGCAAGGAGCTCTTTCTCATCACCTGCCTTGGTTCATCCTTTCCTTGCACTCAGTGGGGGAAAGAATTAGATAGTCTTATCCTATTAGTACATTTGTCATTGTCTCTTTGGCTATTTATCCACCTTCTGTATACAATGAAAAAGATTTGGATGTAGAAGAATTTCTAATAGGTTGACTCACATGTTCCCTACAAGTCTTTTGCATTATTTTATTTTTCATGTTCTTTGTGTGATTACATGTGTGTAATGTGATCCCCCATGTTTTATTTGATGTCTCTCTCTCTCTCTCTCTTTGTTACATTGCTCTATTTGTAACTACATTCTTCTCTATGTAATAAATACTTTATCCTTTTCATTTGTCTTGTGTATTCCTTTTTGGGATGATGCAAGGCATCGAGACCTCTAGGTCTCTTCCATGTTGACCTGAAAGGTTTTTCTTTGTTTTCACCCTCTTCATGTCATTCTTCTTGTTCTATGAGTATTTGGGAAATGATGGTAGTTTTGAGCTCTCTTAGAAACATTGTAGCAAGAAAATATTGACCGAAAATCCATGGATCCCTCATGTGTTTTGAGTTTTATATCAAGGGCAACACCTTGTCATTTTCATGACATAGGGCTTTCCAAGTCAGCTCTCATGTCTTCTTTATTGTTAGAATTTATCATTTGCTACTTTAAAGTAATTTCTCACAACATAGTTTTTAGCAATTTATTTAAAGTGGGGGCATACATTGGCATTATTATTTTTGCATTTTTCATGTTTCATGGTGCAATCCTCTTACTTCATGTGATGCATCTTTCACTTTGTGGTGACATTGGGTGTGATGTCCCTCAAGAGCATGATCTATCTTAGGATATTATATTCCTCTTAGTGTCTTGATGTGACACACTATATCCCCTAAGTTGTGAATGTTCTACTCTTTGATTGGTCCTCTCTTGGAGACATTAGGCACAATGTTCCCTAAGTTAAGGACTTACATGAACTAAACAAGACTCCTTTGATCATTCCTTACACTACTTTACAATTTCAATTATATGGCCACCTTGCATAATACACTTTTCTTTCTCATGGAGCCATCTTGTTTGTTCATGAGTTTCAAGGATACAAAGCTTTGCTTGCCTCATGAAGCTCAAAGTTCATTATTATGGGGTGCTTTATCAAATTTATCAAGAGGTATAGCTTTGGTCTAGTTAACTAGGAAGCTTAACTTAGTTGTGACTTTCCCATAGCAACTTGTGTCTGAGAGCGGATATTGGCCACATGTGTATGTGTCTCACCTCCTTGGATACTCACCCAATAGACAACCTGAAGTTCCATTGCCTTAGAATGAGCATGCATTTTTTGCAAAAAAAACCTAGATCCGATCCATAATGTGTAGGATAAACAGTCAAAGCTTGATCCACCACTTTTTGTTTTGTTTTTCTTTTCTCTTTGTCTTTGGCAATGTATGCTTGTTCCTTTTTGTTGCTCCTTATACCATTTTAATTTTTTTTATTTTGTTCCTATGTTGGGTTTCCATAGGATCTTGATCTTGGGGGCTTGATCATCCCTCTTGATCATTGTCATCCTATCATACCAACATTAGTACACTTGGACCCCTCTTAATGCAATTTTGTCTTTTTTTAGTGTGAGTTGGAAGCAAGGTCCTCCTCTCACTAAAGTGGGAGATAAATGTGGCAACGAAAAAATGTATCCCTCTACATTTCCATGATTTTTTAGGACCTCCTTGTTAAATTAAGCATAATTTTTCCTTGATTTAGTATTGCAATGTGTTTAACACATTCACATCAAGTATTGGGCCTTTCTAAGCTTAATGGACTTAATTGAACCTTATTTAAGGTGTTATAAAGTGTTGTACCACACTTTCATACTAATATAGGGTTTTGATTATTAATTTGGCTTCTTTATGCCTTATTTGGCCTTATTTTACATCCACAATCCTTTTTTTAACTAAAAGAGGGGTAAAAAATTATTCAAACCAAAAAGAACAATACAAAGCAAGGGCATTACAAAGCCCTATCAATATCCACTAATTGGTCCATCTTTTGTGACAAATTCAAGGGTAATTGACCCCTTTCCACAATATTCCAATCATGCAAATGATTAGAAGCCCATTTAGCCAAATAATTAACAACCCCATTCCATTCACGCAGAATCTAATAGAAAGAAACATAATCCAAGGAAGCACAAAGATTAAGATCTATTTTATAATAATAGCTAGATGCCAACTAACATCCTCTAGCAGTTGCCTCTTCAACAAAGTCACTAACACCTGAGAATTAGATTCACAAATGATCCATCTCCACCCAAGAGCACAACCATGCTCCACAACACATAGAATGGCTAGAGTCTCCATCACATTATTAGTATGCTAACCCTTATAAATAGAAAATATAAACTCAACAATTCTAGAACTAGTATGCCCAACACCTCCAATACCAGCATGGCCCAGATTTCCATGAGAAGAGCCATCTATGTTGATTTTCAACACACCCTAAGGATGAGGACACTAACGCCACTCCCTACTTATCTTTCGAAGGGGATGACAACATCTATTTATCATGATCTAACCAGCACTCTGAGCAGCACCCCACTGAAGAGGAAGATTGAAATGAGTACAAAAAATAACCTCTCTAGGATCCACACCCTCAGCTAAGTCACACTTAGCCACATTAGTTTCTCCCACAAAATGAAGAATCCTCCACCAAAAATGTTGGACAACTAGCTACACATCTTGAAAAATCCTATGATTCCTCTCCAACTAAATATGCCAGATAATAAAGGTTAGTCCTAGAGCCAAGTAACTTGAAGAAAAGAGGACTTAACAAGAGCCATCCCCCGTCGGGGAAAGAAAATTTCCAAAGAAGAGACATCCTAGCAATCCTAGTTCCACACAACCCACTAAAGGTACCAAAGCCTCCTAGAAAAGGGACACTGGAAGAAGAGATGAGTGACACTCTCTTCACTTTTATGACACAAAACACACATCGAGGGACCCTAAAACCCTCTCTTGCACAAGTTATCCCAAGTAAGACACCTGTTCTGGACTACCAGCCATGGAATTGCATTCATGTGAGGCAAGAATCTAAGCCAACTCTTGCCTATCCGCCTCAAACCCTCCTAACAACCAATTCAAGGAGTTCTTCCATATAAGGCTAGTAACTAGTCCAATATTTTGAATAGATTTATAATTCTCAACTATGTTCCAACCTGCAGTAGTAAAATGATCACAAAGAAATTGGACATGAGGGTAAGCAAAAAGAATAGGAGGGTGACCATCCCAAGAATCCCACCAAAAAGAGCCTGAGAACCCTATGAAAAATATAATAAATCCCCTTCTTGACCAATTGATCCCCCGATTTTAGGGTATTCCAAATCATAGATCCCCTTCCTTCTAAAGAGAAACAAGGAACATCAAAAGTGTTAACATCCTTAAGATACTTGTGAGTAAGAATACAAACCCAAAGCTGATACTAACTAATACACCAACACCAATATAACTTAGCAGCAAGAGCTTTCCCATTCAAAACAATAGAATGCAATCCAAGGCCCCCCTCTTTTGTGGCCTATACACTAAATCCAACTTAACAAGACTCGACTTTCCTGACTACAAATTACCACTCTAAAGAAATTTTCGTGAGAGAGCATCAAATTCCCTTAGGAAGTACAAAGGAGACATTTGAACAAAACACCTATAAATAGGAAGAGCCTGGATAACAAAATTCAGAAGAGTCACTCTTGTAGTAGTAGAAAGCCAATGGTGAGTCCAATGATTGACTTTACTGCACAACTTATCAAACAAGCTTTGCCAAGAAGACCTAGGATACCTACCAACATTAAGAGGTATTCCCAGATATACAAAGGGGAGAGACCCAATCTAAAACCTCAAAATATTAGCAATCCATTGTTGAATAGCTTGAGGAGTATTAAAAAAGAAGATAGAATACTTGTGCTCATTAACTTTTTGATTTGAAGCAACGAGGTAAATATCCAAATCCCACCTAAAAGAAATAGCCTCTTGAAGGTGAGCCCTCCCCATAAGAGGTGTCATCCAAAAACTGAAGATGAGAGAGCTATGATATCCCATTTCCCCAACACCAACCTTGAATCCTTCCTTGAGAAACCCATGACTTAAGAAATCTGCCCAGCCTCTCAGCCATAATAATAAACAGATATGGGGAAAGAGGATCTACTTGAAGAAGGCCCTGAGAAGCCTCAAAATTTTTATAAGTTTCCCCATTCATAAGAATAGAAAAAGATGAAGAGGTAACACAACTCATAGTCCAATTGACCCAATATAGACTAAAACCAAAGCCTAAAATAATTGTCTACAAAAAACGCCATTTAACTCTATCATAAGCTTTGGCCATATCCAATTTTATAAACATAGACTTGTCCTTAGAAGTCACCATAGAGTGAATGACTTCAGAGGCAACCACCACCCCATCCAGGATTTGTTTGCCAGCCATAAAGCCTTCTTTCTCCTCAGAGATTACAAAAGGAAGAAAAACTTTGAGCCTCTCTGTGATCAATTTAGTAATAATTTTGTACACCACATTATAGAGAGAAATAGGTCAAAATAATTCAAGCTGATCAACTCCTTCCTTTTTAGGAATGAGAACCAAAAAAGTAGAGTTCATGGCTCAAAGCATTTTCTTATTGCGAAGAGATTCCTGGGAAACCTTCAACAAATCCAAACTTATAATATCCCAAAATTCCTAAGAAATTCAATAGGAAAACCATCTGGACTAGGGGCTTTACCTTTATTCATCCCTAAAACAACCTCTTCCAATTCAGGAAAAGAAATTGGGTGAATGAGGAAATCATTCATCTCCTTTGAGATCATGGAAGGGATGCAAGAAAGGATCAAATTCTCCTCATCTTTTGTAGGGAATGAATCCTTAGAAAAAATAGCAAAATAAAATTGTCTAGCCTCTTGAGATAAATCATGCAAAGAAGAAATATGAATCCCATCCGCAATGACCAAAGAGGAGATACAACTTCTATTGCGACGAGCCTGCACAAAATGATGGAAGAAAGTATTATTCATGTCCCCTTCTTGAAGCCAATCAATCCAAGCCTTTTTCTTCTAGAAGATCTCCTCTCGAATCTCCCACTACTCTCGCAGCCTAGGATTCTACTTGACCCAAAGCATCCAAGAAACCAAAATCCTGAATTTGGTGAGTAATCAAATCAAGGCGTTCCTGAGCATTCTTCTTCATAATTTAGGTGTTTTTGGATTGTATGGCCCATATTTGTGATCTAGGACTCATACACCACCTTGGTCATATGAATTTAAGGGCCCTGAATTGGATTTCACATGAATCTAAGCCTTTCTTGAAAAATGTGTCCCATAGTCTATCCTAATGGGACTCATACACCACTTCTAGTGTATCAATCTCATGTAGCCTAAAATTAAGTTAAATTAAAATTCTTGGTGGGATTTTATTCTCCTAGATTTTATGTTGGTTTGTACTGTTGTAATTTTGGGAAATTTGGCATAAACAATTATAAATACAAGGTTATTTCACTCATTTTTTACCTAGCAACTTGATTATTCATGCATAATAGTAAATTTGACTTGACAAGAGCATTCAAGTGTTTAAAAGAGAATTCAATAGCCTTCAAGAGCTGATTATAAATTTTTTTGGAGTATTATTCAAGTATCAAGCATCATGTCGAAGTCATCATGCATCATGTTTTTTGTTGAGCTAACATTTGTGATCCAGGGTTTTATGATTCAAGCAAGCATTCAAGTAAAGATCTACAAAATTCAAGCAAGGGTCAAGATCTACATCCATTGGAGCCATTTCATACATGTTTGCAACACTTTATTCCTATGGTTTGGTGAGTTGCAACATATAATTTTTCCATTCATCATTCCTCCTTTCTATTTCATTGTATTTCAAGGTTTGATTACCAAGATGGGGTTTGACCAAGGGAAACCCATTTCCACTAAGAAAACAACATTGGTCCCTCTCTTTAGTTTGTGATTTGTAGATCTAGGTTAAATACATATCAAAGATAAAGATTGGAAAGAAGTTTCCAAGTGTGAAAATTTGTCAAAGTTGTCACCTTGTTTAGAAGATCATTAAAAGACATCTACAGAGTAGAATTCAATGATTCAAGTTTAGAAATCAGGTTGAGAAGACAGAGTAGAGGTTGAGAGCAGATTTAGACTTTGAATTTCTAAAAATGCCAAGCTGGATTGATATGCCACTTTTGGCATATGAGTCGCAATTCAATGAATTTTCCAATTTTTAGGTGTTCTAGACTTGTCTCTACCAGATTTTTGTTCCCACCCAAAAACCCTCATTTGGGACTAAATTGCCTAAAGTGACAAATGAGTCCTAGTAGATAGTAAATTCAATATTTTCAATATTTAGGTCTTCAATCAAGTTTCTACAGGTCTCCAGGTTTCCCTCTATACTTTTCCATATGGGTATGTGCAGGATCATCATCGAAAAAATAGGCCCTTAAGTGGCAAAAAATTAAAAAAAATCAAAAACTACTAGGTTTTAAAAAAATCTATTTGGTAAAATTTGAAATTTCAATGGTGGTACTTAAATTTTAGGGAAAAATAAGAAAGGTGTGTGTCTGACCACCCTAACCAAAATAAAATGATAATATTTTTTTATAATATTTTATATATAAGTAGAGGACTCATGCCCCAATGTGATGCATTTTTTTTGTAATTTTTTTCCAAGTAAATAATTAATTATGAATTTTTTATTTCAACTTTTTAAAAAATATAAAAACTCGTATGTCTCACCACCTTGACTTCATCAAAAATTCATGAAATTCAAATTTTTTTTTTTAATCCTATAGTGTGTGAAGCACAGAATGTGGCACATGTTTTGGATTCAAAAAATGTGATACCATTTGAAAGCTATAAATATTTTTCAATCAGCCTATCAATCAGGATTTTAGTCATAATTTGAATAGAAAATGAATAATAATTACTTATTAAATTCAAAATAAATCATAATTTACATCAATGGAAAGCTACGAATCTCCTTTAAAAACCCTTTTCATTTCATCAATTTTGGGTAAAAAAAGAGTTGTCAGCCACATACACATCATATTGCCACTTTTTGGCCCATCATGATCCTGCACATACCCATATTTCTACTCTGATTTACATTCATTTCTAGGTCATTTAGTGAAGCTTTGTATATCATTAGGTGTTCATAATTAGGTCTTGCATTTAATTTATCTTTCCAAGACCTAGCTTGGTGGTGAACCCCTCTTTTAGTCATTAATCATACCCTAGGACAACCTTTAGTAGATCTCTTTCCTTCATTCCATCCTTGGATTGAGATCTCTAGGGTTTCCTTGAGTGAAACAATAGAGCACAAAATAGGAGGAACCCTATCTCCTAAAAGGTAGAGAGCTTCTTCCCATTTTCCATTGTTTCAATTTTTATGGTTTATTTTATATCATATTTCACTCTAATAGAAGTGAAAATAGGTGTATAATATGATTTTTTCATTGTGCATTGTTTTACTATTTTTTTTTTCTCTTTTTTTGCTAGCATGCTTATCTCACTAATACAATGATTTATCATCTTTCACACTCATTAGAAATTATACAAAAATAATTTTATTGCATGAGTGATCTAATTATAAAAAGATTAAAGTTAGATCATAATAGTGAAAGATGAAATTTGCATGTTCCCATGTCATTTTTCAATTAGTTTCAAGGTAAATTTCATGTATATGTATATAGTGACAAATTTTGACTTAGTACATGTATTTTTTCTCATTCCTCTAACATTTTTATTTATTTGCACACACATTTTTTTACACATTTAGCCCTACTCTACCTATTTGCACACTCTTATAAATTTGTCTTTTCTACATTTTTATCACGCATATCTATGCACCTACCTCCATTTATTCATTTCTCACTTAGGTTTGATTGTTATTTCATTCTATAATAAGTGAATTAACATGTGGGTGACCCAATAATTGCATAATTGTTCCTTTCCAATTTAAAATCAAAATTTTACCAATTTTCTTCCTTCACCCTTCTACCTTGAGTTGACTAAACACTCTTTTGACATAATTAGATTTGATGTGCTAGTATTTAAAGGAATTTAATGCTTTCACTCTAAAAATAAATTATAATATAGTTTTCATTCAATCTAGAGAGAACTAGAGTTAAATCAATATCATTTTAATTTATTGAAATAAAAAAGAGTAAATAACATACATCCTCAGGTACTTTTTTTTTTTTTTAATATTATTCAATTTTGGGGGATTGATCTAGAGTAATGCTTTTATTGATGAAGTGATAATTTTTAATGTATTTTTAAATATTATTGGTCCCCAATCCTTTAGATAGGGAGGGTGACTAAATTGTGTTATGAGAATTTCCCCTTCCTCTCTTGCATCCTTGCATTCATTTTGGGAATCCCTTGTTGATCTCTTAGTACTTTGCAAATAATCTATTTTATTTACACCTATTTCCAAAGTTGGGCGAACCACAAGATCGAGTGTGAACTCACAATTTTCCATCTTAGGTTTCTACTTGTATTTAGTTTTTTTTTAAATGTTTCTCATGTTAGAGAAAGCTATTAGTGTTTCTAATATTATTTCTTTAGTGTGGGTTTTGGATTTCCTTTTTTTGTATATTTATCTCTAGACACTAGTGCTAAACCTTGACAATAATGCTAGGAAAAAACTAAACCATGAGTTTAGGAACCATGCAATAGTCCTTCCCACATGATGGTATCCCTCCCATGTTTTGGTGTCCTTTATATACATCATTTTCCTTAATTTTCCAAATAATGATCACTACTAATAACTTTCTAGGGAGATTTTATATACAAAATTTATTCCTCTATGATAACTAAAACTTCCCATGTTGAAACCTAGTTGATAGGTTTCCTCGATTATAATTTATTTTATATTTTTCATTGGGAAGCATTCTTTTGCAAAGAAATGACCAATTTTAATTCTCATTGGTAAAGGGATTGTACATCCTAGTTCAATAACCTCTTTTGAAGGTTTCTCCATTTGACTTCAGTGTCATGGAATAGATTGGAGGTAGTTGTCATTCTCATCCTACTCCATGTTTAAAAATCCAATAGTCATTTTAACTAGTTGAGGTATGATGTATCCTACTAGTCCCACCTCTTGTTTAGATTTCCCAAATGATTCGAGGTTTATATTTTCTTTGGATACTATCATTGATGAACTAAAATTAGTAGAAGAGGCTCTCGGTATGAATTATGGATATTCCTTGAAAATGGCCATGGGTTACAAGATGAAAAGTATTAAAAATATTGTATCATTTCCAAAAGGATGGAATCCCATTCATTGGAAATGGGTGTTTGAAGATAAAGTTGGTTTAGGAAATAACATTTGGAAGTATGAAATATGGTTGGTTGTGAAGGGTTACTCTAAGGTTGAGGGAGTAGATTATAGTGATATTTTTTTTTCCTATAGCTTAAATGAGATGCATTATTTTTTTTTCATTTTCTAACAATAGATTATATTTATAAATTGAGAAAATGATGTAAAAACAACATTCCTTCATGGTGATTTGGAGGAATAAATTTATATGGCACAACCAAAGTACTATGTGGTGAATGGTAAATCATATTTGGTCTATAAGTTAAAAAAACCTATATGGCTTAAAAGAATTATTAGGATGTGGTACCAAAAATTTGATATATATGTGTTGATTTTAGGATTTATACAATCTATATTTGATCACTTTGTGTATTTCAAATATTTCAGTGATAATTTCCTAGTTATTTTCTTGTATGTTGATGACATGCTCATTGGTAAAGAAAAGGTTTGGATTTCATAATTAAAAGATTAGTCTTCATTTTTTTGAAATGAAGCGCTTTGGTGTGGCAAGACAAATTCTGGAAATGAATTTTAGAAAAGGTAGAAAAAGAAAAAAATATTTAGCTAGTCTAGAGTAAGTATGTGGACACTATTCTAAAAGGATTCAATATATAGGATTCTGGACCTTTATTTTTCCCAATTATTATGGAAGTGAAGTTTTCTATCTCACACCATTTGGCATCCCAATTGGAGATGTAAAAAATGATTCAAGTACCATATTAGACTGTAGTTGGTAGCCTTGTTTATTTTATATCATGTACAAGACCAAACATCATCCAACTAGTGGGATTTCTTTCCAAAACACATGTCTAATCAATGAATAGAACATTGTGGAGCCTTCAAATACTTGTGGGGTACTTCAAACTACTCTATACAGTTTCATGGATCAAGAGACCAACATTCCTTACATATTAGAGGTCATGTGGATTAAAATTGACTTGGTGACATTGTTAACAAAAGATCTACCAACACATATGTGTACTTTATTTGGTAGTGAAATCAATTGAGTGAGAAACCATCAAGACATGGCTGGTTTTTCCACTATAGATGCAAAGTATATGGCAGCTACATATTCTTGTAAGGAATTCATTTGGCTTAAAATATTGTGTTCAAATATAGAATTCAAATAGATTGTAGTGATAGTATATTATGACAATTAGAGTGAAATATATGTGGCAAAGAGCCTAAAATTTTATGCCAAGACTAAGCACATTAATGTACATCACTTCATGAGAGATATGACTAAGGATGGAAAGAATGAGCTATAGAAGATAGAAAATTTATCAAATATTGTAGATGTGTTAAAAAATATCGTGAACATAAAGAAGTTCAAATACTATTTAGAATCAATGGGCCTTTTAACCCTAGCAACTAGTTGTAACCTATTTTTATATGCTCTTGCAAGGTGTTCAAAAAATGGTAGGATGAAAAAATTAGTGTCTCAATTTTGGGTGATAAAAATAGTAAGATCCAAAATTATTATTTTCTTATGGAAAGGGTACATTTTCTATTTTGAGGAGAATATTACATGGGGATAGGGACAAGTTGATGCTCAAGATAATTATGATATTTATGATGAGTTTCATTATATTTTAATCAGTTATTTCTAAAATGGAACCTCACTTCTATAAGGTTTTCAAATGAAATATAATTTTATTTATATTGGTACTTTAAGATAGTCATTTGAGAGATAGTTTAGTTTGCAAGTCTATATGCTACTAGAATGTTACCGAAATTCCTCTAATATTTAGTTGAGGTTAATCCTTTAAGAACTTGTATTGCAAGTGTGTTGTATTTTAGGATTTGATAATACATTGTGTAGATTTTGGAATGTGGATTTTTTCTCCATAAAGGGTTTTCCCCACGTAATTCATAGTTTTATATTTTATTGTTATTATGTTTATGTTATTTCATGTGTTTCTTCAAATCTCTACAATATTTTAATTAAATTTTGCATATAATTCCTAGTAAGATTAGCATAGGAAGCATTTTCACACACTTTTGCTTCCATACAAAATAAACATACTTTATAATCAATTATTATTTTAATATATTTTTACCTTTATATTAAAAATATTGTGAGTTTAAAATGTAATAAGAAAGTGCTATATTAATTGTATTCTTTAATTAATATTATGTCAATTTCACATTTTAGTCCTTGAGATTAAATACAATTATATAAGTGGTAGCTAAAGACATGAAAACTGAGAACATTGAGATTAGATCTCACACTAGTATTTTTCATTACTCTAAGCATTATCACTCAATAATTTCAATATAATACTCATCATATATACCAAGCCAAGTGTAATGAAGCAAAACTAAAATATATACCAAGCCTTCTACTATACTTGTAGGTATATAGAAGTAGAATAGTTTATGGGACCACAAGATCAAATGTGATGTCCTAATTGTTCCTCTTACCTTTCTAGTTGCCTTTAGGTGTTTTTTAGTTGTTTCCCATCTTATAGAAACCTATTTTTAAGTGGGAAAATTGACCATATATCTAAACAAGAAAATTAGCCCAAATCTACCTTTCCCTTTGCTTAATATTGGAACACAAACCAAATAGGGTTTTATGGTTGGCTAACTAGCCCAAAGGAGAGCTAATACAACTAGGTTATATTTCTTTAGTGCACAAAGGGTAGATTTTATGAGTGTAATTAATTAGCCTAATTGATGAAAGCCCTAATTTAGAAATATGAATGATCTCATAAATAAAAATAGAAAATTATAAAAATGGGTACAGATATAAGATGTGTAGATAGAGGGGCACTTATGGTTGAAATATGAGCTTGAAATTTAGGGACAGGGGTGTGGGGTGCCCTAGTCTCAGGGATTATATTTTCAAGAGTTAGATAACTCTAGTGCAATTTTCTCTATCTTCTTTTACGACATATTGCTAATGGAAGTTTTAGATCTAGATCTATACATAAAAAAATAGGGGAAATGTTGTGATGTATAGGATTTTTCCTTATTCAAACACATGTTTTGGTGTTCTCACCTCCATAATGGAAATGAGGATGATGGTATAAATCACATGACCTTAGTGGGGTAGAGGAAAATTAAATAATAATGATTGCAATAAATGAATAATATAAGATGGTGTTACCTTAGGCATACAACCGTTGTTGAAATGATGTCAAACTATAGGTTTCCAAAAATAGTGGATGAACAATGATTGAATTGCCTTGAATACTTGCAAGTGTTATTCAACATAACATAATATAGATTTGTATCAATAATTTACATAGAAAAAGGTTGCTTGTATCTTCACAATTCGAATATAATAATTTCTCATCATTCATCATAGAGTGTAAATTGTCCAATTGAGAGGGGATTTTTTTATATATGTTTCCCAATATAATTAGAACACACATAAGGCATAAAATAATCAAAAAAATAATACACATAAAATCATACATGATGCATTAATCATGCACATAAAAAACATGAAGCAAACATGGAACATACAAGGAATACACGAAGCAAAAACCTTATACAAACATAAAGTAAGCATGATACAAACCCAAAGCATAAATGAAGAAAACACAAAGTATAAAAGGAATAAAAATATTAAACATGAGGAATACATGAATCAAACATGACTGAAACATGAAGCATGAATCATAGAACAACAATGTTAGTATAGACTATGTAAAGCTAAAAATTGGGTGTAAGGAAACCTTAGTATGAAGGTTGTCTCAATACCAATTGTTATATCTTGAATTAAACAAACACATAGAGGAATTATAAAATATAAATGCATACAAATAGGCAAGGGGTAATAAATACAAATAGATGATGCAATAATTTGGCACTAGCTTGCTTTGTTTCTAGGGTTCATGCATAGAAAAATCCCCTCATAAACCACAAGCTAGCAATTTTTGTTATGCTAGGTCACCATGGATGTGATAAGTAAAAGTCTCATAAAGAACATAAACTAGCAAGTTGTGTTATGCTAGGTGGCCATGAGTGTGATAAATAAAGGCCCTATAAAGCACATAGGCTAGAGGTTGTGTTATGCTAGGTGGATTATAGAGTACACAAATTCATATGATAACAAGCTATGTTATGATAGGTGAGAAGAACATAAAATTTTAATGTATTGAGGGAGAGTTTAACATCTATGGGGATAGTTTAACATCTTGAGGTATGGTCTAACATCTCAGGGGATGGTTTAATGTCTCATGGGATGGATTCCTAACCACACCTCAAGGTACATTATGAATAATACCACCGTGGAGGGGGCACATATATAATTCAAAATTATAGCAACATAAATGCATGATAAAAAAATGGATAGGTGATATACCCCCCTTAAAATGTTGGCATACTTGCTATGTTAATATTTTAAGGAAATGAAAGTGGAGAGAAAGAATAGAGGGGATCCTTAAGAAAAATGATGCACACCTCCAAAACCAATTATCATTGCCCCCCAAAGTGTATAGGTGAGGAAAACCATGTTAGAGACCATTGTTTTTTTATAATTGATGAATTATGTTCACGTGTGAGATTGTACCACTATGAATGGAAATGACTTAACACATAGATATACGAATACCACGTAGTGAGGAGAAACATAATAAAATGGAGTATTATTTACAATAAATATGTGTATTAGCACATGGAAGATTAATAGCACCAACATCAATAAGTTTTATTTTATTTCCCAAGGCTTGACACTCATTGGTAGAATGACCAAGCACTCGATGATAAGCACACAAAAAAATATTTGTTTGATTGTGTTTATGAAATTTATTACATTTTGGAGGAGGAAGAGTAATCAATTGGGAGTTGAGAAACCTTGAAAAAATATTATCTTGCTTTGATAGAGGATGAGGAATAGGAAGAAATTTGTCTTCTTGTGAAGAAAAGTTTGACTACTCATAAGAGTAATATATAGATATAGTAGAGAATGCATGAGGAGATGTAGATGAAGGAGAAAGTTGGAAACCTAAACCCATTTTAGAAAGGTTTAGTGTAAGCTTCACACGAACCTTAACTAATTGTACCATGTTTTTATTGTATCCAAGTTTTTGGTTGAGGATCATTAGAATGAAGATGCACCACAATTTTTTGGCTTCAATTGAGTTGGATCATTAGAATGAAGATGCACCACAATTTTTTGCTTTATAGCTTCAATAAATTCTTTATAGAAAAGAAATATTTTTCTATGACAAGATTAGATTTTTGAAAAGAAAAAATGTTGCTATATTCTTTTCTGTGAAAACCAGATCTGAAGTATGTCAAAGCTCTGATCAATATGCCCTAATTTGTTGAATAGAATCACATGAAAGCATGAATTGGGGATTTTAAGCAGTAAAAGGAATTGATAGATCAAATAAAAGTCACACATGTGTGCTCCTAGGAAGAATAATATGGAAGAAGGTGGTGACAAGATGGGTATGCTCATGAAATACTAGAAGAATATATTTTTGTTTGTGTTTCTACAAAGAACAAAAGTTCTTTAAATGTTTTACCTTTCTAAAGAAAAGATAAAATATTTGAAAATGTAAATATTTAAATGTAATTCCCTAAACAAGTAAACTAGATATAAAAATATGCATGCTTTAAATCAGAAAATTATTTAAAATATAGCCTAAATTGAGCTCATCAAAATACTTAGTGTTTAATGATCAAAGAGGTGCAATGCTTTATTTTCAAATTTTAAACATAAGATGAGTGTATATGAACAAAAGAAATCCCAAATAACCTAATATTTAGATTCATATTTCAGAATATATGCTAATAAATTAGAAAAAAATCAAGCATAAGAGATGGGTTCACCATAATGTTAAGTGGGAAAAGTGATCCTAGATCTAAACAAGAAAAATATTTTGTATCTACCTTTCCCTTTTCTTAACATTAGAAAATGAACATCCTAGGGTTTTAGGATTACCTAACTACCCCAAAGGAGATCCAATCTTCCAATGTTATATTCATTTGTTGTAAAGAAGGTATGTTTTATGAGTGAAATTAACCTAATTCATGCAATCCCTAATATAGAAAGCTGAATTATCACACAAACAAAAATGTAAAATTATAAAATTGAGTACAAAACTAAGATGTGAAAATAAAGGGGCACTTGTGGTTGAAATTTGATCCTAAATTGTAGGGATAGGGGTGTGGGTGCCCTAGTCCAAGGGTTTTATCTTGTTTAATAGTTAGACCACTTTAGTAAAGTTTGTTTTGTCTTATTGTACAACCTATTACTGATGAAAGTTTTGGATCTAGACATGTACACACAAAATGAAGGGAATGGTTGTGTCGTATAGGATTTTTCCTTAATAAAACCCCTATGTTGGTGTTCCCACCTCCATAAAAACAATGGTGATGATGGTATAAATTGTGTTCCATCAGTGAGGTAGAGGAAAAGTAAATAATAATGACTGCAATAAATGAATAACATAAGATAATGTTACCTTAGGCACATAACCCTTGTTGAAATGATGTTGCAACATAGGTTCCCACACATATTTTATGAAGAATGATTGAATTGACTTGAATACATGCAAGGGTTATTCCATATAACATAATAGAGAGTTGTAGTCACCATGTAGAGAAAAGGTTGCATGCATCTTCACAATTTATGCATAATAATTCTTCATCACTCATCATAGAGTGTAAATTGTGCAAATGAGAGGGAAAGCTTATTTATACATGTATCCGAATTTAATTTTTGGATTGAGGCCAACTTGAGGGATTATTTTTAAAATACTAAAGGCCAACACTAAAGGTGGTAATAATTTAAAATCCAATTCCTATAACTAGGGCATCTAACACCCATGTTCAAGACTTTTTGGCCTAAAAACTAGGGAGAATTAAATATATTTTATCAATCTAGCCTCAAAATGAATAATTATTAATATAATTATTTTTTTATTAATAATAAAGTGTTAAATATAGTGTGAAATTGTTAAGGGTAATAATTGACTACATGTAATGGCATAAATTTTCACCCTAGGAAAATTTCACATTTATTTACCCTTACTTTAGAATTTATAAGTCCAATGATGCAAAACCGTTGTCGTCATCTTGTTACTTCCATGTAGCCTTATCTTTTTGCATCAGTGGAGAAATTTTTTTCAAGGATGTGTGCATGCCACATAGACATCCACATGTCATGCTATCATCCTAATAAGATTCCTACCTCTAGAATCTGCAAAAGCATTATGTTTCCTTGTTGGTCATGAATGTAACGTTCTTGACTGACAACAAAATGTTTGTTTGACTCCATTTATCTATTCAAACTTTGTTCTTTTTGTCTCTCTTGATCTCTCTTGTTAATTCACTTATCAGACTCTCTTTCTTAACTCTTATTGATCATTCTCATGTTTCTCCATTCTTGCTAGATGCTACCTGAATTCTACTTGGACTCTACAACACTCTCTTACTACAACACCATCATCTTTTTTGGTTTATGAAGCTCCATTCTCTAGGCAAGGTGTCATCTCTCATCATCTTTCTCTCTTGGCCTTTAGTTCTAGTAGAAGGGAAGGTGATATTGCTCCTCTTCATTTATTTACATCATTACATTCTTATAGAGAAGCATTTAGGATTTATTTTCTCTCTATTTGATAGTGTCTTTTCCTTTATTTTGTTTATCAATTTCTCTATATCATTGTATCTTGGCTATCCATGGAGGTGGAGACACCAAAACGGGGGTTTGACTAAGGAAGACCTCAAAACACAACCTAACATTTTTCCTATTTCCATTTGTGTAGGTGTAGGTTCATCCATTCAAAGCCATCAGGAGAATTGGACTACACATGGAATGGTAGCTTTCCTACTCTTGTCATTTTTTCTATTAGAGTAGCTTTAAAGTATTCTTCTTGTTATAATGTTTATTTCTATTTGTTTTGGTTAAAACTGTGAACCTAAATATTTGGGTCAAAATTAGGCCTTATGTGTTTTAGATTGTTTATCTAACCTTCTATCCATACAAGACACCAGCACATCCTTAAGACACTAGCGCTAAACGATGGAGTTCATTTCTCACACTTCCATCCTAAGAAAGTGAGTTGTCTAGTCTATAGTCTAAAACCTCTATGGTTGGATCACCCATTTCTAAAAACACCTATCATTAGTAGAAGGGAACCAATCCTCTATTTTCCCTTCCTTTTTGGCCTCTTTCTCTAACTTGTCAAATAATCTGAGGTAGTTTAGGGTAATTCATTCCTTAGATATCTCCTATGACCTAGAGCCTTGTGGGTGACAAATCCCCCTACTCTATATTTTTGGTGAACCTTAGTGAAATCCTTTTTTCTATTTCTTCATGTCAAAAACCTTTCACTCATGTCTTGAGTGCATTATGGACATGTGTGTCATGAATATTTATGAGCTTTAAGACTCATTCTATAACTTTTGGGAAATTTGTTAGAAGGAACTTGTGAAATATAGAGATGGATTCTAAGGAGGCCACTATTGGTCATACCTTTGAGGAAATAGTTTTGGGAATGCCTGCAAGTTTTTCCAACTCTTTTGGAGAAGCCACTATGCATGTCCCTACCCCTCCTGCCTCTCCTTTCATTTTGTTTGTGGAGGAAGACGATTCTCTCAAGGTCCCCACAAAGAAAATTCTTACCCTAAACCAAATAATAGAGGAGATTGAGAAGTATCTCGAGAAAGACAAAAGTCTTACCAAATCCACTACTGTTGTTAATAGACTAAGAGCTATGTTGGATAAGGACTGGAGAGGTCTATAATTTCTCTAGGGTGTTGTTGATATTGTGTAAAATCACGTCCCATCATACAATCCTAGATCGAGTGCTTCCTGAGAGCTTGGTTTTGAGGCCATTGAAAGACAACTAGAATTCTTGATGCCAAGGGTATTAGTGTGTATGATTGAGGTTGGCCCTTTTGTTGACACCACCTCTGGTCCTCATCTAACCCCCATCATTAAGGTAAACAAGGTATCATTGGGTTTCAGCTCCTCTATTCTTAATGCTTCTGGCAGTAATCTTGGAGCTCATACTAGTCCTAGTGGTAGGGTTTCTGCTAGTAAGGGCGCTAGTAGCTCTGGAGGCTCTGGTGGTGGTTTCATTTGTCCTATTTCATCTTTTGACCATGTCTTAAATGGTTTATTACAGAATATGGGACAAATGAAAAAGCAAGTGGTGAACCTTTCCACCTCATCCTCTAAACCTATCTTTCAACCTTTCTTCCATCATAGACCTCTATCCATTGCTATTTTAAACACTTCTATCTCTTAGGGGATGGAGATCCCAAAATTGGAAAATTATGGTGGTCATGGAGATCCTTAGACACACATTTTGACATCCAATTCTATGTGAACTGATTTCTTCTATCATGATCCTCTAATGGCTAAGCTCTTTCTGAGATTCCTTAAGGATACTACCCTTGAGTGGTATTGTTCCTTACTGGATAACTCTATCTTCTCGCTTGATCAATTGGTAAACCAATTCTTAAGGTACTTCCAAGCTAACATTAGACCAAAGATGACCTTTTGAGATCTCATCTAGTGTCAGAAAGGGGATGAGGAAAAGGTGATTGATTTTATTGCTTTCTATCAAGCATTGTTATCTCAAATTTCATATCCTTTATTAGACTTAGATGTGGAGAATTTTTTATTGCCAACTTACATAAATCATGGCAAGAAATTTTTTCCTTAATGAAATATCCTTCTTTTTCATAGTTTGGGGGTTCATCCTCGTGCTCTCATTCTAATAATTGGCCTGCAGTGTCAGTTTCTGGGAAGAATAAAGCTATTGTGAACATAGTATCTATGTCCAAGGACAATGGCCTAGGGTGCAATAGACATTTCACAAAATTATCTAAATCAGATACTACTATTCTAAAGAAATTGTTAAAAGATAAAGTTCTAACATTGTCAAAATCCCATCCTCTATTTGAGCCTTATCCTAAGTGGTATGATGCATGTAATTTTTTCCAATTCCACCAAGTACATGGACATGACACTGTGTGTTGCATGTGCCTTCATCACAAGATTCAGGATCGCATTGACGACTAGACTATTTGTCTCGATGGGAAGAAATAAAATTCTAACAAATATATGGCTAAGGCTAACAATGAATTATAAATTTACACTGATCCATTTCTCTCTCATTTAGTGAATATAGTTACACAATCTTCTACATATTTCAAGATAGTTCCATTAGAATACATGAACATGGTCTCATTCATGCATATCCATCCTTTTGAAAATGTGAGTGCATCACCTGATATAATCTTTACCTTGTTAAAAGGCATAAGACAACTGAGAGGGGGGTGAATTAGTTGTCACCAAATTTAAACACAAAACTTCACACTCTTATCAACTTCACAACCACACTATTCTATTAGTAAGTATAAACATGACATGCATATAATAGAAAGAAAAATCAACACAATGAACACCAGATTTTACATGGAAAACCTAATAAGGGAAAAACCGTGGTGAGGATTAACTCACAATATAAAGTAGTAGCAAACCTGAATACAAGAGGCTCACTACCAAGGGCTCACTGCCCGAATATAAAGGCCCATTGTGCAACAAGGAGGCTCACTACCTACATATACAAAAGATAATAGAAAGATCCACCACAACAATTTACACACATTTGTAGCCTAGATTAGAAGATTGCAGAAACCTTTAGCTCACTACTTTCAGGAATCTAGCACAATAAAGTATTGCTTCCTCAACTTACTTTCACACAACTCTACTCTTCACTTGTGGCTTACTTCATTAATTTTTATGATTTAATCCTTCGTGTCTCAACTTGCATTTATACCATCTTCAACCTTAGAAACTTTCTCCAAGGTTGGCTACATACACTTCATTTCATAAATTCAAATTAGGTCAACTCAACATTCCCACGATGGAAAGGAATGAGAGTGGACCAATCAAACACTTAACCAAGACCAAAAGAAACATCTTGGATCAACCGCATGCTTCTTTAATTAAATTTTTAATTCTTCAGATGAATATGAAGTGTAAACACCAAGTTGGAAAAACCTAATTAAAACATAAATGAACATTGAAGTACACACTTCCTAGCAAGAAGATAACACATGAACAACGTAACATGATTTATCACGCATGAGAACACATCTCAGATAATTTTAGATACATCCACAGAAAGTGCAACAACCTTCAAATATAGAGCACCTTCCAACAATCCATCTAGATAGTGCAAACACACACAACAGCTTTGAAACTCAACTTCTGGAGCTCCAAACCATGAACACCTCTGCCAAAACCCAAAGAACAATATTTCAAGACATATTCCAAATCTACAATACCTGAAAAAAATCATCAGAGGATTGTGGAGCAAAAAAAAATTTCCTAGTCCATAGACAAGTAACTCTACCAAACTAATTCACATTGATGAACACAACTTTCACACTCCATCAAACTAGAAGCTATAAATTAGGAGATGTCACCAACATATCCCAATCAACAACCCTTCAGATCTGTACAATCATAGGATCAACACAAAAGAAACGTGAAGCACATACCAGAGCACATTCTAAACACATATATAACTCTAACTTCACTCTTTATTAATATTCTTAAAAGCACTTGGCAGCTCATCATTTCAGCACATCTGCAACACCATGAGGATAACTCCATGTACTCATGACATCTCAACATCATCTCAACTATACATGCACAATCTACAAAATTCTAAACCATGTTGACATTAATGACAACACCACCAAATTTTCTCGTTCTTTTAACAATCTCCCCCTTTGTCATTGATGGCAACACATTATGTGAAAAACCATCAAAGATAAAACTCTCCTTTATCTTCATATTAGACAAGCATTCTCAATATTCTAGGAAAATACCTTCTCTTCCTCTTCTACTATTTTTCACATGACTCTCTCTCCCACTTTGACATCAATGGAAAAGATCAAAAGCTCTGATCACTCCCCCTTAGGAGTGCACCCATGCAACTCATACTCCAACAATGAACACTTTTTACTCCCCCTCCAGAGTAGACCCATTCATCAATCCAAATAAATGAAGAATCTATGGATCCATTGGACTGATGCACCTTCATGTGCACCTAGTTTGGAGGGCCAATGACCCCCAACCTCTCCCTAAGATACTCAAAATTATCCTTTAGAAGATCCTTAGTAAATATATCTTCAATCTATTCCTTTGTAGACACATATTCCAACTTGACTTTATTCTCCAATACCTTCTCTCCCAGGAAATGACATTTGATAGATATATGTTTTGTTCTTGAATGCATTACTAGATTCTTTGAAATGTTTATAGCACTAGTATTGTCACAAAAGATAGAAATAGGCTCATCACATATCACTCCTATATCTTTCAATGTTTGCTTCATCCACAAAACCTGTGTGCAACAAGATGCTGTAGCAATATACTCTACTTCTGCAATGGATAAGGAAATCCAGTCTTGTTTCTTACTTAACCATGAAACCAATATTCCACCAAGAAAGAAAGCACCTCCACTGGTACTCTTCTAGTCATCCACACAACCAACCCAATCTACATCGGTATAAGCATTTAAAGTGAAATCAGTATCCTTAGGATACCATAAGCCATAATCTAGTGTACCTCTAAGATATCTAAATATCCTCTTTATAGCTATAATATTTCATTCTTTAGGTTCTCCTTGAAATCTTACAACTAAACATATTGCATATATGATATCTGGTTTGGCAACAGTAAGATACAATATTCCACCAATCATAGATTTGTATTTTCTCTGATCAACTTTAGCAAATTCATTGTCTTTACTCAACTTACATTCGATCACCATAGGAGTACTAACTAGTTTGGAGTCATCCATTCCAAACTTCTTTAACAACTCTTTTGCATATTTTTATTGTGAAATGAATATCCCCTTATTAGTTTGATTTAATTGAAGACCAAGAAATAAATTCAACTCACCAAAATTGACATTACAAATTCTTTTTGCATTTCCTTTTCAAATCTCTTACACATACCTTCATTTCCTCCAAAGATGATATCATCAACATATACTACAACTATTAACATTTTTTTACCTTGCACTTTGAAGTAAAGATTACTACCAATAGAGCCTTTGCTAAATCCTTGTGTCAGGTACCTATCCAATCTTGCATACCATACTTTAGGAGCTTGTTTCATTCCATACAATTCTTTTTTCAACTTACAAACCATATCCAATTTTTCTAATAACTAAAATCCTTAAGGTTGTTCCATGTATACTTCTTCCTCTAGTTCACCATTTAGGAATGTAGACTTTACATCCATCTAATCTATAATTTGAAATCCTTGTGGGTAGAAAATGCCAAAAACATCCTAATAGCTTTCATTCTTGCCACTAGAGCAAATGTTTCTTCAAAGTCTATGCCTTCAACTTGTGAGTATCCCTTGCATACAATTCTTGCTTTGTTTCTTATAACTTCACCATTTTCATTCAACTTATTCCTGAACACCATTTTGAACCAATTACAATCTTATTCATAGGTCTAGGAACCAGTTCCCATGTTTGATTCTTCTCTATTTGTTGCAACTATTCTTTCATAGCTCTAACCCAACTCTTGTCTTCACATGCTTCACACACAAACTTAGGTTCTATTTTAGAAAGTAAACATATATTTATCTCAGCTACTACTTTACTTCTTGTCTTCACACCTTCACTCTTATCTCCAATTACCTATTCCTTTGGATGATTCTTTTGGGCATACTTAGGATTCTTAGGAACAAGTTTCAGTTCATTTTCTTCTTCCTCTTCCTTATTCTCTTTAGGTACTAGTGCGGAAATAGGATCATGTGGTTCAACTTCACTTATCTCAATAGGTCTATGCATATCAAGATCAAATTTCACATCAACACTCTCAACAATCTTCCTCAATCTTTTATCAAAGAATCTATATGCCCTATTGATAGTTGAGTATCTGAGGAAAATCACTTCATCACATCTAGCATGAAACTTCCCAAGATTCTCATCATCTCTTTTAATGTAACATCTGCTTCCAAACACCTTAAAGTATTTCACAGTAGGAGCCTTACCAGTCCATAACTAATAAGGAGTCTTTGTGCTATTGCCTCTAATTTGAACTCTATTAAGAACATAAACAACAATGTGTATTTCCTCTCTCTAGTACACATCAGGTACATTTTCTTCTTTCATCATGGCTCGTGTAGCTTCCTATACATTTTGGTTCTTTCTCTCAACCACTCCATTCTACTGAGGGGTTCTAGGAGTAGACAAGTGTCTCTTTATGTCATGCTCTTCACAAAATACATTAAACTCACTAGAAGTGAATTATTTACCTTTATTAGATCTCAAACATTTGATTCTTAGGTTCACTTCATTTTCTATTATTGCTTTGAACACTTTAAACCTATCTAGAGCTTGAGTCTTCTCTCTAAGAAAAGAAACCCATATCATTTGAAAATAGTCATCAATAAGGATCATGAAATACATGTCACCATTTAGGCTTCATGTTCTAGTAGGTCCACAGAGGGTCTATATGAATTAATTCCAACATTCTGATAGTAGATTGCTCTTTTCCTTTGAAATAGCATCTTGTCTATTTCCCTAACTAACAACTTTTGAAAATAGTATTAGTAGGTTTTATGATTTTAGGTAGACCTCAGACAACATCTCTTGAACTAATCCTAACCAGATTATCAAATTTTACATGTCCCATTCTATGGTGCCAAAACCAAATTTCATTAACTTGAGATACAAGGAACTGACCATCAACACCCTTAAGCTGATAGATGTTTCCATGAGTTATCCTTCCTGTAGCAACCATAGCTCTAGATCCTTTTTTGATCTAATAGGTATTATCATAAAACACAAGTTTGAAACCTTTGCTAGACATCTGTCCACTCAAAAGGCTATTCCTTAGGCCCTTTACATAATATACATCATCAGTGTTGTGTATTCCATCAAAACTAATTGTACCTTTCCCAATAATCTTTTCTCCAAAATCATCACCAAACATGACCAAACCACCATTATACTTTTCAAGTTTAGTGAACTTACTTTTATCTCTGGTCATGTGATTAGAACATCCACTATCAATCACCCAATAGTATTCATCCCATATAGCATGAAAGGTGGTGACCAAAGTACCCTTCATCTAATCCTTCTTGTTCTTTGAATCACTTTTTCTTACACATTTTCTAGAGTTAGCAGACACAGATTTATTCTCCAAAGCTGAGAAAAAGAATTCACTATCATCACCCTCATAATCAGATTCATAATTAGAGATTCTAGCTTCTTCTCTAACATAATACAACTTTTTAAATTTCTCATCCTTTCTATCTTTATGATATTTTTTCTTCTTATTGTTGGTTCTCAGTTGTGATCATATGGTTTATCCTTGATGACAAAATCCCTTTCAGTTGATTCTACTTGTTGACAGTTTCAGATTGGTTTCTCATGCTTTATCTTGGTATAGTTTTGTCTATATGGTTTACTTGTCTTGGCATTCAGTGGACAGTTTACATTCAGAATTCTAATATCTTATGGTACTAATCAGTTTGAGCTTTGTGTAGTCTCAGGTTATCTTATTTGTACATTGTTTCAACGAAAGAAAAATAACATATTGGCGTGAGAATGCTAGGGTCTCCCCGATCCATTTTTTTCTGATAAATTTTTGTGTTGCCTATCGGCAAGATGTTTCTAATGTCATGATGATTGGTTTTTACATACATGCAGCTTTCAGCAGGACTTCTCCATGGTTTCGGCAACAGAGGGTAATCCCTATTGGCAGGATTTATACCATTGGTATGAAGTCACAGTGAGATTGTTATGTCTCACTGACCGAAGGTTGAATGGAAACACATCGGCAAGAGTTGCAGCATTGATATAATTTCATAGCGAACCCTATGGATCTCACCGATGGAATACATATGGACCTTGTCGGCATAGACATTGAGTTGTCTCGGTGAACAGGAATGATCACATGGTCTTTCGATAAGACACAGGATGCTCTATGAGAAGTCACCCCGACTATGCATTGTCTTAGCAAAGGCGAATGAAAGGTACATCTCGGCAAGAGTGTGTTTTTGTTTTAGTGATTCAGAATGGATAAAGTCTTTCGGTGAAACATAATGAAATCTACATATGGTCTCCTTGATAACAATTTGTCACAGTGACCCACATGAGAATGAAGGTTACATTTCAGTGAGAGAACTATTGTGTCTCGCCGACTGGCACAAGAAAGAACTTTTCGGTGAGAAAATTTTTCATTGAAGTGAGGTCATGGCGAGGTTGTTGTGTCTTGCCGACCGCTGATAATGAAATAGATTTCGGTAAGACTCATGAGTTTCGATGTAGAGTCTTAGTGAACTCATCAAGTCTTGCCGACAAAGTGTAATGAATGGATTTCGGTGAGAGGTTGGTAATGTCTCGGCAATCAAGTATGTATTGCGGGGTGTTTCGGTATGACTAAATGAATTTGTTGGAACCTCTCCTTGATTATGAATTGTCTCAGTGACACCGGATGAAAGGATGACTTTCGGTAAAACAAAGCATTATCTATGAAATTTCTCCCCAACAGTAGAATGTCACAGCGACAAATAGAGGGATGACTGATAGCAATAAAGTTTCCTTCGGCATAAAATTACATCAATGGACAAATGGATACTTCTTGGTGAGACGTTGGACTTCAATAGGACTACAGGGTTGTCCCAGCAAATGATTAATGAAGACTCAAACATTGTGGCCGACATGGGAATTTTTAAATATAGTTGCAGGCTGACATCATTGGCTGGCATCAAATCTTAGAATGGTTACATGGCAGAATATTCTGAGTTTATGATTTTTTGTTTTGGGCAGTCATGGTTTTGATGAGAATCTATCAATTACATTTTGAAATCTCTTGATTCAGCGTAGAAATTAAAGGTTCAGCCTTTTGGGTATTCAAAAATATTTGTTTGAGCTTATGGGTTTCTAAAAATAGTTTCAATACCTTTTAAAGTTTTGGGTTTTGCATTTATATGTGCAGATTTGAAGATGCTTTGTGACTCATTCTTGTTAAAGCATTTATAAACCAGTCAAAGTTTATTTATAGCCTATTTTTCAAGGCATTACACTTGTAGACATTTACTTTTCTGACACATTCCTAAAATGAAAAGAGAGTTTCAGTTTCCTCTGATAAACGAATCTTTGAAGATTTTTCTTTTGAAAGACATATTGAAAGTATTGTATAAAAACTAGTGTTATAAACACTGTGAGATCTCTAGTTGTAATTCTGAGACAATTATTTTGGCTGTATCAAGAGATGTATTGGAAATATTTGTAATAAAAAATTTGGAAAACATGATGCAGAACAGAGTTGTAATTCTTTTCTATTTAATATTTTAAGGATTCAAAGAGTTGGATTCTTAGGGTATTAGGTAGATAAGAGTGTTGAGTTTCTTGAGCTTACTTGAAAACAGAGAGATCCTTTGATATTATTATTGTTCTGAAAATAATTTGAGGGGTTGGTGCTCCTTGAAATTGGTGTTTCAAAATGAGGGGTTGGTGCTCCTTGAGTTGGTGCTAAGAAATTAGCCTATAAGGCATTGTTAATAGTGGTTTTTGAAGATTAAGCCAGTAAGGTAGTTTAGGAGTGGTTTTTCTACCCTAGGAGGGTTTTCCACTTAGAAAATCCTTTGTCTTATGGTCTCTTTGTTTTGATGTCATAATGTTTCTTGATTGTGATAATATTTATCAGTCTAAACATTTTTGAATGATAGTTCCTTCATATCTGCAAATATTTAGTTCAAATATCTTGCACAAGTCATTGTTGAAGAGTCTAATTCAAAAGGAAGCTTAAAAGTTCTCATTTGATTCATTGCTCAAGAATAGTTATAATTTGCTAAAGGTGTTTGTTTTCTCAATACCTTTCTTGTCTTTAAAGTTGCATTCAAATCAACTGTTTAAGAAGTGAGTCAATAATGTTGATCATCATTTGCACAGTCTTATGAGTTGCACCTGCACTGTCATCATGCTTTGATTGATAATCAATGTCAGCCATAACTGTTTTGGAAAATGCGAGATATCTCACTCAAATCATATTTTCATAAGTTGTCTAATAGACTGAGTTAATGTTTTCGTATCTTTGTGCTTTCAAAAGTGTTTACTCTACTCTATTGTTGAAAGAAAAGGAAATCAGAATTAAAAATCTTGGTTGAAGTTGTAAAAGTTTAGACACTGATTCACCCCCCCCCCCTCTCAATGTCTGTCCATAACTCCAACAATTGGTATCAGAGTGTAGGGTCCTCTGATAGGTCTAAACCACCTAGGATTGTTCCTATTTTCTTGGAGTACTTTGGTTAATATGGGAAAGAACAAAAGGAATAAGGGAAAAAGATGTTCTTAGCAAAATGCTATTCATCATGTTCCACCTGAATCTAGTATAAGGAATAATGAGGAAGATTTCATAAACAATAGCTCTGAAATGGTAGAGTATCCTAGATCTGGAACTCCTCAGTTCAAAGGAACAAACTTTATTATATGGAAAAATAGGATGGAAAAATACTTACTTTCTTTAGGATATGAAGTGTGGGCAGCAGTTGAAAAGGGTTGTACTACATCTACAACATCTCCTTCCACTCTTGAAGAGAAGAAAGCACTTGAATTCAATACCAAAGCTATTAATGCTATTTTTAATAACTTTCCAAATAAACTCATTACAAAAGTCATTCATTACAATAGTGCTAAGGAAGTTTGGGACAAGTTGACTGAAATGAATCAGAATAGTGAGTTACAAGAGGAGATATCTTTGGATACTGAAATAAGTTGTGAAACATCTGAGAGTGAAGAAGGTGTAAACCTTCATAGTTTTGAAAATAATTCCAAGGAGATCATTAATGAATATTTAAATGAACAAGAAAATTGTGTAAAAGTAGATCAATCTTTGGGTGAAGTTAACTCTGAACAGGAATATGATGAACCAAAAAGTGAGGTTGATTTGGAAGGTGAACTCCTATGTGCCTTAGATACTATTAAGCAGCTTAGAAAAGAAAACCAGTTTTTAACAAGACAACTTCAGCAAAAAGAGAGTTTGGAAGTCAAGTTAAAAGACAGAGATGAATTGTGTAATAAACTAGAAAATGAGATTGATTCTTTAAAGAAATATTCAGATAATGATTCCTTGTTAAAAGAACTAACTCTTAAGGACGATATGATTATAAGTCAAAAAATTGAAATGGAAGAATATAAGAGGATTGTAGACATTGTGAGTTCTGATTTGGAGATTAAAAAGATTGTTTGTCTAAAACTTGAAGAAGAGGTAGTTGCTTTAAGAAAAGAGCTTGAAAGTATCAAGGCTCAATCTAGTAAAATTCAGAAATTTGATCATAGTAGTAATATATTGAATGAGATCTTGGGCAGGCAAAAGCATTCTAAAGATCCTACAGGAGTGGAATATGAGGTTGGACAAAGCTTTGCAGACAAATCTAAACATGAAACAGTGTTTACTACTTCAGATGGAAAGAATTTTACAGTCAAGAAAACACCAAGAATGAAGGTTGATCTTGGTTACAGTATTGCCGCATCAAAGGATAACATTGACACTAGAAGACAATCTAAAGGTATTCATAGAAAAACAAAAAATGTCTTCAGATCTTCACATCCTTGGCATGATCATTCATTTAGGTATAATCATTCTTTCCAAGGATATTGTTATGTTTCTAATGACTATGGTCATAAGGAAATTGATTGCATAAGATGGTCAAATAACAATCATTCTAATGTCCCTAGAAATGAGGATGTGGTGTGTTACAACTGTAACAATTTTGGTCACTTGAGAAGAGACTATAGAATAAATACAAGTGATAATAATGTAGGGAACAATGCTGGAAATTTCTGTAGCAAGTCTTCTATTTCTCAGAACAATCACAAAATCATTTGTTTCAGATGTAATAACATTGGACATAAAGTACATCAATGCAGATTCAATAGAAAGACAGGTATTTTAAGCAAACAAGTGAAAAAGCATTCATTGGAGTGGAGAAGAAAGAGAAATCAAGATGAAAAGAAGAGCAATAAAGATGCTTCTGAGAAAACTCCTTGTGCACTCCTTGCACAAATGTTGCCTTCCAGGTCTTGAGAAGAAGCAAAGACTCAGGGGGAGTCTATTATGGTAATATATTTTACCCCTATGGAGTCTAGAATGAGGTATGACATCTTGCATTTTCTTTTGGTGGTATAAGATGTAAAGAAATGGCTTGTAAATGCCACTATTTCATTATGTTTATTCTTATTGAACTAATTATAGAGGTCTGCATATGTTTTTGAAATTCAAGTTTGAAGTACATTGACAGTTCTTTGGTGAGGTTGATGCTCAATTCTTAAGGTGCTAATGAATCTAGTGTCTAGCCAGTGAACTAGACAGTGTTTTGAAGGAAGAGAAATGGCTTATTTTGGCTCACATAATGTCTTTTTCATAACATGTATTGTATTGAACAGTGAAGTAAAAGACATAATGAATAATGTTCACACAAAATTGGTGGACAGTGTGTTTGGTGATAAATTTGTATGGTCTGTGTTATTTGAGATAGCTTTTTTTATTGTAACATAATAGTAGAATTGTCATGGATCAAAAGTAATATTTGTTTGAGGAGTTATATGACAGTGTGTCATGTCTACTTGTTCAAGTTTGTGACTTTGATTTTGAAAATCATTGATAGGAGCTGAAGCTTTGTGGTTTAAATTCCTTAACCTTTTATTTTTACTGACAAAGGTAATCATCCAATTTGAAAGGTAATGAATAAATCTCTACATTAAGGAATGTTTTTGCTTGGTCTAGTGGTTGACAGTTTTCAGAAGTTTTTCAAATGACAGTGCACTTTGTTTCTAAATGAACTTTTTGGATGCTTGGGTTTTGGAAATAATGGTATGTCCTTATGACATCTTTGAGCAGTGTGGAGACATATAGATGTGTTCCTCAATATATTAAAAATAAGAAAGCCTTTATTTTGAAGTGATGTCGATGTATTTATCTTTGGAGAACAGTGATTCAAAAACATGTTTGATGTTATGAGTTATTTATGTGATGATATTATTCGATGTTGTGTGAGGGTTGAGATTAATTATCTTTGGTATTTTTCATTGTTCTTGGTGTGGTAATAGAAGTTCTCATATGGACTAAGGATGGGTGTACAAGAACATATTGACAATGAATTATGCAGTATACATGCTTTCAAGTTATATTTTGTGTATGAAAAGAGTAAAATGATGTGTGTCGTTTGAAGAAGAATAACCAGTATCATTGGTCTTTGATGTGTATTGTCATGGATAGTGACTGAGGTTACTTGTGCTGAGAAGAGGTTGGTTTTTTGTGCTCAAATTCCGGTATTGCTAGATTGAAGTTAATCAAATTAAATGTGGAGTAGGTGGTCTTGAATGTGCCTTGATCAAACATGACAAAGAAGGTGGTATGTTCAAGTAATAGGTCTTCAATCTTTAGGTATCAATTTGGTTTGTTACATTATAATATTTTTGTACCTTTGTTTTGGCATTGATGATATGGACTGAGATTCTTGAAAAGGGCATATTGTTATCTTTTCTATGATATCAGCATGTTACAATCTTACTACTCTCATGCAAATATGTCTACTGCACTATTGCTGTATTTGCAGCCTGTTCTTATGGTATTTGGTTGGCTTCTTAGTTGTGTTTCCTGGCATTGCACATTCTTCTCTTATATCCTTCGTCATTGAGGCAAAAAGCGGGAGAGTCATTTGTGTTTTTCCATCAAGGACAAAGGGGGAGTTTGTTGGTTCTTAGTTGTGATCATATGGTTTGTCCTTGATGACAAAATCCCTTTCAGTTGATTCTACTTGTTGACAATTTCATATTGGTTTCTCATGCTTTATCTTGGTAAAGTTTTTTCTATATGGTTTACTTGTCTTGGCATTCAGTGGATAGTTTACATTCAAAATTCTAATATCTTATGGTACTGATCAATTTGAGCTTCGTGCAGTCTCAGGTTATCTTATTTGTACATTGTTTTGATGACAGAAAAAGAACATATCGGTGTGAGAATGCCAGGGTCTCCCTGATCCATTTTTTTCTGATAAACATCTGTGTTGCCTATCGGCAAGATGTTTATGATGTCATGATGATTGGATTTTACATACAGGCATCTTTCGACAGGAATTCTCCATGGTTTCGGTGACATAGGGTGATCCCTATCGGCAGGAGTTATACCATCGGTATGAAGTCACAGCGAGATTGTTATGTCTCACTAACTGGAGGTTGAATGGGAACACATCGACAAGAGTTGCAGCATCAATATAATGTCATAGCGAACCCTGTGGGTCTCACCGATGGAATACATATGGACCTTGTCGGCATAGGCATTGAGTTGTCTCAGCAAACAGGAATGATCATGTGGGCTTTCGGTAAGACATAGGATGCTCTACGAGAAGTCACCCAACTATGCATTGTCTTAGCGAAGGCAAATGAAGGATAAATCTCGGCAAGAGTGTGTTTTTGTTTCAGCGATTCAAAATGGATAAAGTCTTTCAGTGAAACATAATGAAATCTACATATGGTCTCCCCAATAACAATTTTTCACGGTGACCCACATGAGAATGAAGGTTACATTTCGGTAAGAGAACTATTGTGTCTCGCTGACTGACACAAGAAAGAACTTTTCGGTGAGAAAATTTTTCATCGAAGTGAGGTCATGGCGAGGTTGTTGTGTCTTTCCGACTACTAATAATGAAATACATTTCGGTAAGACTCATGAGTTTTGATGTAGAGTCTCAGCGAACATGTCAAGTCTTATCGACAAAATCTAATGAATGGCTTTCGGTGAGAGGTTGGTAATGTCTCGGTGATCAAGTATGTATCGCGGGGTGTTTTGGTATGACTCAATGAATTCGTTGGAACCTCTCCCAAATTATGAATTATCTCAGTGACACTCGATGAAAGGATGACTTTCGGTAAAATAAAGCATTATCTATGAAACATCTCCCCGACAGCAGAATGTCATAGCAACAAATAGAGGGATGACTGACGGTGATAAAGTTGTCTTCGGCATAACATTACATCGATGGACAAATGGATACTTCTTGGTGAGACGTTGGACTTTGATAGGACTACAGGGTTGTCTCGATGAATGATTAACGAAGACTCAAACACTGTGGCCGACATGGGAATTTCTAAATATAGTTGCAGGCTGACATCATTGGTTGGCATCAAATCTCATAATGTTTACATGGCAGAATATTCTTTGATTTTATGATTTTCTGTTTTGGGTAGTCATGGTTTTGATGAGAATCTATCAGTTACATTTTGAAATCTCTTGATTCATAGCATAAATTAAAGGTTCAGCCTTTTGGGTATTCAAAAATATTTGTTTGAGCTTATAGATTTCTAAAAATAGTTCAATAGCTTTTAAAGTTCTAGGTTTTGCATTTATATGTGTAGATTTGAAGATGCTTTGTGACTCATTCTTGTTAAAACATTTATAAACCAGTCAAATTTTATTTATAGCCTATTGTTCAAGGCGTTACACTTGCAGACATTTACTTTTCTGACACATTCCTAAAATGGCAAGAGAGTTTCAGTTTCCTCTGATAAATGAATCTTTGAAGGATTTTCTTTTGACAGACATACTAAAAGTATTGTATAAAAACTAGTCTTATAAACAATGTGAGATCTCTAGATGTAATTTTGAGACAGTTTTATTTTGGCTGTATCAAGAGATGTATTGGAAAACTTTGTAATACAAAATTTGGAAAACATGATGCAGAATAGAGTTGTAATTCTTTTCTATTTAATATTTTAAGGATTCAAAGAGTTAGATTCTTAGGGTATTAGGTAGATAAGAGTGTTGAGTTTCTTGAGCTTACTTGAAAACAAAGAGATCCTCTAATATTATTATTGTTCTAAAAATAATTTGAGGGGTTGGTGCTCCTTGAAATTGGTGTTTCAAAATGAGGGGTTGGTGCTCCTTGAGTTGGTGCTCAGAAATTAGCCTATAAGGCATTGTTAACAGTGGTTTTTGAAGATTAATCTAGTAAGGCAGTTTAAGAGTGGTTTTTCTACCCCAGGAGGGTTTTCCACTCGAAAAATCCTTTGTATTATGGTCTCTTTGTTTTTATGTCATAATGTTTCTTGATTGTGATAATTTTTATCAGTCTGAACATTTTTAAATGATAGTTCCTTCATATCTGCAAATATTTAGTTAAAAAATATTGCACAAGCCATTGTTGAAGAGTCTAATTCAAAAGGAAGCTTAAAAGTTCTCATTTGATTCATTGCTCAAGAATAGTTATAATTTGCTAAAGGTGTTTGTTGTCTCAATACCTTTCTTGTCTTTAAAGTTGCATTCAAATCAATTGTTCAAGAAGTGAGTCAATAATGTTGATCATCATTTGCATAGTCTTATGAGTTGCACCTGCACTGTCATCATGCTTTTATTGTTAATCAATGTCAGCCATAACTATTTTGGAAAATGGAAGATATCTCACTCAAATCATATTTTCATAAGTTGTCTAATAGACTGAGTTAATGTTGCCATATCTTTGTGCTTTCAAAAGTGTTTACTCTACTCTATTGTTGAAAGAAAAGGAAATCAAAATTAAAAATCTTGGTCGAAGTTGAAAAAGTTTAGACACTGATTCACCCCCCCTCTCAGTGTCTGTCCATAACTCCAACACTTATGTACATATTTATTTGGAAATCTTAAGGCATAATGACCAATATTACCACAACTGAAACATTTAAAGGGAAACATACCTTTATACTTACAGTACCTTTCTTCAACTTCCTTGTAAAGTTTGCTTCCAACTCATAAAAACCATCACTATCCAGATCATCTTCAATCTTTGTTGCTTTAAATTTTTTTTTTGTCTTTTCTTCTTTCTTTCCAAACTTTCTCATCTCAGGTGCACTCAAGGTGCCAAATAGTTGTTCTTTAGTATATTTCTTACGATCATATGTTTCCTCAATGACTGAAACCTTGTCACTGTAGCACTCTAATAAGTTCATTAGAATCTTTTCTATTATATCTTATTCAGCCAGAGTGCCCCCTTGATTCCTAACTTCATTTGTTGCTAGATCAACCCTCTAGAAATAGCTTGCAATATCTTCACCTCCTTCCATTTTCAAATTCTCATATCTACACTTCTTCGTCAGCTTCTTTGTCAATTTCACTCTATCATTTCCTTCATAAAGATCTTCCAACTTCTTCCAAACTTCATAAGCAGTGCCCAAAGAAATAACTTTAGTTCGCTCAGTCTTGTATAAAGCACTGTAAATCGCATACCTCACTTTTTCATTCTCCTCATAAGTAGAAACCTCATCTACAATAGTAGGACCACTTGTCAATGCAATATACTTGGTCTCAACAGCCTTCTAGGTCTTGTAACCAAGAGAGATAATATAACCTCTCATTTTCACTTTCCAGTCACTGTAATTAGATCCATCAAACATAGGGATCACCAACTTATGCACCATCAGATCTACCTTAAGTGGTTAAGCTCTTCACCAAGGAACCAAAGCTCTGATACCAATTGCTAAAAGGTGTAGGACAACTAAGAGGGGGGTGAATCAGTTGTCACCAAGTTCAAAAAAAAAACTTCACACTCTTATCAACTTCACAACCACACTATTTTGTTATTAAGTATAAACATGAAATGCATATAACAGAAATAAAAATCAACACAATGAACACCATATTTTATGTGGAAAACCCAATAAGGGAAAAACCACGGTGAGGATTAACTCACATATAAAGTAGTAGAAAAAATGAATACAAGAGGCTCACTGCCTACAGAAAGGACTCACTGTCCAATAGGGAGGCTCACTTCCTATAGATAAAAAAGATAACAGAAAGATCCACCACAATAATTTACACACATCTGCAGCCTAGATTAGAATATTGTAGAAACCTTCGACTCACTACTTTCAGGAATCTAACACAATAAAGTACTGCTACCTTAACTTAATTTCAAAAAACATTTCTCTTCACTTGTGGATTACTTCATTACTTTATATGATTTAATCATTCACATCTTGACTTACATTTATACCATCTTCAACCTTAGAAACTTTCTCCAAGGTTGGATACATATGCTTCATTTCATAAATTCAAATTAGGTCAGCAACTCAACATTCTCGTGGTGGAAAGGAATGAGTTTGGACCAATTAAACACTTAACCAAGAAAAAAAGCAACGTCTCAAATCAACCACACTCTTCCTTAATTAAATTTTGAATTCTTCATATGAAGTGCACTAGGTCATCAAAATCTAATGAAAACACAAATGAACATTGAAGTACACACTTCCCAACAACAAGATAACATGTGGATGAGATAACATGCTTTATCATTCATGAGGACACATCTCAGATACTTTCAAATACATCTGCAGCAAGTGCAACAACCTTCGAACACAAAACACCTTCCAACAATCCATTCAGACTATGTAAACACACACAACAACTTTGAAACTCAACTTCCAAAGCACCAAACCATGAACACCTCTACCAAAACCCATAGAACACTATTTCAAGACATATTCTAGCTCCACAAGACCTAAAAAAATTTAGCAAAGGACTACAGAGTAGAAAAATTTCTCCTAGTCCATAGACAAGAAAATCTACCAAACCAGTTCACACACCGATGAACACAACTTTCACACTCCATCAAACCAAAAGCTACAAATTAGGAGATGTCACCAACATGTCACAATCAACAACCCTTCAAATTCAAACAAGCATAGGACCAACACAGAAGAAATGTGGAGCACATATCGAAGCACATTTTGAACACATACATAGCTCTACCTTCACTCTTTATTAAATTTCTCAAAAGAACTTGGTAGCTCATCATTTCAGCACATCTACAACATCATAAGGATAGCTCCATGTACTCACAATATCTCAACAACATCTCAACTATACATGCACAATCTTCAACATTCTGAACTATGTTGACATCAATGACAACATTAATGAAAACACCACCAAACTTTCTCATACTTGCAACATACCTCACATGGTGTACCTCTTACTAAGGATCCTTCCCCACTATCCATTCCTACCTAGATCAATGGAAACACCATAATTGGTGTCTTAGTTGATCTAATGATTCAGGTTAATGTCATAATAGAGGAAACTCTATTTATAGACAACTTACACAAGGATAGATATAAAGAGGTGTAGACCACTCTTTGTACCCAAAATGGACTTTCTATTGCCTCTATACACTCTATTTCTTTTTCAGACTCTATTGGAACCAAATTTGTTGATGTACCATTTGTCATGATGCTAGAGTTCAGCCTTTTTAGAGTAATGTTGGGAATTTTTTGGTTGGAATCTATGAATGGTGTTGCCTCTATTATCAAAAAATTCCTAAAATTCCCTCACAAAGGTGTTATACACATAGTGCATGACACTAGCTATAAACTTCTAGTGTTGTATGGGGGCTTCTCATTGGATCACTTTTGGGCTACTCCACTTGGACCTCTCCCTTCTAGGGGAGATCTATTATACAAAGCTTATGTTTGATATAAGACTAGGGGAACATCACTGAAATCTAGTTATCCATTTTATCCTTATGCCATCTCCTAAAAGCCTCTATTATAGTGCAATAGTAAGCTACCTCCTCTACCTTGCCAAAGGGGAAGGGGATGCTTGCTCACACTCAAGAGCCTTCTCCTTCTACATCTTCTGCTACACCTTCTTCTTCTTCCCACCCTACTACAACACCTTTGGCTCCTTCTCCCATGCCTTGCTTTAGAAGTGTGATGGTTCCTACATGGAGGAAAGTGAAGTGCCATGTTTTTGAGCTTCCTATTTTTCCCATGGTTCCTCAACCCATTTTCTATGAAAATGGGAAGATTTCTCATGGGGTTGATCCTATGTCTTATCCTTTGTGGCCTCCTACTAATCTTCCATCTATCCAAAAGGTAGTAAATGGGAAGAGGCATGCCATTGAGGCTTGTGTTCCTATTTCTCCTCCTACATTTATTTTTTCTTCTATGCTTCCTCCCCCTACTCCTGCGTAGGATACTACTCTTCCACCGAAGATGGTTGCAAAGGATACTCCTGTGGTTCAGCAATAACATCCTATCTCTTCTTAGGTCATGTATTCTAGTGCCCATAGCCTACATAACTAGCTTGCATGTGAGTGCAAGAACATGCAAAAGGCTCTGGTTGCCGAACATGTTGCCTTGTAGAAGATGAAAGGGGATCTAGGTGCATCTATTTCTATATCCTCTTTTGCTCTTCCACTTTCTTTTGTTGTTTCTACCTTGGTTCCCATTTCCTTTGTTATGCTTTCAGCTCCGTAAGTGGGCCTTGATGACACTCACCCCAAAAGGGTGTAGGTTTTCATCACTCCCTCCATGGAGCCCCCTCTATTGATGTCCCTCTCAAACATCCCTCTTTTCTCTTAGCCCATTGACATGCTAAATACGAAGGCAGTGTCTGTTGTGGATTTTTCTTCTTCCTCCTTTGCTTCCACATCCTCCATTGAAGTGTAGGCTAGAGGATGACCTCATTGTAAGTGATGGATAGAAAAAGGGTTTGCCTTCTTCAGAAGCTAGTGTTTTTTGTCCTGCACCATCCTCATGATAGAGGTGACCTCTGCATCCCTAGATTTTTTTATTTCCCCTATTGATGAGGTTGGAAATGACTCTCGAGAATCTCACCCTTATCCCACCCGGTTGACACATGATACTCCTATAAAGTGCATGTTCAATTCGGTGGATGATATCCCAACTTTTTCCTCAATCTTTGCAAGATCAATGACTTTTGCTTCACTAGAGCTCGGTGAAGAATACCTTGAGGGGCCTTCCTCCTTGGATCTTGTTGTAGGTGATTTAGAGGGTACCACCCTTGCTATCTTGCCCTTGTGGGCCCATCTTCCCTCCCCTTATAATTATCTATATTGGGAGCAAGACAACCTACTAATCAATGAGGACTAGGGTTGTAGCTCTTCTTTATCTGTAGGTTAGATTTATTTGCAAGTTCATGTTCTCTTGTTCTTCTCTATTTGTGTTTGTGATCCTACCTAGAGGACCCTTGCTACCCTTGTAGCTACTTGGATACATGCATGAAGAATCTATCGTGCACTTCTTCTATTTGTAGCATTGTTCTTTTATGTGTCATGATTTTTATTTTCAATATTTGGGACAATACAAAGTGTTGGGGGCATTTAGGACTTCTTCCATGTTGACCCAATTTTTTTTTCACTTTATCTTCATGTGATCTTCTTCACGATTTGAGAACTTTGGGGATTGATGATAGATCATACATATATTATATTATATTTATCTATTTACATCTATGGAAAGTTCTAACCCTAAGTTCTCAGATCCCCCTGTCTAGATTGATTTCTTTGTCTCTATCTACTTGCCTTGTGATGTTGTGGTTCTTATGTGTTGTGACTCGCATGTGTGACAACATATGATGGATATATCTCATTATTTGTTGCATTCCATAACATCTCTACCTCTCCTTTCTCTCCTTAGGATACCATGTTCTCCTCTACATAACACACACCACCCTAAGGGGGGGCTATCATTCTTTCTAATTTTCAATAAGGTGATTTCTTTCAAAAAAATTCCATGATGTCAAAATTATTTCAAATGAATTCCTTGATGAAGGAACCCCCTATTGAAAATATCTCACTTTCCAAACTAATGCATTCTCTCAATGGGGAATCCTTCATGAATTTCTCTTTTGAAAATGATTTTATGGAAAAAGAGTTTGAAAATTTTCCTTTAAAAATGGAGTAATTTTCATAAAATGAAAGATTTTGAAAACTTTCCTTTGAAAAAAGAGCATTATTTCCACTGGATTCCTTGATGAAAGATCTTTCAAAAGGATTCCTTAATGATAAAACTGCTTGTGGAAAATGTTGTGTCTTTCAATTGAAGTGTCCCTTTAAATGAACCCCTTGGTCTCTTGAAGGGATCTCAGCCAAAGGAACCCCTTTTGAAAGAATTCTTCTCAAATGAATTCTTTGATGTCCTACAAATTGTGTCTTTTATTTGATATTCAATGTTGTAATGATGGAAAAAGGGTACGCCTTTTCCTTTCTTAATTTGTGAATAATTAATGAAAAATTTGGCTTGATATCCCCTTGATCTAGTGTTGTGATGAGTTTTACATATCCACATTAGGTCTTGGGCCCCTTTTAAGCTAAATAAACCTAACTCTTCCCTAATTTAATGTTGTAAAGTGTATTTATTCACACCTTCACATTAAATTTGGGAGGCTTATAAACTAAATAGACATAATCTAGTGTTGTAATGTGTTGTACACATTCACATGGGATTTTGGGCCCTTCTAAGCTAAATAGACCCAATTTTTCCTAAAATTAATGTTGTAAAATGTAATTATTTACACTTTCACATTTTATTTTGGGTCCTATTGCATTATGACCTTTATATCATAATTAATAGACCCTATATTGTAAATCCCAAGGCATATTTTAATCAAAAACTAGAAAAATCACCTAAAACATAAAAAATTCCAGAAACCCACCCCAAAAATCTAGGGTGGGACTCATTCGCCACCTTGGGTGAATGAGTCCCCCTAGGTGGGACCTATTGGCCACCTTGGGTGAATTAGTCCCATTTGGGGCCTTTTCAAGGTTTTGAGCAGGAAAGTTAGGTTTTAAGTTCAAATTTTATGAAGGTCAGCCTATAGGATCCAATTAATGGGATATTAGATGGATTTCCTATATAAATGAGGTCTAAAATCTTTATTTCATCAATAATTCATGATATCAAGTCAAGCACACAAGATTTTGGCATTCCAAGACTTTACAAGATCATTAAGAGAGCATTCAAGATCATTTCTAGAGCATTCAAAGGAAAATTTCTTCATCAATTATTAAAGAAATCCAAGATCCATCATCATGTCAGGGATTTCAAGAATCAAACATGTTATTAAGCTAGTGTTATGATGTAGCATTGAAGATCTAAGATCAAGCATTGTTCTACACCTATCTCAAGATAAAGATCTACATCCTTCATGGCCATTTGATGTTGAGTTGCAAATTTACAAGACATCATTGACAAGACATCATTTACAAGACATAATTCAAGGTATCATTGTTCATATTTCATGTTTCATGTCCTTGTTTCATTGTTTCATCATTTGGTTTAATTACCTGAAAGGGGTTTGACCAAGGAAAACCCCTATTCCCTAACAACCAACACTTTTTATCTCTCTTTTTGTGATTGAATATTTAGGTGCTTTGAAGACTTGAAGATCATTTGAAGATTAAGTTGCAAGGTTGAGAGAAGTTGTCAAGCCATCACAAGGTTGGCATCTTCACAAAATTCATCTACAGGTCTAAAATCAACAGTTTCAAATCCATAAATCAATTTGGGAGAAAAGAGAAATTGTTGAAGTGTAGATCTAAACTTTGAATTCTTGAAAAAGTATAACAGGAATGATTCACCAAAAGTGGTGAATGAGTCCCACTACAGGTGTTTTTCAAGGTTTTTGCAAATTTAGATACCCTTTTTCTAGAAACATGTTCTTATGCAGAACCCCAGACTTATTTTCCTAGATTGGTGAATGAGTCCCAATAGGCTTAAATTTTAGGACTATTAGCATTTATAGTCTTCATTCAAACATCTACAATTTTCCAAGTGCACAATTTTGATTTCACAGCTTTCAGTTCTGATTTATATGAATTCTAAGGACATTCATTAAAATTTCATGCATCACTAGGTTGTGTCATTAGATCTTGAATTTCATTTGTTTTCCCAAGCGCTATCTTGGTGGTGAACCCCTCATTAATCTCTAAACATACCCTAGGATAGTTCCTTAGTAGATATCTTTCTCTCATTATCCTCATTTGATTGAGATCTCTAAGGCATCCTTGAATGTAGAGCTTAGGAAACTTGTTGCCCTATGTCTTAAAACCCTAGTGGCAAAAATTTTCTATCTTACATTTTGGTGAACCTGCATTTAGAATACCTTCTTTACTAATTTGTAGTCCATCATCATCCTAGATCTATACTGCATTAACTTTGCATTAGGGATTGCATTAGTCAATTGGCATTCTAGGGTTTTTAATTTTTTCATTAGTGAAAGTGCATATAGGTTACTTTTTTGCATCTTAAATCATCAAAAAATAATTGAATTTTTCATTTGCATTTAGTCTTAAGGTCATATAAACTAAAAACCATAAAAATCACTTAAAATTTATTGAAAATTATGCTGAAACCCCTCACTAGGACTCATTTCCCCCTCTGGGTAGATATGTCCCATTACACATCTAAAACTACATTTTACAATATTTAAAACCTTATTTTTTCACTTTTGTTTGCTATGATTGGTTATATGTTTCAGTGGGTTGACTTTCTACTACATGTACATTTGACTCAATATAGCTTAAATTGGTCCATTTCATGCACTACCTAATTCCAAATTTGCATTCACAATAGTTCATTTTTTAGATCATTTCATAGTCTATTTAGGAAATTACCTTGCTTAAAATCTAAAAATTTCATTTCATTCTAGTTCTTTACAATTGCATTTTAAGTCTCTTTCCATTTTTGCATAGATTTCTTTTCAAAAAATGTTATCATCTATCTTTTCTAAATTTGCAAATAAAAAGTTAGTCAATAAGAATGTTAGTCATTCATTCAATGCATTCCCTAGTTATGAGAGTCTCTTAGTGCAAGAGAGAGAAAATGTTGACATTTTCCTTAAACCTACACCCCCTCCTATCTCTCCTATTTTTTAGAATGATGTCATAGAAGAAGATGAAAATATAGACAATCTTGATGATCATTGTTTCTCTTCTCCTAATACCTCTCCTACATGTGACGAAGGTATTTCGGTGTTAGAAGATGCAATTGAGAATCATGCCATTATTGAAAGCTCCTCTTCTATAAACTCTCATACATTGGAAGATATTTTAGCACAAGAGAATGAAATCATAGACACATTCCTAAACATCAGCATACCTAATTTCCATTCTTCTTTTGCTTGTGAAAATGATTTAATAGCAGAAGAGGATGAGATTGTAAATGATGAGGATATGTTGAACTATTACATGATGAAATATTTAAGGTTTATAACAACCCTCTTTACGATCCTTCCCCCACCTATCCTATTTTAGAAGACATTAGGGAACAAAGGAATGAAATCATAAATGATCATGACAATCATATTTGTTCTTCTCCTAGTATCTATCTTAGTTTTGGAGATACTTTGATCAATGAAAGTCATGAGAATCTTAGTTGTCCCTCTCCATCTATGGAAACCATTATTGCAAAATAAAATTCAACCATTTATCATTCCCCTACTTGTGATGAAGTCATTTTGGAAGAAACAATCCTTGAATGTCAAGAACATTTGGTTTGTAGTTATCCTAAAAACTCTCCTCCTAGGGAGGATATCTGGTGCAAGAAAATGACAAAAATAGTAATGTAGCTTCCTTAGGTGATGATAAAAAAGGTGGTTCTAAACTTCCCTTTATTAGAAATACATCAAACCAAGACCACTAAGGCTATGAATGCACATGTTTCCATTAGATCCCCCTTGACTATTGGTCCTCCTACATACCCTGTGGGACATCCTAAGAATCCTTTAATTCTTTACCCACCTTCACACAAACCACAAAGGCAAAACAAACCTGAACTTATCCTTTATTGATCTAAGAAAAACACCATTTCTCATACATATAACACTAGCAACAATATGAAACCAAGAAAAACACCTTAAACATCCCTCCCATTGCCTAATCCTATCCTGCCTAACCCTATCTTACTAGGTCCTCCTCATGAAAAGGAGTATGATCTTGTTGAACAACTAAAGAATACTCCTGCTAAGATATTGTTATGGGACCTTATTCAGGCCTCCACTCACTACTGTAACATGATTCAAAATTCCTTAAAACAAGTTCCTATCCCTTCTAATGTGCAACAAAATGACATAGCAGCCATGATTCAAGGAATAAATGCAAACATTATTTTCCACCAAAGTGAGCTACCTCCTTTGGAAGTGCAAAAAAAAAATGATGCTTTCATGGTAATAGTTCACTATAAGGGGGGAGGTATAAAGTGAACCCTTGTTGATAATTTCTCAGTCCTTAATGTGTGTAGTGTGACCCTTTTGGACACGCTTGGTGTGGATAGGTCAAAAATTCAACCCACTTATTTATCTATTAGTGGGTTTGATAACATGGGAAAATGACTACTTGGTGTGATAACTTTACCTATTATAGCTGGAGAGGCCACATTAGAAACACCGATCCATGTTATGCCTAATGATCTTTCATATAACCTCCTTTTGGGTAGACCATGTATTCATGAAATGAATGGTGTGCCTTCTAATTTTCATCATATCATGAAATATATCTACAACAACAAAGTGCACTTACTCGAAGTCGATCCTAAACCAAACAGTTGTTTGAACATTGAGAAAAACACAAGGAGAATCCTTTGAAAAAATTAACACCAACTACAAAAGTAGAACATGTGCAAAAAAAAGACAATGAAAAACACATATAAGAAGTCACAAAGCTATTAGAATATGATTGGGTTTCCTTGGATTTTAAACCTACGTTCATGGGAGAATACAAGATCATAAAAAAATAGTCTGAAAAGGGAAAAGAAAAAGTGGCAATGTCAACACAAAATTTGGATGACCCTTTGAAAGCATCCACCTCAACCACTTTAGAACAAAAAAAACAAATTACATAACAAAATTTGATGAACTTAATTATGAGTAACCACCAAATCCAAAAGAGATGAATATTTATTGAAAAGGTTATGAAATTATGAAACAACTTGGTTATAGTGGAAAATGATGTGGTGCTAGAGAAAAAGGTATTTGTGTCCCTATAGAGCCTCACATGCAAGAAATGACTAGTGGTCTTGGTTATTATCCCTTGCAAGAAACAAACAAGCCTTCACTCAATATCAACACTATTACAAAAGATCCTTCTAATTCGACTTTAATAGTAGTGCATCCTGAACTGATAGACATCAATGCTCTTGATTATCATCCTTTGAAAGACATTAAAGAAGCAAAGAAGTCCTTGCTTAATATTATTTTCATCATGCAAAACACAAATGATTTGAATTCGTTAGATTTTACACCCTCTTATAAACGAGAGTACACAATCTTGCAATATAAAGAGTCTTGTATAAGTATGACATCTTGTACTAAGCAAGAGACATCTTTGTCACAAAATAAAGGAATAGCTTCTTTCAATCAAGAAAGTATCTCGTTGAGACTCCTCCAAGATCATTTGATTATTAGAACAAAATGATCTACTGTGAGGGGGTTGAATCAGTAGATACCAAAAATCTATCCCTTAAAAACTTTATGCCAATTATTTTCTTAGCTCCAAATATTGTGTAGATTTCTTTCTCAAAATCTTAATGTGTAGATTGAAAATTAAAGATACAGGAATAAAAATTTAGATAGAAAATCAACACACACATGCCCACAACACCAGATGTATGTGGAAAACCCAATATGGGAAAAACCACGGTGATAAATTTTGCTTGAGTCTACTACTCAAATATATCCTAACCATACAAATATTTGTTAAAATATTTAGGGATACAACCCAAGGATGCTTCAAAACCTTGATTTAGGAGCCACAACTCCAAGGAAGCAACAAATCCCTACTTTAGAAGCTACAACTTCAAGGATTCTACAACACCTTGGTTTAGGAGCTACAACTCCAAGGAGACTACAATCCCCTAACCTGAGCTAGAACCCAGTACAATGAGGCTACTACCTCTTACAATAATTAAAGCTCAACTATGCATAGATTGGTTCTACCTAACCTATAATGCATCATTACATTTAGTACATTGTTGCACACACTACAACTTACACTCTATTTTTGAAGCTACACTCTCAACAACATATCCCCTCTGCTCTACAATCTCTCTTTTCTTCCTCTGCACTTAGAAAATTTTCCAATCTATATTTTTGTGCTACACACTCTCCCTCTATACCACTACTGCACACTCAACAATACATATATTCAACACTTTGTGTACTATTAGTTGTCACACACACAGAACAAATACAAATGCTTTGAAAATTCTCATATTATCTTCTTTTTACTTAACTCCATCGATCTGTAATATCTTCCTCAAGATTCTCTCCACCATCCAGATCTTCTCAAATCTCTTGCTAGGGTTTCCTTTGCTTGCAAACTTTACCAGCAAGCTACTTGTACCTCGATCTACATGCATTCATCACTATCCAAATCATCATAAAGAAATTTGATTAGATATCACCATATCCTGCATCAAGCCACCCAACATTAAATTTGATATAGAGAATTTTTCTTCATTCTCTTCCTATCAAACCCTAAAATCTGATTATGCATATAATGCATTCTCCTATTCATTTGATCAAATTCAATCTTGATCACTTGTTAGGGTTTCTAGAAAACTTTCTTACACAAAATCATCATCAATCCTCACAACATTTAATTTGGATACAGAGAAATTTCCCAATTTAGCTCTTTGTCGACCCTAGAATCTGATATGCATTAAATGCATTCTCTTTGTTAGTATGATCAGATTCAATCTTAATCACTTCTATAGTCTGCATAGCTACCTTGAAGATCAAATATTCACCAACATTGGTCATAGGTACAGCTGGACCAATTAATTCTTTCTCTTGTGTTGGTTACTAGTTGAAACCCTTATTCACACTATTGTAACTGTTATAGATCTTCATCTTTGAATTTGGGTCATCAATCTCTTTCTTCATGACATGATCTAATGATCTCTATTCATCTTCATGCCTTTAAACTCTAACCATTAGATAAGCAGTCATTTAAATATCCTCCATTGATCTTATCCTTCATAATCATCATGTAAAACACTTATAATAATCACATCCATTTCCATGATGTGGTGATCACCATCCAATCACTTTCCTTTAAACATGTGTCGTTGAATCAACCTTCTTCAAATCCTTCAATCTTGACCATTAGATGGATGGTCTTTTAAATCTCGGCCAGAAATCTCCTTCATACACAGTTCACCATATGTGGGGTCCACCAAGACACACATCCAAAGTCTGCTATCCTCACAAGCTCTGACATTGGTCCCACACAAACCTTGCGGGGTTTACTAGCTGCTGCCAATTGTCATCCACATCATCACCACACAACTCACAAAAATGATGTGAGTTGATATATTGAGCAAATCTTCTTCTGCAATTTGTTGTCACATGTCACCATTCACCATTTTCACCTTCACTTCTTTCTTCACCAGGTTCCACTAGATACACTACAGGCACTATCAGATCCTTCTTGTTCAATCTCTACCATTCATGGCATACATCCTCTTGTGTAACCTTCATAGGTCCCAACATTTATGCATCATGCATTGTTAAATCATCCTTTATCAATCTTCACCATTCCCTACTCCCCCCGTGGGTCTTGAATGGGTTCCATTGAATTCTCAACAAGGTATGTCGGATAATGCCACGTATACACCTTCTAATGTCGCCAAACATCACTGTCCACCAACTTCATTGACTTCACCTTATCAACTCTCACTTCCATGTCACTGTTCCATACTCCACAATGAGGATGTGGAATACCGTTTACTCAATCCAGTCATGCCACATGTTTGCATCACCATTATGGCTGGGTCCCACATGGAGTGATTTCTTACTCCTTATCGTACGATCACTAAGTCACTAAAAATATGAACTTAAGAACCTGATGTCAAATGTTATGAAATTATGAAAACTTGTGACTTGTAGATAACAAAGAGAACCTTCTTCCTTCCTCCTTATCACTCCATTACCTAAGTCACTAAGTCGAGAGGTTACGAAACTATAGAATCGTGTGGCATAGGTTAGAAAAACTTGGAATCCCACAACTTAAGAAATATTATAGCTATTGAATATATATTGGGCCAATAAACATAAGGCGAATGGGTCAGTCATACCCATGACTTCAAGGACATAATTTTTAACTTATGCAACCTACAACCACCGATACACAGTCAACAACTAAATAGAACTTTTTTTCACGATGCGATGACTACAACCCTAGGGTTTAACCAGAAAACCATAATTCTAATTGAGAAGAGACATAATTCATTTCTGAAGGTATTATACATCCTCTTGACCTATAGAGCACATCACTAGAATTCTCTCAAAAAAACCATATAGAATTTTCCACTTGTTTCCTCTTCTATTGTACGGAAGACTCTTTACATCTCCATGACAATGTTTGCAAGATATGCACTTTAGTATCATCAACTAGCCACACACACTTCCATACCAGGTTCAATGCTCTCACATTTATCCTCTGAGATTCATAACATTTAAGAACACCATTGAACATGCCAACATCTCCCTTGGATGATCAATTCCACACTCTGTTGATATAAAATAAACTTTTGAAATCAAAGAAAACATTGTAGTAAATGCATTCAAGACTCTCTTGTAACTCCATGATAACATTGTAGCATATGCATTTACTAGCAACCAGTACCCATTCTTCTATATTCACTGCAAACCCTATCTCTCCTTGAAATCAATGACACTTTCCATTAATGCAAACACACTACTTAGGATAAGATCCATCCTCTCCATCTAATCCCCTTTTGACATAAATGACAAGTATATGTCAACAGATATCCATACCTCCAAGAATGCGAAAGAAATTTTACAAGAGTTCATTTTGTGCATATCATAGAGTTCATGGTCATGCTACTAATGAATGTAAGGATTTAAGTAATAGAATTAAACATCTTAAGGTTTGTGGTGCTATTCCTTGTGTTGAAGAACCTAGTTCCTCTAATTTATACTTATTATCATGTTATTCATCTCATCCTTGTCCTGCACTAAGTGGGGGCAAGGGGTCAGTTAGCCTTGTCCTCATATGTCACTTATCATTGTCTCTTTTGGTTTGTTGACCACCTTCCATGTACATATAAGAGAAATCTTGGGATGTGGACGACATGCCCTAAGTTGGCTCACAGGTGACATACTTCTTCATGATGTAGTTAAATTCAAAAACATATGACTTGGCATAGGATTTTTGAATAAACCTCTCATGTCTTATCATACTTTAAAGAAATTTCTCACAACAATGGAGTTAGCAACTGCTTTAAAGTGGGAGCATACATACACACTAATGTTTCATGGTGTGATTTTCTTTCTTCTTGGGGTGCATCTAATTGGGCTTGATTTCCTCTGAGAGTGTGATATTTCTTTGACCTATCCTCTGTTGGAGACATTAATCACAATGTTCCATAAGAAGATACCTTGCACAAATTAATTGAAATATTTTAAAAAATTCCTTACACTATTTATAACATCGATTATATGGCCACCTTGCATAAAAAATTTGCATGCCTATGGAGCCATATTGTTTTTTAATGAGCTCCAAGCATACGAAGTTTTTCTTTCCTCATGAAGCTTGAAGTTCATTGTTTGTTCATGAGCTCCAAGCATATAGAGTTTTGCTTGTCTCATGAATCTCAAAGATCATTATTGTGTGGTGGCTTATCAAAGTTATTAGGAGGTATAGATTTCGTGTGGTTGTATGGTATCCAAATGGAGGCATGGATTTCCCTTAGCCACTCACATGTGCATGTGAGTGCATATCGACTGTATGTGTCTCACCTTCTTTGATTACTCACCCAACAGACAACCAAGAGTTCTGTCACCTCAGACTGAGCATGTATTTTTGGAAAAACAACTTAGATCTGATCCATGCCATGTTAGACAAACGGTCATGGCTTGATCCACCTCTTTTTATTTTTTCTTGTTCTTTTTTGTTTTTCTTTCTTCTTTTAGTCATTAACATTGCATGTTTGCATATCTTGTTTTGTTGCATATCATACACCTTGTGTGTTTTCTTTTGTTCTTATGTTGGTTTGACTTAGGATATTGGATCTTGGGGCTTGATCACCTCCTTGATCTTTGTTATCCTAGACCATCTGCATTGGTAAACTTGGACCCCTCTTATGTGTGAGTTTGAAGCAAGTTCATCCTCTCACTAAAGTGGGGGCTAGATGTAATGATGAAAATAGGGTACACCTTTTCCTTGCTTAATTTGGGAATAATTAATGATAAATTGGGCTTGATATCACCTTGATCTAGTGTTGTGATGAGTTTTACAATTCCATATTAGGTCTTCAACACTTCTTAAGCTAAAAAATCCTAACTCTGCCCTAATTTAATGTTGTAAAGTGTATTTATTCACACCTCCACATTAAATTTGGGAGTCTTGTAAACTAAATGGACCTAATCTAGTGTTGTAATGTGGTTTACACATTCACATGGGTTTTTGAGCCCTTCTAAGCTAAATAGACCCAATTTTTCCTTAATTTAATGTTGTAAAAAGTATTTATTTACACTTTCACATTGAATTTTTGGCCCTATTGCATTTATTACCTTTATATCATCATTAATAGACCACTATTACCCTATATTGTGCATCTTAAGGCATATTTTAATCAAAAACCCAACTAAATCACCTAAAACATAAAAGTTCCAAAAACGCACCCCAAAAATTTAGGGTGGGACTCATTCGCCACCTTGGCGAATGAGTCTCCCTAAGTGGAACCATTCACCACCTTGTAAAATGAGTCTCCCTAGGTGGACCCATTCGCCACCTTGGGTGAATGAGTCCTATTTGGGGCCTTTTCAAGGTTTTGAGCAGGAAAATTGGGTTTTAAGTTTAAATTTTTTGAAGGTTGTCTTGTGGGATCCAATTAACAAGATATTATATGAATTTCCTATATAAATGAGATCTTAAATCATTATTTTATAAAGCATTCATGATATCAATTCAAGCACTCAATAGTTTGGCATTCCAATACTTTACAAGATCATAAAGAGAGCATTCAAGATTGTTTCTAAAGCATTTAAGGACAAATTTCTTCATCAATTATTGCAACAATCCAATATCCATCATCATGTCAAGGATTTCAAGAGTCAAGCATGTTATTGAGCTAGTTTTGTGATGTAGCATTGAAGATCCAAGATCAAGCATTGTTCTACACCTATCTCAAGATCAAGATCTACATCCTTCATGGCCATTTGATGTTGAGTTACAAATTTACAAGACATCATTGACAAGATATCATTTACAAGACATCATTCAAGGTATCATTATTCATGTTTCATGTTTCATGTCCTTGTTTCATTATTTCATCATTTTATTTAATTACCTTAAAGGGGTTTGACCAAGGAAAACCCCTATTCCTTAACAATCAACTCTCTATCTCTCTCTCTCTCTCTCTCTCTCTGATTGCAGATTTAGGTGCTTTGAATACTTGAAGATCATTTGAAGATTAGGTTGTAAGGTTGAGGGAAGTTTTCAAGCCATCACAAGGCTGTCATCTTCACAAAATGTCATCTACAGGTCTGAAATTAGCAGTTTTAGATCCAGAAATCAATTTGGGAGAAAAGAGCGGGTGTTGAAGTGCATATTTGAACTTTGAATACACAAAAAAGTGAAATGGGATTGATTCACTAGAAGTGGTAAATGGGTACCACTACAAGTGTTTTTCGAGATTTTTGTAGATTTATATACCCTTTTCCTAGAAACATGTTCCTGTGCAAAAACCCAATTCTAGGACTAATTCACCCAGATTGATGAATGAGTCCCAGTAGGCTTAATTTTTTAGGATTTCCAATATTTCTAGTCTTCATTGAAGCCTCTAAAATTTCCAGGTCCATAGTTTTGATTTTGTAGCTTTTTGTTCTAATTTATATGCATTCCTAGGCCATTCATTCAAATTTCATGCATCACTAGGTTTTTTCATTAGATCTTGCACATCATTTATTTTTCCAAGCCCTAGCTTGGTGGTGAACCCATCTTTAATCTCTAAACATACCCTAGGATAGTCCTTTAGTAGATCTCTTTCTCCCATTATCCTCATTTGATTGAGATCTCTAAGGCATCCTTGAATGTAAGGCTTAGGAAACTTGTTGCCCTAGGTCTTAAAACCCCAGTGGCAACAATTTTTTATCTTATAGTTGTCACTATGTCTTGGTGTCAAGCATCATATATCTTGGAATCTAGCTTGGAGTATCCTTACTATACTTTCCTTTTCTTTGACTATCCTGCAATAGATATTTTAGCAGGGTAGGTGCATGGAGATGGGTAGCCAATTTGTGGCCACTTTCAAATTTTTTTTTTTGAAAAGTCATAACGCGAGTGTGCTATAACATGCTCACATTATGGCTTAGTGGGTCAAACTTGAGGCTTGGGAACAATGAGCCCATAATGCGAGGGCATTATAATGCACTTTCATTATGACATGTTAAAAGCAAAAGAAAAAGTGAAAAACATTCATTCTTCATTTTGACTGTGTTTTTTGTTGTGCCTGCAGCCAAAACCGCCATTTTTCATGCTCACATTCTAGGAGGAGGCATTGTGAAAAAATATTCACCAACGGTTGCTATTTCTTCGAAGGATGGCACCACAATGATGAGGAGGTGTGAGAGGTAAGGATTGTTTTCTTTTTGTTTTTAATATGTTAGTTTTAGGTTGCATTTGATTTTTTATTTTTGAATTTGTAGGTTGCATTTGATTTTTTATTTTTGAATTTGTAGGAGATGAAAATCAACCTGCAAACCCTCAAAATCCTCAACAAGAAGAGCAACCAAATCCTCAAGAAAAAAATCAACCACAACAACAACCTCCTCCACCAATCACTCAACACCCTCTTGGCACTCAAAAAAATTTAATGAGTGAAATTGAGAACAACAAAAAGCAAATTGAGGATTTAATCAGTGATCCAAATGGTTCAACTGTAGAAACAATGACCCTAGCAAGTTCATTGAAATATATGTTAAAAAATGTAGATTCAATTAGCAAACAAATAACTGGATGGCAAGATAGAAGGCAGGCGGCTAGGGCTTGTTATGTAGATAAACTATCATATAAAGACATAAAGGATTTAAAAATTACAAAAGGTAATTTTTGCTCATTATTTACTGACCCACGCACAAATCAAAATATTACCCTCAATGCGAATAGGTTTCCTATTCATTGGTGCCACCACCAACATATTAGGAACTATTTTTATGATAGGTGGTACATGGTTTTTGATTACCCATTATGCAACAATTGTGAAGTCCTACAATATTTCCTTAGGAAACTATATAGTGAGTTCATATTGAACAAAATCCCAAATTATTTTGATATGAGGGACATCCAGGGGAGAGGTGGGGGGTCAGCTCAGGATAGACCCGGTGCATAGTTGGATCCTACACAGCAAGGGAGACGAGCTCTCACTAGGCTGCCTCATGAGCACATTGTTATTCCTTTTGTTGTGAAGGAGAGTGTTGGCGTAGAGACATAGTAGGCAATAAACACTTTGACCCAGAGTGTCATCCATCATACGAGCATCATACGATCCTTATTCTATTGTGCCATCTAGGGGAGTCTTCGAGTGGTGGCCTTCGAACCCATGTTTGTCAATCTTGTGGGGCGACTTGTTCATATGACCCCACTAACACTCAAGAGGCTGCTACGTAGGATCCATTTTCAAATATGGAGATGGAGAGGGAAGCTAAAATTTTGTATGAGGCGTATGGAATTGATAGTCGGGTAAAAGTTAGCATGTTCATTGAATTTAATTTATCAAATTTCAATTTTGAAATGCAAGATTAACTAATTTAGTTTTATGATTTTAATAAAATTGCAGGGTCACAGTGTCGAGATTGGATACATGGCCCTCCACCTACTTATTTATGTAGTACACCTATCGGTGGGGTATGTAACTAGTAAACAATTATAAATTTATTACAAGTTAATAGCATTGTTTTATGAATGGTATTTTAATATGTGATTTTAGATGTTGAACAAGCTAATATTGGAGGTTTTGAGGGAACACCTTCGAGTGCCAGTGGATTTACTCAAACCTACATGTAGGTAATAGAATAAAGAGTTTAAGTAATGAATTGTACTTAATAGATTTGTGTAGTTTATATTCATATCATTAATTACGTGTCATTGCACATCATTCAAACTCAAAGCATTACTTCACATTCCATAACTAATAACTAGATGTTGATAGATGAAAAAATTTCAACTACAATATAGTTGTTTGGAAAGTTAACATAAGTATTGATGCAATTACTTCCCATAGCATAAGTAATAAGTCTAGGAGCAGCTTCCAATTGAATTTTCTTGTCATGGCATTCCATGAGACCACTTTTTACTGCTCGACATCTTTTCAAACAGTTCACTTCCTTGCTATGATATGGATGCTTGGAAGAAATATATGAAAGAACAATATTAAGCAATAGCATAGACAAGGAAATGAGTTTTTTGAAAAAATGCCTCAAAGAAATGTGGTCTCATGGTGATGTCCATCACCATGAGACCTAATTTATTTGAGCCACTTTTTCAAATAGCTCATTTCCTTTTCTATGCTACCACATTTTCCATACATGTCTACCAAAGCATTTTATCAAACAATTCATTTCCTCACTGCTATGGCTAAAATATTAAAAAGGGTGCTTTCCAACAAATTGATGCAATGCAGGGCAGTCAAATAACTTAACTTCATCATTCAAAGGGATTCATTCCACTTTGAAACTCAAAAACTCAATTCTTTCTTTGTTTTCAAACTTCAACCTAGTCTTCCTACTAGGTCAGCCAACCCACTTTTCCTATCAAAACTTTCAATTTTCTCAAACAACCTTGTCAAAAAATCCCCAAATCAGGCACCCATCATGGCCTACTTTCACATATCAAAAACTCAATACCAACTCCTTTGGATCAATGATATTTTATTAGTTTTCTCCTTCAATCTCTCCAACAACAACTTACATCAATAGATCATATCATTTTTAAAATTTTCCCAACCTTTCCAACTTCCTACAACGACTCAATAACCTCTACAAATACTTTGACCCTTGGCATTCCATTCCTTTACACCTTTTTTTCATTTTTACAACATTTGAAATTAACAACTTTGTCAATATTTTGTAATTTTGCACTTTATGCCTAAAGTAACTAACTAAGCCTATTACAACCTCCAAAATGGCTATTTAATCCTTATTACATCATCAAAACACCTTAACCAATTCAAACTCCTAAATTTTCCTCATGGAGGCATGTGCTTGCAAAGGTGCACCTGCATGACAAACTATGGATGCTTGGAAAAAGTCTATCAAAGCATAATAGTAAGAAATAGCATAAACAAGGCAGTTAGTAGTTTAAAAAAATGCCTCAAAGAAATGCAGTCTCATGGTGATGGAATTCCATTCCATCACCATGAAACCACATTTCTTTGAGGCATTTCTTCAAAAAACTCACCACCTTTTCTATGATACTACATTTTCCATACATGTGTACCAAAGCATTTTATCAAACTACTCACTTCCTTGCAGCTATGGCTAAAAGCCAAAAATAGGTGATTTCCAACAAACTATGGATGCTTGGAAAAATATCTATCAAGCATAATAGTAAGCAATAATACCATAGAGAAGGCAATGAACTTTCTGAAAAAATGTTTGAAAGAAATGTGGTCTTATGGTGATGGAATGCCATGACATGCATTTGTTTGTAATGGCATTCCATCACCACGAGACCCCATTTCTTTTAGGCATTTTTTCAAACAGTTCACTACCTTCTCTATGCCACCACAATTATCATACATGTCTACAAAAGCATTTGATCAAATGGTTCACTGACTTGCTTCTATGGGTAAAAGCCTAGAAACATGTCCTTTCAAACAAGATATGGATAGAGAAAATAGTAAGCATGATAATCAGAAATATATAGTTTAATAAGTACTCCAAATTTTGTTCATTATCTCATACATTATAAGTAATGACGTGGATCACTATTGTAGTTTTAATGATTGAGTAATTTTTTGTTTTATTTTCAAATGTTGCAAGCTGAAACACCTCTGAATGTGACAAGGGCAATGGAGATCGGTGTTCCATCTGCTATACAATCCGAGATAACAAAAATCGAGAGAAGTTATTGTAGAGGGGCCCAACACGATCCCATAGGCTCAAATGGAGAGTTCATAAGCATCATGGTTTCTGAGTAATAGCTCATCAAAATTTTCTTCCCTTTTACACTTTAGACCCTTAAGAGATCGATCCGGTTGAATGTAGCTCAGAGCAATTCCGTGTGTTTTGGTGTGAAAGAGGACCATTCCTAGAGTAAACATACATATTCAGACGTGTTGGAACAATCTGTTTGGTCACACGAGTTGCATAACGAAAGTTGCATCACTTTATACCTTTGCATTGCTTGCATTTGACACTTTTTCCATCAAGTGAAAATCTGCCGCCATGGGAAAACCACTATGAGATAGCCAAAATTGAGAAAAAAAATTGTAGAGGGACCCAACATGATCCAATGAGAATTTTCTAAGAGTCACGGTATCCAAGTAACAACATGCTAAATTTTGGAGCCATTTTGCACTTTAGACTCTTAAGGGATTGATTTGGTTGAATGTAGTTCGGAGCAATTCCGCATATTTGGGTGCAAAAGAGGACCATTCCTAGCATGAAAATACATATTTGGACACGTTGGAATAGTCCATTTGGTCACACGAGTTGCAGAATGAAAGTTGCACCACTTTGCAACTTTGCACTACTTGCATTTAACACTTTTTTCATTAAGTGAAAATCCAACGCCACGAGAAAACCACTCTGAGATAGCCAAAACCGAGAGAGGTTTTTGTAGAGAGGCCCAACATGATCCTATATAATCAGACGAAAAGTTTCTAAGAACCATGGTAGCTTAGTAACAACATGCTAAAGTTTGCAACCATTTTGCACTTTGGACCCTTAAGGGATCAATTTAGTTGAATGTAGCTCGAAGCAATTCTGTTTGTTTGGGTGTGAAAGAAGACCATTCCTAGCATAAAAATACCTATTCAAATGCATTGGAATAGTTTGTTTCATCACACGAATTGCAGAACGAAAGTTCCACCACTTTGGAACTTTGCACTGCTTGCATTTGACACTTTTTCCATTAAGTGAAAATTTGCCACCATGAGAAAAACCACTCCAAGATAGCCAAAACCGAGAGATATTTTGTAGAGGGGCCCAATGTGATCCTGTAGAATCAAAAAAAGAAGTTTTTAAGCATCACGGTCTATGAGTAACAACATGTTGAAGTTTGCAGTCATTTTGCACTTTGGACTTGTAAGGGATCGATCCGGTTGAATGTAGCTCAAAGCGATTCTGTGTGTTTGGGTGTGAAAGAGGACCATGCATAGTGTAAACATACCTATTTGGACACATTGGAATAGTTTTCTTGGTCACACAAGTTGCAGAATGAAAGTTACACCACTTTGCAACTTTGCACTACTTGCATTCGACTCTTTCCATCAAGTGAAAATCTGCCACCACAAGAAAACCACCCCTTGATAGCCAAAACCGAGAGGTTTTTCTAGAGAGGACCAATAAAATTGTGTATGATTAGATGAGAAGTTTCTAAGTGTCATGGTATCTAAGTAATAACATGTTGAAGTTTGCAACCATTTAGCACTTTAGACTCTTAAGGGATCGATCTGATTGAACATAGCTCAGAGTGATTCTGCATGTTTGGGTACAAAAGAGGACCATTCCTAGCATAAAAAATACCTATTTGGAGGTGTTGGAATAATCCGCTTGGTCACACGAGTTGCAGGCAAAAAAAGTTGGACCACATTGCAACTTTGCATTGCTTGCATTTGACAGTTTTTTCATCAAGTGAAAATCTGCCACTGCGGGAAAACCACTCTGAGTTAGCCAAAACTGAGAGAGGTTTTTGTGGAGGGGCCCAATGCAATATTTTAGGATTAGACAAGAAGTTTCTAGGCATCACGGTATTTGAGTAACAACATGCTGAATTTTGCAGCCATTTAGCACTTTGGACTCTTACTGGATCGATCCGGTTGAATGTACCTCAGAGCGATTTTGCATGTTTGGGTGCGAAAGAGGACCACTTTGCAACTTTGCACTAATTGCATTCAAATATTTTTTCATCAAGTGAAAACTAGACACCACAGGAAAACCACTCTAAGATAGCGAAAAATGAGAGGTTTTTGTAGAGGGGCCCAACGTGATCTCATAGGCTTAGACAAAGATTTTGTAAGCGTCATGGTTTCCAAGTAACACCGTGTCAAAGTTTGCTGCCCTTTTGCACTTTGGACTGTTAAGGGATCAAGTCAGTTGAACGTAGCTTGGAGTGATTTTGCATGTTTGGGTGCAAAAGAGGACCATGCCTACTGTAAAGGTACCATGCCTAGCATAAATGTACCATGTACATGGAAGAAGATCAATAAAATTCATTGTTTCCTTGCATTTTTCTATATTTTTACCAGAAATCTAATGTTTCCTTGAACTGTACGGTTCTGTACAAGGTGATTTTGTTCTCTTTTTCAATCTCCTTGTGTTTCCACAGACCCAATACATATTTAGAAACCCATTTTGGTGTTAGGGTGCATATTTAGTGAAAGGGAATAAGTTTTATGGGTTTGTGTTGCTGCCCCTGTAGATTTTGATGGAAAAGGGCATGAAAAATGAGGTTTCACCCTAGGGTTTCATAAAATATTGCATGTAGAGGTTGGGTGATTGTCTTTTGAGTTTGTGCAGGTGATTTTAAGAAGGTCTAAGGTGGTGGCATGTTTTGGCAAGGTGTGGAACAATTCCTTTCAATAAACCCTCCTCATATTAGCATAAAATAAAGGTTTTGTGGTTTGGCATGGTGGAGTGAGTTTCTCCTGAGACAAATTGTGGATCTTAGGGTTTGGATACATGAGAATTACTACCCTGACAAGTTCAAGGGGTTGTTGAATGTTTAAAGGTATGTTCCTTTGTAAATTAGGCCTAGTTAGCCTAATGAGGACAGTGAAGGTAATTTTTGATTGACATGTTCCAAGACAGTCACTATTGATTTTGAAGTATGTGTTGTAACTCAATAATAGATATCTAGATCAATCATTTGTTTGTGAATTCATTTGAGAATTTTTCCTTAAAACACCACTTGGAGCCACACTTTTTACTTTGAAATTCATCATAAAACACTATAGCAACAACTCCACCTTTGTTTCTTGAATTACCCTGCACAAATAAACACACAAACACACCTGAAAAATCCTAAGACTAACCTAATCCATTGATCTAAACTATCAAATTCAGTGGAGTAGTCATTATTGGTTATCTAGACTCTCAAAACCCCAATCTTGAGGGTTTACAGACCGAGTTGAGAAAAATTAGTTCAAACTAATGATAAAATCAATGGATACCCTCCTAAATAGATTCAAATGAAATCTACTTCACTATTCTACCTTAAAAAATAAGATTCAAGGCCTTAAACTACTGTATAGGCTATAAAAGTTAATGAACAACTGTAAAAACTCAAAAAATCACTAAAACATGGACTTTATTGATTATAAATCTTCAAGAATACAAGAGATCTTTGTTTTACTCGACCTTACATGCTTTATATCACTTCTCTAATCATCTAATGACCTCTTTGAGACTTTGAATACATTACATATGACCTTCACATGACCTTTTTCACATTGTTTAAATTTCAAAATTCAACTTTTCCAAATTTTCCTATTAAAGGCATTTGGGTAACAAGGTGCTACTGCACCAAACATGAACTCCAAAATTACAGTATTTGAATAAATATCATTACAAGTAAATATCATTACAATGCCTTAGGTACTTCATTCTCACATATCTTTTACAATGTCACTCATTAATTAGAGATTCTCTTTAAATGTCTACATCATAGGTGTTCATTATGAGGTTAACTTCAATTGAGTAACTTGAGATTCCCTCGCTAAGCTTCACACACTCTTTTATAATGGATTCAAATCAAAATTGAGATTTGTCAAGATCGTCAAAATAAGGTTGTTGCATTTATTTTTTGGTTGAGATTCTCTTTGATGGCTCATAAATTATCATTTTATGCAACGAGAGACCAATCAATTTTTAGTAGTTTACTTACAAATATGCAAAGTAAAAGAGAAAAATAAAGAGCATCCAAAATGGAAATGAAATGAAAGTAGATGGAAGGCACTTACAAATAGGCATGCCTATCTCAAAAATTAGTCACTCTTGGTCATACATCTTCACTAGGAGTTCCAAGATGCCTATTTTTTTGGTTGAGATTCTCTTGGTCATGAATAGAGTAAGTTGAAATCTGAGATGCTCTTATAATATCTACATCATAGCTACTCATGATAAGGTTAAGTTCAAATGAATAACTTGATATTCCCTCACCAAGCTTTGCACACCCTTTTGTAATGGCTTAAAATCATGATTGAGATTTTTCAAGATCATCAAAATAAGGATGTTGCATTTCTTTTCTGGCTGACATTCTCTTGGATGGCTCATAAATCTACATTTTTTGCAAGGGGACACCAATCAATTTGTAGTAGGTTACTTACAAATAGGAAAAGTAAAATAAGATGATAGCATTTCCATCAAACAAATTAATATGCATACAAGTATAAATTAATAAGAACCGATATGCATACTTACAAATTGATCCAATGAACCATCCAGTTCTGCTCTACTCTTTATTGTGTCAAGTATTGCTTCGTGGTCAAACTCACAGACCTTCCACAAGACCTTGTTCAAAGGTGTACCACCATATTTTGTCAAACAAACATTTGATGCCACGACAAGGTTTGAGTAATGAAGAATCTTACGATGTGTGTCAAAGTCCCAAAATAGACAATGTTTAACACTCTTATGTGGGTACCTTCTAAGCCACGTTCCAGTAACAACAATTGATCCTATAGGGTATTTGATGTTTTCTCCATCTATAACTAGGGCCTCCAATTTATTTTCGGCCTCAACACAATGACACATGTAATATTTTGTTCCCTCTTCATTGTCTTCATCTACAATAACTACATAAACTTGCCCTGCATTGATATGTGCAAAAAATCTCTTGAAATTAGTCAACATTACGAATACACTACAAAGTAATATAACAATATGGAATTTCAAAAAATAAGCAAGCAGATATATTACCTAATTGAACTAGATCTGATATGTGGTCAAAGTTGACCGATGATTCCATCTGTGTTAGTTCCAATTTCGTTAGAGGGCGATATGTGTGAAGTTGGCTGAGATAAATTTTCAACCATTTTTCAACCCACTCCCCTGACTCAAAATCATTCCAGGCTTGCATTGTACATAAAGAACAAAATCATTCCAGGCTTGCATTGTACATAAAGAACAAAATCATGCCATCTTTTGTGTATCAATACTCCATGAACCTGCATTTGAGCTAAGGAAAGAGTGTAGCTCACTCGATCCTGTTAGTGTACAACAATCCTCATGTGGTGCAATGTTAGTATCATCCATCAACCAAAAATACCTACGAACTGAAGATGTACCTTCATTACCTGGACCCATTGAAGTATTACACCACTCGACAATTGATCTTGCATTGTCTTTATACTTTAACTCTTCTTGTGCTAATGCTCTATTCACACATGCTCCTACACCATCATGCTCCCCCTTTCCATGCCCAGCCTCACAAAAGTTCCACATATGTTGTACACCTATAATGACATGCATCATGCTCAACCAGTAGAACATGCGCAAGTTATTGAACTGTGCTACACAGTTATCCGACCATATTATATGTTGATCATATGTTATGCCCCTTTGAGCCAAATCACCGTAGAACATCTGGAAGCAACCTTTCCTGAACTCTGAAGAATGTGTGTGATCATCACTAATATAAAAGTGATAATCCCTCAATACCTTCCTTTGTTCCTCTATACTATCAGCTATATGAATGAATGATGTTTCCACAATATCAAAACTTGTGTGGAGTTGTAATACTATGACTGCACCTCACACTGTGGTTGTAGATTATAGTTATCTACAAATTCAACCACTGATAATATGATGCCAACTGGAAAGGTGTCCTTGCATAGCTTGAATTACGTGTCCAGCCATTGGGCTCTATGGGTATGCCTTGCATGCTCATACACTATATTGTCACGAAACATGGACATAAACTGATACACTAGAATCTTGTGAATAACCAAATCACACCTTTTTGCTTGAGACCCATCTTTTGTAGCGTATGCCATCATTTTATACTTCTTGAACTCTACTATTTTTTGTCCCACCTCATCTGTGCTTTCCATATGTTGACATACTAGCATACGCTTCAAGCCACTGCAACACTCACATGAACCATCCAATCATGTTGTCTCTTAGAATATTTTTCCATCCTCTATTTGACATAAATTTTTTGATAAGAACTCTCTTGAAGATTTTGGTGGGGCTTCTATGCCACAATTTTGCAAAACATTGTTAGTATGCAAATCACAACATCTAGAACAATACACATCATAATGGTTAGATAATTCAATATGTAGTCTACAACAAAAAATAGTGCATGTGTGATTTATCTTGACATAAAAAGGTTTAAGCATTTCAAAAAATCTTTGAAAAATACTAATTGAGGATAATCCATTTGAAATTTACAAAAAAATTGGGTTTGAGTCAATCCAAAAAATGCTTTGGATGTGGCTCACAGCTCCAACTACTAATTCTTCTTCTTACCACATCACTTTGATTCAGAGATGGCCTTGTGTTATTCTTCCAATACTCTTCAATTAGTGTTCTTAATGCTTCAACAACTTTTTTATATTTTTGTGGCAGTCTCCCCGAGAATGCCCATAATTCATGTGAATCGGTGCCCTCAATTCTTTGTCGCCTTTGAATGGATTTTGATAAATTTTTTCTAATAATTCTCATTTGTTCACTCGTCTTTCTAATGATACGAGCTCTCTTTGTTTGACTACTTACCAAAGTCAATGTAATGACATGTCGTGTGACAATACTATCCTTTGAGCGTGGGTTCTTACCTCACTCTCATATGCATCCATTAGATTCTTCACAATAGTGTTTTCACTCGATGCATTCAATGTTCTCAACCCAAGAGTCTTCATGATGTCTCTATACTTTATACCCCACATCATTTCAACAAATAGTTGACATCTTGTGGTCACATTTAGCCATTCAAAGTAGAATTTCCAAATCTTATCAGCATATCTTCTACAAGTGTGTGTTGGAATCTTACCTTCCATGTGCTACAAAATATCCTCATCAATATTAATCAAATACGTTGGCTTTCTACCCAAAATTATAGGTGGTGTTCTCCTAGGTACATACATCTCAACATTAGGAATTTCATCAATATTTAATTGAGGTGGGCTAGATTGCATACCTTCAATCGATGGTGGAGTAGAAGACATAACTTGACATTCTCATGGGGATGATGGCACTCCTTCGTCAAATCCGAGTGATGATGTACTCTCAACTTGAGATGCGTTGGATGGTGTCCAACCATATTCACTTGCGATAGATGGTGTCCCTCCATATTCAATTACAGTAGTTGGTTTCCCTCCATATTCACTTGTGCTTAATGGTGTCCCTTCGTATTCACTTTCCATAGAGAGTGTGTCTCCAACTATGGTATCTGAATGTCTTACCACGATGCTTTCACATTTGTGCCCTTTGTGCTGCCAAATATTGTTCTCTTTTTGATGGTTGAGGTTCCTCTTCAATTGGATTTTTTTTGTCAATAGTACCCAATTTCTTCTTTTCGTGATATTCCCTCAACCGTTCTCTCTCCTTTGATTTTAAGGTTTCATACTTTTCATCTGTTAGTTTATTCCTTCTTCGTTTCTTCGGCATGGCGGATAATTTTACCTGTAGCATGGAAAAGAGACGAATATTGGTTCCTAAAATATTTATCCGTTCAAATAAATGAAATATATTTCATTCAAGGCTTCATAAAAAAATACTTACAATCATCTTGTACAAGACTATTTCTAGCATAGACAAAGCTGGTGCAGGGGCATGCCATGATTACAAGATAGGCAAAATTGCATTGTTTTCCTTGTGTAAATGGGGTGTTAAAGAAGGGTTTTGATGAAATGTTGAAGGAACCTTCCATGTAATGGTTGTTTGAGATATTTCAAGGCATTTTTGAAGTGTTGTTGGTATTGGTGAGGTCTGGTAAGCCCAATTGTAAATACTTTCAGTAAACCCTAGGTTATTTGCATGAAAGTTGAGGGTTTGGTGGTACAACATTTTAGAGGTCAAGGCTCTGAGAAATAATGGTTGAATTTATTTTTTTTAACACAATTAGTGACTATTCAATATTTGGTGAAAACAAAGAGTTTTGGAGGTACCTCCTTTGTAAAAGAGGGCTATTTGGTGGCCTACAAGGCAGGGTAGCCTATTGGTTTTCAATATTATTGCAAAAAAACCTCTTCAAAACTTTTGGTATGTTGTGTTAGGATTTGAATTGTGTCTTAGATGATGTGTGTTAGGTCTTTGTATGACCTTCTCTAAAATATATTGATAAAAAGTAGTGTTGGAGGGCTACAAGCCTTTAGGTGTGTGTTTGGGATAAGTTGAGTGTATAGTGTTTAAGGGGCTGGTTTGTTGTTTTAGTTTGATCATTTTGAGTTGGTTGGAGTCTTCACCACCTAGCTTGCTCTAAATTTTCCCCTACCTTCTCAATCCTACTCTATTGGCAAGCTAGTGGAGCATTGGCAAGCTAGTGGAGTGTTAGCAAGCTAGCTCACTCACTAGCTTGCCAATGCGATAGGGTTGAGAAGGTAGGGGCAATGTATGACTCATAGAAATGGGGTGTCATGGTGATGGTAGGGTTGAGAAGCTAGGGGAAATGTATGCCTCATAGAAATGGGGTGTCACAGTGATGTAATCACTGTGACACCCCATTTCTATGAGGCATACACTGCCCCTACCATGTCAACCATTTCTGAGACTAGCTTGAAAACACAGTTTTAAGGTTTGAAAGTCATTTAAAATGGTTTATTGACCCATTCCTCTCACTATGGCCACTCTAAATCAAGGAATGGATCTACAACATCACTAAAAAGGTGTGGGAATGTTGAGCGTGTATAGGGGAGGTCAAGAGTTGAGTTAGGCATAAAGCCCTAGAGTGAAATTTGGTGTTTTCCGTGTGAATTTGAGAGGTTTTGACATGCTAAAGTGAGTATTGTGTTAGGAAAGAATTTTTTCTTGTTGAATTGAGTCTTTACAAGCCATTTTAGACCTGTCTGAGGTTGGTGGCATGTTTTGATAAGGTTGGGAAGTGTGTTTTCCAATAAGCCCTAGGTTATTTTCCTTAAAAAGACAGTTTTTGGTTTTAGCATCTTGGTGGATGAATTTTTGAAAAGTAATTGTGAATTCTTTGGTTTTAATACATATAAATTTCTACCCACATGTGTTTGGAGGTTTTGGTCAAGTTTCAAGATAAGTTTCTTTGCTAAAGTGTCCTAATTTAAGGCCTAGTTGGCATAGAAAGCCTGATTTGAGAAAGTTGTTACAAAGTAACCAATAGTGATTTGTTGGCATGTGATTGTGTACCCTGAAGGGTCCTTGAAATGGTTCAATTCTTGGTTTGAAAGAATCTTATCGAGAAGAAATACCCAATTGAATGAGTTGGCAATGGTACAAGGAAGAGTGTTGATTTGGTGAAAAGTGAATAGTTTTGAGAATTGTGACTTGGGAATTATTGTTGTCGGTTGATTTTTTGTGTTCAATTGTGTTTCAAGACATCCCCTATTTGCATCACAATTAAAATTCTTTTTCCATGCTTCCATTTTGATGACAACCTAAGGTTATAATGGCAAACAAGCAATGATCAACATGGAATATAATTTTTTGACAAAATACCTCAGTGAAAGCTTCAGAGAGTGGTATGCACTTCCATAATAAAGGATTGAGAAATGATGTTTTATTTTACTTCCTTAAAATGTATCTCATATATATGTGTATACAAAATGTGGAAGCATACACAAGGTAAGTTAATTGTTAAATAAAAAAATGCCTCAAAGAGATGTGGTTTAAAAATGTAATTGGCAAGTGTATAGAATTGTGTAATTTAAAATGTGCATTGACAACCTAAGGTTATAATGAAAAACAAACAATGATCAACATGGAATATGGAAAATAACAAAAATGAAAGCAAGCCATAATAGAATGAAAGAAAATGTGTAAAGACTTCACATACCTAAAAAACTAGAGTTTCAAATGGAGGAGTTCAACCCAATTATGTAGCCTTAGCTTCTTCTTTCTTCAAACTCCTAAAAAATTTGACTTTTTCAAAAGCTTGTTCCCCTCCAAACTTCAATTGTATATCATTTTTCAATGGAATTCAAACTTGAATTGATATTATATGTTTTTCAACATGAAAACTCTGCTATTTCATGCAAAGGTGGTAGAAAGATCATGAAAAAGGTGGTGGAATGTGAAAACATGCATGCACACTTCACAACATAATCAAAAAGCTACTTTTTGGTGGAGCACATGTAGAACCAGGAGAATATGTAGAATGTGGGCTTTGAGATCATGGGTATATTGAGGTTTTTTACCATTTTGAGTGCAACAAAAAACACGCTCACGTTATAATGCACTCGCGTTATAACACACTCACGTTATAATGCGCTCACATTATAACGCACTCATGTTATTTCTTCCTAAAACAACCATATCTCTACTTCTTCAAAATGTGCTCACGTTATGAGAAAGTTGGTTTTTTAATAAATTTATTTTCTCTCTTTTTCTATACCCTATATACCTTGATTCTATCTCTCTTCCCTCTACCCTTATACCCTAGTTCTATCTCTCCCCTCTACCCTCTACCCTAAACCTTATAATTCTATCTCCTCCCACCTCCTTCTTTCTCTTGAGTCTTCGCCTCTCAACCCCTTATACCCTCTCCCTCTCTCAACTCCCTATCTCTCGGTCACTCACTCATCTGATCTCTCTCCCCTCTACCCTCTACCCTTAACCCATATACCCTCAACCCTTAAACCCTAATTCTATCTCTCTTCCCATCTACCCTCTACCATTAACCCTTATA